>CM042239.1:55512355-56077355 GCA_023566225.1 Romanogobio albipinnatus
TGTAGAGCAAGTTACCCGTACTACTAACTTTACGCCGACGTCTACCTCTTCTTGTTTACGGAGTCAGAGCGAGGAGATTCAAATAAATGGCGGCGAATATAAATCCAGCGCCTTCATGCTTAAAAGCAGATGTGTGGGAGCACTTTGGGTTTAAAAAGAAGAAGGAAAGCGACGACTTAGACTCAGGGGTCAATAACATGAGTCGCCCGCAAGGACCACACGAGTTGACCGCTGGTCTGTTCTAAAAATAGCTCACCGTAGCAGCTGCGTTCAGTCGCTTCCGTGTTAATTTAAGCGCAGGGCTCCAGACTGAAGCCGAATATATACTAGTGTCTGAAAATAATAAACTGCAAAATACTATTTAAATATTACTCCTGCATGTTCTGCGTCTGTGTGGATGACGAGCGCCGCGCGCGCACTCGCTCTTGTAGTCTCTGCCGACACGAACACAAACCTCACTTCATGAGAATTTACTGTTTCATTTGAGAAAACTGGCTGCGTCTCATTCAGCTCCTGGTTCAGTAGTCAGGGCACTGATCAGGACATAAGTCAATGGGCTGATCCCTGATCAGTGCCCTAACTGAACTAGGGAGCTGAATGAGACGCGCACCCACTGAGCAACCCATCAAAATAAAAGTTCGGTTTAACGTGAAGAGATTGACTACAGATTGTAGCCTACAGTTCATTTAGCTACGTCTCTATGTAATAATAATACGTCTCTACTAATAATAATAATTATGAAATAAATAATACTAATTATATAATTATTAATGGTTGCTTATTTTTCACTTGATCTTTCATTTTTAAACAATGTTTACTTTTAAACAGCATACAGCCTTTACATGTTTATGTATTATTTACTTATGATTATCATCATATATAATAAAACATTTATTTAAAAAAAAAAATAGTGGTATTGTACCGACTACTGGAACTACTACTATACTCTTTCAGGTGTAAAACGGTTTGGATAGTTCTTAATATGAGAATTATGATGCATTATTTAAGAGTTTTAAGTATTATATAACATGAGTAGCTCTCTGTGACTTTCTTTTTTAAAAAGTAGCTCTCAAATGAAAAAAGGTTGGAGACCCTTGACTTAGACAAAGCATCGCGGTTGATTTGCAAGCTGTGTGACACAAACGTGAAATACTCTGGAAATACCAACAAGTGTCAGTGTCAAGCTAAAAAAGCTGTCAAAGAAACTGTTCAGAACAGGCCACTTGCTGCAATTTTTTAAAACTCCATTGTTAATTGCAATACTGCACTTTATTACTTTTCAAAGGCTTGTAAGCTACAGTTTGCACTGTTTCAATAAATGGAACAAATTTTCTGAACACATCTTTGATTCATTTTGTCCAGCATTTGCAAGCTGTAGACTCTCTGTCCAGTCAGAGACATATATTGTGTAATTGATGATTTTAGTTTTCAGTTCAGTTAATTCAATCCAAGTAAATGAAACACTCACAAGATGTCACCAAAATCACTCTGTCCCCTTTAAATCTTTCAGAAAATTATGTAAGTGTATCGAATTATATCGAATTGTATCGTTGGCTGAATATCGAGATATATATCGTATCGTGAGCTGAATATCGAGTATCGTATCGTATCGTGAGATTAGTGTATCGCTACAGCCCTAATGAATATTAATGCAGAGTTCTACTCTGATTGGCTGTTTCGCAGCTCAATGATAGCAGGCACATATATGACGATGGAGAGATTAGGCATTCAACCTTATATGTTTGAGCCTGTTTCTGACGAAGATGCAGATTTTGAGGAACAACAACATGTTTTGAGATTGGAAATGAACGCTTCTGAATGGTAAGTTAAGTCTTTATTTTAATTAGGAACCTGCAAAATCATTACGTCCATAACAAAACTTCAGCCTAAACGATAACTAGCATATTGACTAGAAGCCTTATCAAATTACTATCGTTTCAACTTAAATGGTGGAGAAGGTGACGTTAGCTAGAAGGATCGAGTGAGCTATGTGTAAGCAACTAAACTTACGTAGTACATTAACGGTTGTATTTTGTATTTATGACAACACTGGCATGAAATAATATTAAAGGTCCCGTTCTTCGTGATCCCACTGTTCAAACTTTAGTGAGTGTGTAATGTTGCTGTTAGAGCATAAATAATACCTGTAAAATTATAAAGCTCAAAGTTCAATGCCAAGCGAGATATTTTATTTAACAGAAGTTCCCTTTCAAAGCCTACAGCGAACGGCTGGCTTGGACTACATCCTGGTACTTCCTTCATAAATGACGTCGGTAGAACAGTAGAACAGACTAACCTCCGTCCACAAGACTACGCGAAAACGCGTGGTCTTGTTGCTGTCCCACGTGGAGAAGAGGACATGTCGCGTGGAGAAAAGGAAGTGCTGCGTTTCAGTGTGTTTGTGGCCATGTCGTCGAGATGCTGTTATTTTCATCCCGGAGTCAAATCACCTTTGTTTGGCTTTCCCAGGGACGCTGTAGAGATCATTAAGCGCATATATATCTCCCGTTAAGAGGCGTGACCTTTCCACGTGCGCTAAGCTGCTGTCGAATCACAACACAGGAACCGGGCCACGTTCGCTAAGCTGCTGTCCAATCACAACACGGGAACCGCTGGCACAATCAGAACTCGTTACGTATTTCTGAAGGAGGGACTTCATAGAATAAAGGAAGTCATCAGCCGTTTTCAGGACAGTGAATACAACGGTATACAGATAAGTAAATTGTGTTAAAAATACTGTTTTTTTTTTTTTACACGCGAAACATGAACACGTTATATTGCACACTGTAAACACAATCAAAGCTTCAAAAATACACGAAGAACGGGACCTTTAACCTTTGTCATTAGACATACTATTTAGTTATGTAAGCTACTTGGATTATCCTATTGTTACTGTACTAGCATCTTGCGTTGGATCTAGACAACAACGGGGATATTATCGTTAATGTTGTCTCTCTAAGAAACTTTCAATTTAATCCGAAATTTAGACAGTCAAGTGGATAAAATCACTTACTGCTTGCAGGTATATGGTTGGAATTGCCCCTTTCTTCAGTGTCGGACGCTGAGCAAAGCCTGCTTGATATTGTCCCAGGTTTGAAAAACTGTCCGTGGTGAAATGGACTCAGCAAACTAACAACTTTGAATTAAATTGTTGCGGTATCCGATTATAAATAAACATCAACCATGCCTGTTGACATGTTTTATCTGTGGGAAGAGTATGAAATGTCTTCAAGGTCCTGTTTTTTGTGTTTTTTTTGAAGCTTTGATTGTGTTTACAGTGTGCAATATAACATGTGTTCATGTTTCGGGTGTAAAAAAAACCTGTATTTTTCACCCAATTTACTTATCTGTATACCGCTGTTTTCACTGTCCTAAAAACAGGCTGATGAGTTCCTTGTTCTATGAAGTCCCTCCTTCAGAAATACGTAACGAGTTCTGATTGTGCCAGCGGTTCCGTGTTGTGATTTGACTGCAGCTTACCGCACGTTGCACGGAAAGGTCACGCCTCTTAACGGGGAGATGTATGCGCTCAATGAACTCTACAGCGTCCCTGGGAAAGCCAAACAAAGGTGATTTGACTCGGGGATGAAAATAACAGCGTCTCGACGACATGGCGACAAACACACTCAAACGCAACACTTCCTCTTCTCCACGTGGGAGAGCAACAAGACCACGCCCCCTTTTTCACGTATTCTTGTGGGCGGAGGTTAGTCAACAAACTGTTCTACTGACGTCATTAAAGCAGGCTGTACCAGGATGTAGTCCTAATCGGCCGTTCGCTGTAGGCTTTGAAAGGGAACTTCTGTTAAATAAAATATCTCGCTTGGCATTGAACTTTGAGCTTTATAATTTTACAGGTATTATTTATGCTCTAACAGCAACATTACACACTAACTAAAGTTTGAACAATGGGATCACGAAGAACGGGACCTTTCACATCCCCTACACAGCCCGGAACATAACATTTGTTTCCATGATCTGCCATGTTCGCTATCCTCGCGTGACGCTTGTTTACCTGCAGAACTCCAGATGATACGGCTGTGCAATTTCGCCTGACCGTGAACAAATGTTGGGTGCGTACATACTAATGATCCCGATGATTGCATCATTCTCTGTATTATGTTGAGATTTGCCTATTTTTCCGTGGTGTTTTTCCACAAACGAGATTTACATATGAAGGAGGAGGCAATGGTGTTTGAGGCTCACTGTATGTGATTTACATGTACTGAACTCCTGTTATTTAACTATGGCAAGGTTAGTTAAATTTTTCCTTCTAGGGCACCTTTAAAGAGGAATTTCATCTTTCAGCACCATAATATCCTCAAACACAAATCTAAGCCAACAAAGGTTTGGCTTCAAAGGAAGAACAACGTTTTATGCTAAATGCTATATGCTAAATCTGCAGTACTTTTTCAAGAAAGAGCAGGAAGAAATTGACAAATCAAGATAAGTTGATGCACTCCTCATTCAAAAACTGGCTGCTGTATTAAAAGCAAACATTTTCAATCATGTATTAGCTGAGGGGTGTGCACACTTGTGCAACCAGGATATTTTAATATTAATAATTTTATTAAATTTTTTCCCCTTAATTTTCTATTAATTTGTTACATACAGGGGCGGCAGTGGCTCAGTGGTTCATGTAGGTTGTCTACAAACCGGAAGGTTGGTCGTTCAATCCCTGGTTCCACCTGACCAAGTGTAGAGGTGTCCATGAGCAAGACACCTAACCCCAGCTGCTCCCGACGAGGTGTATGAATCCAACAATCCAACGCTCTCCATTGACTTTGCATTGCGTGAGGCTGGCTCCTTGTCATTTCGGACTTATAACAAAAAACATAATGTCTAAAAGCTGATATGTGACAAGGTGTACAGCAAACAAGCTAAAAAACACAGAAATATGTTTTTATAAGCTGTCGACCCAAAAAAAGAGTTTAAGGAGCCAAAAGTGGATACATGCAATAAGACCAAGGGGGTAATCCTACACCCGGAAAGCGTACTTTCCATAGGGGAGGCCATTGCTAACCAAGCCATCACCTGCTGTTGTGTACAATGTATAAAAGGCTCCATTACCTTGTATCTTACACTATCACCCCGTAGAAGCCGTTTTTGTAAACATAGGCTAATGATTGCGTCATAACCACGCGACATCCGGCGCATAGTAGATACATTACCGTATAGACAGGAGAAGAAGCTCGTAGGCAATCTTTTACTGTCTATGAGGCAATCGAGGGGACGTGGAGGCATAGAGTCCAATAAAGTCAAGGGAGAAGCATGGGGAGAAGCCCATAGAGAGCCAAAAGCACCGGGACAAAATATTTAAACAACGTGATTCAGATTTCACTTTGCACAACTACTAGAAGACTTGCCACTGTCAGACAGGTTTTTCACGTCACATCTACGTCGTCAAGCTCAGTCTGAGGCTGCGCAGTATGCTCAGCCATCAGGAAGTGAGTGCTTCTACTTGACTTCACTTTCTCTCTGTGAAGTCTATGGGGTCGCTGTGTCCATTTCTTTTACTGTCTATGAATAAGACGTGAAGCTTCAGCAGGAAGAATGGGTAAATTTTGGGATCCTGACACTCAGTATGCATATGTGTGTAGTAAACATGTTTTTACTGTTAAGTCAAATATCCAAATGTCAGTTTTATATATTATATTTCCTGTGTCTGATTACATTCCCCTCCAGTGGGTGTAGTTTTCAGTGTAATATAGCATGTCGCACTCTGTCTCAATTGCCTGTATCCACTTTTTTGTCCTTAAACGCTCGTTTTTTGGATCAACAGCTTATGAAAACTTGTAATAATTTCACTTTTGGGCCCAAACAAGGGACGCCAATTATGTAGTGATTTTTACCTTCGTCCATCCAAGGACGTTAAGTAAGGTAGTGATTGGTACTCGCGTCACCGCAGACGTTGTGATTTTTGGATCACTGTCTTCTGACTCTGTGGGTCAGACACTCAGGACTTGGTCAATCCGCTTTGGTCTCTCTGGCATGGAGACTCGGGACGTGCTGTAGTCTCGCTGGACTAAAACTCTGAACGTATTGGTTGTTAATGTCTCTTTCCTCACAGGCTGGAGGCTCAGAACGTGGTCATATCTGTTGCTACCTCACAAGCTGTAGATTCAGATCCTTGGGTCTTTTGTTGTCTCTCTGGATGAACCAGAGGCTCAGAACTTGGTTGCTCTGTCACAGTCTTATCCTCGCGGGACAGACTCAGAACTTGGCGAACTGTTTGTCTCTCTCAAGGAGAAACTCAGAACATTACGGTGTATCTGTTATGTCTCTCTTGAAGCTTGAAGGGAGACTCAGAACAAGGTGTGTCTGTTGAAAGGGTACCTTTATCCTTTTCCGAATAGGAGGAGATTGCAATTCGGCGCTTCTCCATTCCACTGTTGTGATTGGCTGCTGGCATCAGAGAGGGCTCACCGTGTGGCCCACCCTCCTTTCTCCTGTGAAACTCATTTGCATACTGAACACAGTTAGAAGTCTTTAAAGTTTACCAATGCATTTCTCACTTTCCAAACCACCATCAGAATACCCATGGCAATATTCTAAACAAATAGAATCCAAATATAATGGGCAAAGACTGAACTGTTCATTAATTTGTTCATTAACAGCTGATTCTGTGTAAGATGTTGCATTACCAATAGCTGTCACTGAGAATACTTATTTCTCTGAATAAGTATGAAATGGATGTGTGTAGTTTACATCAGTCTTAATGTTTCCAAACATAGTTATAACTGGATTTGGATATATCATTTTGGTCTTTCTTTCACCCACTACTGCTGAGGTCCTGTGGAATTTTTATGGCAGTCATAGACCAGGACACTAGGGATTTGGGTGAAGGGCAGAACCTGCATGTGGACCAATGAGATGTCTTGTCCTTCCTGGGCTTGGTATAAGAGGTGGTCTTTTTGGCCTCTAAGAGGTGTCTGGCTGTTGTCCAAGCATCTTTATCTGATGGCGTTGGACAGTTTGTTTGTGTCAGTCTACCAAGATCCAATCAAAATGTAGCAAACCTTTGTCCACTGTTATGGACAGAGAGGGGCCCGGCCATAAACTGGGCCCTGGAATGTGCTGCTGTCCACTACAAACTTCTGGGTTTTTTTTTTCGTTCTGGGTTGTTTAGCATGTTTGCTGTACACCTTGTCACATATCAGCTTTTAGACATTGTTCTGTTTTTTGTTATTAGTCAAAAATGACAAGGAGGCTGCTTCACGCAATTCAAAGTCAATGGAGATGGCTTGATTGTTTTTCCCCCCGGTGGGCATGGTCTTTAGATTATGACGCGTGTCGCTCTGTCTCTATGCTACAGGCTCACACAGACACAGCTGCTTGGCTTTTAGATCCGAAATTTGGCATTTGGCAAATTTTTAGCAAAAAAAAAAGGTGCCCAGCCCTAGTTCCTGTTTAACATTGTAAAGCTGCTTTGAAACAATCTACATTGTTAAAAGCGCTATATAAATAAAGTTGACTTAATTCATTGTCCACTTTTTCTATTTACTGTAAAATTGTACAAATTGTCAATTACTGTATTTCAACAGGTCCCCGTAAATAACAATAAAAAGAAGCAATGACAACTGTTTAACTTTTTTATTTTGTTTTTAATCGTTCAATTGCAAAACTTTGTTTTCTGAAAGCCTGCAGCAACTTTTAAACATAAAATTTTAAAACAATTCATGAACACATTCAGTCATAAAAACTTACAAATTCAAATGGTCTCAAGTACAATCTATTTTAAAAAAGTCCTTTCCCCTACAGCAGGGATGGGCAACTCCAGTCCTCGAGGGCCACTGTCCTGCAGAGTTTAGCTCCAACCCTAATCAAACACACCTGAACCAGCTAATCAATGTCTTCAGGATTACTAGAAGGCTACAGGCAGGTGAGTTTTATCAGGGTTGGAGCTAAACTTTGCAGGACAGTGGCCCTCGAGGACTGGAGTTGCCCATCCCTGCCCTACAGAGTAGACCAAAGGGCTGTACAGTAAAAAAAAAAAAAAAAGAAAGTCTACAAAAAAGAAGACAAAGATCAAAAATAACCGAAGAAAAAAACATTGAAGAATAAAAAAGTAGAATGTTTTTGCTCTTAGTTATGGAAGCTTGTTTCCACCACAGAGTAAAAAATAAAAAAGGTAATCGTGACTTTTTATATCACAATTCACTTTTTTTCCTCGCAAATCTGACTTTATGACTCGCAATTGCGAAGAAAAAAGTCTGAATTGTGAGATAAAAATTTGCTATTATCTTTTCCATTTTTTTTATTCCGTGGCGGAAACAAGCTTCTATACTTAGTAGCTTAATAGTTTTGCCAGCTGAATTCCAGAAACTCCTTAAAGGGATACCCAAAAATGAAAATTAATACTAATAAGCTAATGTTCAAACCATAGACTGTTCAAACCATAGACTGTGCCAAAACTACACCCTTGAATAATTAGCTTTTATATTGCCACTAATGCCAAAGCAAATTTTGGAAAATTATCTGGAAATATTTTTTTTACCACCCACTTGCATGATGAATAATTAAAGATTTCTCACATTTCACAATGAATATAATTCCAAAGCAACATATTTAAATTATATTCAGAACTGTAATTCAGTCAAAAATTATCTGAAAAATAATCTGTCAACCAATTTTAGAATGCACTGTATTTATTTGTTTTTAATGAAACAAATGTTACTAGTGAACAACAACATAAAAATATATTTACTACGCCACGACCACAGATATGTGGTCAGCAGAACAATGGAGCCGTATATGAGTTTAACACTTTTGAAGTTTATTGATTGTTATGACTGGAATTTAGGTTAGTTAACCTTTAATTTATTTGATGTTGTCTATTTTAAAGACATTTACATTTAGTCATTTAGCAGACGCTTTTATCCAAAGCGACTTACAAATGAGAGCAATAGAAGCAACTAGAACAGTCAAAGGCTACAGTATGCAAGTGCTGTAACAAGTCTCAGTTAATCTAACACAGAACACACAGGACTTTTTTATAAATTAGACAGACAGAAAATGAATAGAATGTTAAGTGCTATTCTTGATTGGTCAGGTGCTGCTGGAAAAGACGTGTCTTTAGCTGTTTTTTGAAAATGGCTATAGAGTCGGCTGCTCGAATTGAGATAGGCAGGTCATTCCACCAGGTGGGGGCGGTCCAGGAAAAGGTCTGTGAGAGTTTATAACAGTATTGTTTATCAAGCTATTAATAGTGTTGTTAATAATGTTATGTCATTGTGAAATGTGTTATGCACTTCTTGTGCACTGGCATGTTTGAAAAAGCAAGTCCACCATGATGGGGTTTGAATTGCTCTAAATATGATTGGAATCACTTCGAAAAGGAAAATACAGTTATGTGTAACATATGCAGCGCAAGTTTAATATAATCTACATAAAATGAGAATGAGAATACGGCTGTAAAAGAGCGTTGTGTTTCAGCGCGTTTGTTGAGGGAAGAGCGCGCCCACAGAGTTGCACCTTCATTACAAGCACAGTCAAGTTCGCTTGTTATTCACAGCCTTTTGTGCCATTGTAAGTTGTAATATTATATTTATTATTATTATTATGTGTATGTAATCTCATATAGGATGCGTTTGGTTGAGTTAATTAACGATGCAGTAAAGCACTTCAATGTACCGGTCTTTAGCTTCAGCGCGCATTTCAAACAGAAATGCACAGCATTCATAACTACTGGGACTGTCCTATACATAACACTGTAATGAGAATATGTTTGTTATAAAACGTTGTGAATTCTCTGGGTTTAGTTGTTGTGTTTCAGCGCGCTGTTGTGGGAAGCATCCACAACGCATTCTGACCAGCACAGTCAAGTTCGCTTGTGCATTCGCGTCATTTTAAGCATATGTAAGTCGTAATATTACGTTTTTGTTGTATAAACATCTGATTAATGTCATATAGGATGCGTTTCGTCAAGTCAATACCCCCCCTTTAATAAATAAAGATAATGAAGTCAATAACCCGCAGTGCTTCATTGTACCGGTGATCATCTTCAGTTTCAGCGCGCACTCTCAAACAGGGGAATATTATATTTATTTTGTATAAATATCTGATTGTTCTCATATATGATGCGTTTAGTTGTTAAAGGTCCCGTTCTTCGTGTCTTTTTGAAGCTTTGATTGTGTTTACAGTGTGCAATATAACATGTGTTCATGTTTCGCGTGTAAAAAAAAAACAGTATTTTTAACACAATGTACTTATCTGTACACCGCTGTTTTCACTGTCCTGAAAACGGCTGATGACTTCCTTTATTCTATGAAGTCCCTCCTTCAGAAATACGTAACAAGTTCTGATTGTGCCAGCGGTTCCCGTGTTTTGATTTGACAGCAGCTTAGCGAACGTAGCACGGTCTTGTGTTGTGATTCGACAGCAGCTTAGCGCACGTGGAAATGTCACGCCTCTTAACGGGAGATATATATGCGCTTAATGATCTCTACAGCGTCCCTGGGAAAGCCAAACAAAGGTGATTTGACTCCGGGATGAAAATAACAGCGTCTCGACGACATGGCGACAAACACACTCAAACGCAACTATTCCTTTTCTCCACGCGACACGTCCTCTTCTCCACGTGGGACAGCAACAAGACCACGCCCCCTTTTTTCGCGTATTCTTGTGGGCGGAGGCTAGTCTGTTCTACTGTTCTACTGACGTCATTTATGAAGGAAGTACCAGGATGTAGTCCAAGCCAGCTGTTCGCTGTAGGCTTTGAAAGGGAACTTCTGTTAAATAAAATATCTCGCTTGGCATTGAACTTTGAGCTTTATAATTTTACAGGTATTATTTATGCTCTAACAGCAACATTACACACTCACTAAAGTTTGAACAATGGGATCACGAAGAACGGGACCTTTAATTAACCTTCTAAGCGCTTCAGTTTACGGTTGTTCGTTCATTCTCTCTAGCTTCAGCGCGCTCTCAAACAGCAACATTATTCCTAATAGACTAGACTAATATTAAAGATGTTTACTATTACTGTAATATTAAACATATTTTTTTCAAAAACACAGAAGCATTATTTTTATAACTAGCACTTTTATTGTTCTCGTATCATTTCCATCAACAATCCGGTTTGATTAAAACCATTTCCTTATGGTCTGTGCGGAGGTTATTTCATGCACTTGCATTCTGATTCTTTATTATGCAGCCTAAGTAATGCTGTTCAATAACTTGTTTGCATTATTTAGGCATATTATTTTTATTTTTTAGGCAATATAATTTTTGGTAACATTTTACAAATAAGGTCTTATTTGTTAATGCGTTAACTAACACGAACAAACAGAGCAATAACCTTTGTTTATTTTAGTAATAAAATGTTTGTGTTTATTAACAGTCCATTCACAGTGCAGACCTAATGTTAAAAGACACAATTTTGGGTCTGAATATGTTGAGATTAACATGAACTAAAATGAATAAATCCTGTTGAAGTATTGTTCATTCATTGTTGGTTAACTAATACTAACAAAAATTAAACCTTATTGTAAAGTGTTAACATTTTTTTTTTATAAAGTAAGTTGGCCATAGGAGTTTAAAATTAATTTGAAAAGGTAAGGAATCTTACACTGGTTCAAATAGGCTACTGTAGTGTATAGGTTTGATTTATGTTGAAGTGTTTGGGACATGGCTTTTAATGGTGAGCCTTTTGTTTTTGTAATCAGGCTCTCAGAGTTTATTAAAATTTGTATTTAGATTTATTGGCCAACATATCTGTTATCGGCTTTCAAATATAAAGAATTATCGGTTATCGGTATCGGCCAATATCGGCGCATCCCTAGAAGCAATGGAAAAGCTTACTGTGTGGGACCATTTCGACAGAAAAATTTAGCAGTAGTACAAGCTCCTGACTGGTGGAAAGCAAATGAAAGGCGCTTCCCGAGGCTGGCCACTCTAGCGAGGCGTTATCTTTGTATTCCAGGGACATCAGTGCCATCTGAAGCCTTGTTTAAGGCTTTTAATAGTGTGGTTTTGGTCAAGTTTACTAAAGTAAACATTGTCGCGTATGTTCTTCTCACCGCTGTTTCCTGATGGTTTATAGAAAAATTACCCCGAGTCGTCCTCTGTCGTTTCAAAGAACCGCACAACGGAGAGCACAGGAGGCGTGTGTGCCGAGGCTTGCACGCTGCGGAGACAGAAGGATTGAGAGGTTGTTTTCTGCCGCGGGCTGCACTGCGCTGCGCTCCAGACTAACACACTTAGACATGTTACTTAAAAAACATACAAGGTGTGGATTGAGGTAGCCTAGGCCTGCTATTTTTATTTGAAAAAACAAAACAAAAAACGATTCCGGTTCTTCAAAGCTTCAAATGGATTCAGTGTATTTTCGTTTTGTCATCTTAATTTGGTAATTATTTAAGTGAAAAATATTTAGTGTAGGCCCATTTTATTATTTTTATTTATATTTTATCTGATCTGTATGCACGGTAAAATAAAATACATTTTGGCTGCTGTCTGTAGATTCCTTCATGCACAACTCTTTTGGATGTTTCATATGCAAATGTTTTAACAGCGGCTGTTGTTTAGGGTCTTTACCACCACGAGACAAATCGGCATTGCAAATTGAACATTTAGCTCGACTTGAATCGCCTTCTTTTGACTTAAAGTACTGCCACGTTTTCTGTTCATGAGTTTCATTTTCACTTTCAACAGCGGCGTCATTACATTTGACCAGCGGAACACGCATAGTGCAAGCCTAGGGTTCGGATCGGTGGAAAAAAATTCTAAAGCCAAAAAGCCCAATATTCGGCCGAACCCGAATCCTGGATTCGGTGCATCCCTAGTATTTAAAATTTAATTTAATTTAATATTCACAGGCATTAGTCTATATCACCAGATGCGTTCTCAGGTACCGAAATTTGGTACCGATTGATTTAATGTGACTCGGTACTCTGTAGTACCGACGTAATTCGGTCGGTGCCCTTAAAAGTACCGAGTTTGGTTCCCAAACCTAATCGATCTGTCAGATATACATCACATACAGGTGCTGGTCATATAATTAGAATATCATCCAAAAAGTTGACTTTTTTCACTAATTCCATTCAAAAAGTGAAACTATATATTATATTAATTTATTACACACATACTGATATATTTCATATGTTTATTTATTTTAATTTTGATGATTATAACAGACAACTAAGGAAAGTCCCAAATTCAGTATCTCAGAAAATTAGAATATTACTTAAGAACAAAATAAAGAAAGGGTTTTTAGAAATCTTGGCCAACTGAAAAGTATGAACATGAAAAGTATGAGCATGTACAGCACTCAATACTTAAGGCCAATTTATACTTCTGCGTCGAGTGTACGCCGTAGTGTACGCCGTAGGCTACGCGCGTAGCCGACGCCGTCGTGAGCATTTATACTTCTGCGCTGTTGTCTGCGTCAATGTGCAGTTACACATGCAGACGCTAGTAGGCGCTGTCCTCGGGCATGTTGGTGTAATCAAGAGAACAGCCGAAGAAGAAGCTGCTTGTTGTGTAGCATCTGTACATTCATGTCGGAGTATCAGCAGCAGTGAGAGAGCGGCTTTTCTTGCAGCTTGAGTTGTTGTATCTAATACAAATTAAGCATCTCTAGTTGATTAGTAAAGTTAAATAAGGCGATCTGGCGCTGGAATGTGTTTGTGAAATCATGCGGAGCTCGTGGCCGCTGTTTTCAGCAGCGGTAGCTCGAGCAATCGATTGCTGTTGTGGAGACTTCATTCACGAAATATACCCTAATGTGTCCCTGTTCTTGATATACAATTACTGATTAACATCTTTGGTTTTAATGAGAAAATAAATAAACTGTACTCAGCGGATCTATGTATTTATTTACTACCATAAAGAATCGCTGGACTGCAAAATATTGTGTTATAGCAGACGTAAGGAACTATCATCCAATTTCTGGACACACACACACTCCTATCGCAGATTTTTTATTTATTTATTGACCTGAGGGAAGGGTTCTGGCAGACCAATCACAGTGCTTGCGGTCCGCGTAGAATTGACGCGTTGTTACATTTTTGGAGAGGTGCGCGTCAGGGTACGGCGTAGGGTACGGCGTAACCAACGCGTCTATGCGTAGGGTACGCCGTACCCTCTGCGTGCACTCGACGCAGAAGTATAAATTGGCCTTTAGTTGGGGCTTCTTTGGCCTGAATTACTGCAGCAATGCGGTGTAGCATGGAGTCGATCAGTCTGTGGCACTGCTCAGGTGTTATGAGAGCCCAAGTTGCTCTGATAGTGGCCTTCAGCTCTTCTGCATTGTTGGGTCTGGCATATCGCATCTTCCTCTTCACAATAAGGTCAGGCGAGTTTGCTGGCCAATTAAGAACAGGGAAACCATGGTCCTTAAACCAGGTACTGGTTGCTTTGGCACTGTGTGCAGGTGCAAAGTCCTGTTGGAAAATGAAATCTGCATCTCCATAAAGTTGGTCAGCAGCAGGAAGCATGAAGTGCTCTAAAACTTCCTGGTATACGGCTGCATTGACCTTGGACCTCAGAAAACACAGTGGACCAACACCAGTAGATGACATGGCACCCCAGACCATCACTGTGGAAACTTTACAATGGACCTCAAGCGACGTGGATTGTGTGCCTCTCTTCTCTTCCTCCAGACTCTGGGACCAGAGAAATTTTCCAAAGGAAATGCAAAATTTACTTTCATCAGAGAACATAACTTTGGACAACTCTGCAGCAGTCCAGTCCTTTTTGTCTTTAGCCCAGGCGAGACACTTATGACGCTGTCTGTTGTTCAAGAGTGGCTAGACGCAAGGAATGCAACAGCTGAAACCCATGTCTTGCATATGTCTGTGTGTCCAGCTGCAGTCCACTCTTTTAGAATCTCCCCCACATTTTTTAATGGGTTTTGTTTCAAAATCCTCTCTAGGGTGTGGTTATCCCTATTGCTTATACACTTTTTTTCTACCACATCTTTTCCTTCCCTTTGCCTCTATTAATGTGCTTGGACACAGAGCTCTGTGAACAGCCAGCCTCTTTTGCAATGACCTTTTGTGTCTTGCCCTCCTTGTGCAAGGTGTCAATGGTCGTCTTTTGGACAACTGTCAAGTCAGCAGTCTTCCCCATGATTGTGTAGCCTACAGAACTAGACTGAGAGACGATTTAAAGGCCTTTGCAGGTGTTTTGAGTTAATTAGCTGATTAGAGTGTGGCACCGGGTGTCTTCAATATTGAACCTTTTCACAATATTCTAATTTTCTGAGATGCTGAATTTGGGATTTTCCTTAGTTGTCAGTTATAATCATCAAAATTAAAAGAAATAAATATTTGAAATGTATATCAGTCTATGTGTAATGAATGAATATAATATACAAGTTTCACTTTTTGAATGGCATTAGTGAAAGAAATCAACTTTTTGATGATATTCTAATTATATGACCAGCACCAGTATATTCATCCATGCACCAAAATCTGCGTTCTGATTCGGTCCGGTTACATACCGGTTATATAGGTACCGGTGCCATATTGGCCCCGGGTTTCGGTACCCAACCCTAGTGCCAACCGTAATACCGGGATCTCGGGGAGGGGATGAGTTGGAAGTTTTCCCTCTTTTGCACCTCACTTTTAAATCGCTAATTTACTTTAAAATGCGCACATCCGCACGGCATTCATTCTTTTTTTTAATTAACATTTTACTTTCGCTTTAGTATTAGCACTAATTCGGGGATGGCAATTGCTTGAATGGTGGGTTCATTATTATCTTGAATGGAAAAACACATGGTTTTGAAGCTTTTTTTAAACATCTCAGTAGAGCACTGTATCGGAGCTTGATTTGTTTTGCCATAACCACTTGATCTTTGTCATTGGAAGCTTCATTTTCCCACACGGCATCGCCATCAAAAAATAAATATCGGCTGAGCCGAGCGCATTTACATTCTGTGCGTGAGATCTCTCCCCTGTGGGTGGGTTGAAGACATGCGGAACAGCTCCTTCTACTGGCTGTAGTTTTTAGCCTCTAGCCAAAAAATCCTCAGATGACGCAAAATGACAATATATGCGTCATCGGAGGATTTTTTCCAGAAATAAAATGCATAATTATCTTGTCTCAGGGGGATATGAGGGGGGAAAGTACCATAATTCAAATATACTACGGGGTTTCTACTGATACAAAGCTTAATGCTAAATCACTGAAGTTACCCTTTAATATGTGTGAGATGGTGGTCCGGTGGGTTAAAACCATGGAACTGATACGCAGAAGGTTGCTGGTTCGATCCCAGCTGTCACCACCAGTGTGTCCTTGAGCAAGGCACTTTACTCCATGTTGCTCCAGGGGGATTGTCCCTGTAATAAGGGTTACTTAATAAGTAAGTTGCTTTGGATAAAAGCATCTGCCAAATGCATAAATGTAAATGTAATATTCGAGGCCAGTTATTTCAAAGGTACCTACCAATTTAGAGCTGCAAAAACACTTCCTGCTGCTTGTCATCTCTAATTGAGAAAAAGTTTATAACCGCACATATCACATCCATTTCTCATGATGGCTCTCATAATAACCAACAAAATGTTGAGTTTATGAAAAATATTTAGCAAAAGAACGTGGGCTGCACTCTTGTCTGTCCAGAGCATTGAACACATATCATTCATCTTTTATGATATAAGGGTGGTGTCTGTTACTCAGACAGTGTGGAACTTTATACTACTTCTCATTTTCCTGTCTCTGTAGGAGTTTGTGGGTGGATCGGATGGAAAGGCCTTTTTTAAGGCTGGTTTTGATCACTAGCAGAAGCCCTGTCTAGCCATAAAGCATTATTTTAATGTTGAGGCAAAGTTGGCATAGTAAGCTCATAGTCAGCTTTATGGAACATTGTCCTCTAACATTTGTTTCCCTGACATCGTTAATGGACAACAGAAGTCACCTTTATTTCTACAGGGAGTGCAGAATTATTAGGTTATAAGTTGTATTTTTGAGGATTAATTTTACAACATTAATAATTAAACAACAACCATGTTGTCAATGAACACAAAAAACTCATTAATATCAAAGCTGAATATTTTTGGAAGTGGTTTTTAGTTTTAGCTATTTTAGGGGGATATCTGTGTGTGCAGGTGACTATTACTGTGCATAATTATTAGGCAACTTAACAAAAAACAAATTTATACCCATTTCAATTATTTATTTTTACCAGTGAAACCAATATAACATCTCAACATTCACAAATATACATTTCTGACATTCAAAAACCAAACAAAAACAAATCAGTGACCAATATAGCCACCTTTCTTTGCAGGGACACTCAAAAGCCTGCCATCCATGGATTCTGTCAGTGTTTTGATCTGTTCACCATCAACATTGCGTGCAGCAGCAACCACAGCCTCCCAGACACTGTTCAGAGAGGTGTACTGTTTTCCCTCCTTGTAAATCGCACATTTGATGATGGACCACAGGTTCTCAATGGGGTTCAGATCAGGTGAACAAGGAGGCCATATCATTAGATTTTCTTCTTTTATACCCTTTCTTGCCAGCCACGCTGTGGAGTACTTGGACGCGTGTGATGGAGCATTGTCCTGCATGAAAATCATGTTTTTCTTGAAGGATGCAGAATTCTTCCTGTACCACTGCTTGAAGAAGGTGTCTTCCAGAAACTGGCAGTAGGACTGGGAGTTGAGCTTGACTCCATCCTCAACCCGAAAAGGCCCCACAAGCTCATCTTTGATGATACCAGCCCAAACCAGTACTCCACCTCCACCTTGCTGGCGTCTGAGTCGGACTGGAGCTCTCTGCCCTTTACCAATCCAGCCACGGGCCCATCCATCTGGCCCATCAAGACTCACTCTCATTTCATCAGTCCATAAAACCTTAGAAAAATCAGTCTTGAGATATTTCTTGGCCCAGTCTTGACGTTTCAGCTTGTGTGTCTTGTTCAGTGGTGGTCGACTTTCTGCCTTTCTTACCTTGGCCATGTCTCTGAGTATTGCACACCTTGTGCTTTTGGGCACTCCAGTGATGTTGCAGCTCTGAAATATGGCCAAACTGGTGGCAAGTGGCATCTTGGCAGCTGCACGCTTGACTTTTCTCAGTTCACGGGCAGTTATTTTGCGCCTTGGTTTTTCCACACGCTTCTTGCGACCCTGTTGACTATTTTGAATGAAACGCTTGATTGTTCGATGATCATGCTTCAGAAGCTTGGCTATTTTAAGACTGCTGCATCCCTCTGCAATATATCTCACTATTTTTGACTTTTCTGAGCCTGTCAAGTCCTTCTTTTGACCCATTTTGCCAAAGGAAAGGAAGTTGCCTAATAATTATGCACACCTGATATAGGGTGTTGATGTCATTAGACCACACCCCTTCTCATTACAGAGATGCACATCACCTAATATGCTTAATTGGTAGTAGGCTTTCCAGCCTATACAGCTTGGAGTAAGACAACATGCATAACGAGGATGATGTGGTCAAAATACTCATTTGCCTAATAATTCTGCACTCCCTGTATAGCGCTTTTCACACCACAGATTGCTTCAAAGCAGCTTTACAGTGATGAAAGGAAATGGATTTTGTTTTAGATAAAAAGCTAAAGTTTTTGATTGATTAATTTCTGTTGTAAAAACTGATTTCAAAATGTAAAAACACATGTAAAAATATATTGCACAAAAGGAAAACAATAATGTAAATATTATTATTATAAGTGTGAATCAAAACTTTTTAAGTGCATTTAATCTCTTAAATGTCTTAGTGTGACTTTTTAGACTTAATAAAATTTAGACTTTAAAAAAAATCTTATTTCAGCTTGTCATTAGGACTTTTAATCATAATTGAGATTTTTAAGTTATAATTTTGACTTTAAATACAAAATTTAGAATTTTTATCTCTGAATTTTTAAAGTCCTAATTTCAGCTGTTCATCTCTCAATGACGTTAGCACGTTATATTTTCAACATTTTATCTTTATAATTATGACTTTTAAAATCAAATTTCGGACTTTTTATCTAATAATATTCTAATAATAATTTATTCAAGTATTCGCTGAGGTCCCCTCGAAAACGAGATGTCACATCTTAAGGGGGTTTTCCTCTTAACAAAATTTTTTTAATGTAATGAGGACATTTAAAATAATATTTTCAACATTTTATCTCTTAATTATGACTTTATGATAATTGAAATGAGCTTATCAGTAATATAGTTTAATATTAAGTGTCCCCAACTGAGCAAGCCAAAACCAAAGGCGACAGAGGCGACGGTGCAAAGGAACCAAAACTCAGGTAGACTAAGACATAATGGAGAAAAAAACTTTGGGAGAAACCAGGCTCAGTCGGAGTGCCAGTTCTCCTCTGGTCAACGAACAAACAGTGTATGATTATGATCATACAAAGGATTTCCTGGCCTCTGTAGTTACATTTGCCTTTTTTATATAAAAAATACACAGGACACACACAGAGACTCCTATGGTTAATGTTCATACTGTCCTATCTCAAACCCTCTAGAGCCACCAACAGTTCAAAGTTTCACTCATGTTTGTTCTATAATTTTTTTTAATTATGAGGCCTAGAAAAAAAAGCACCAATTGGCATGCTGTGTCTTTACTATCAAAGTCCATGATGACATTTGTATCTTGAGAAACATTGTGATTGCAAGATGTCAAAAAGAATCTGAGGCTATAGTGCTTTATAATTTATGTTTTTGGGCTTAAATGAGTAGTCTCACAAGACACTTCATTTATTGAAGCACTTTTCCAAATGTCTCTTTGTCTTGTGATTCTTTTCTCATACAAATTTGTATGTTCAGTCTATGACGCATTCTCATTACCGCTGCTAATGGTGATAGTGCTGCTGCATTGTGCGTTGTTGTTTTTGTGTCATTCCCCTTAGGCTTAGCTGTAGTGAATCAAACTGTTTTATTCTGGGGCCTATTCTTGGCTCAGCCAAGTGAATTGAGAAAGGCTGTGCAAGACACAGGGCTACCGGCCGTCTGTCCCCCATCCTTCTTTGTCCTCCATCCAGAGAAGTGTCCCTTCAGGACAACGTGCTCAGGGGTACTGTGGTGGTGATATCAGGGTACTCATTATGTCATTTTTTTTGTAAACAACTTTTAGTCACACTTTAGTTTAGGACCAATTCTCACTATCAACTTGTTACTAACTATGATTTTTGCCTCAATAAACTCCTAATTACTGTTTATTAATAGTAAGGTAATTGTTAAGTTTAGGTATTGGGTAGGATTAAGGGATGTAGTCATGCAGAATAAGGCATTAATATGTGCTTTATAAAGGTACTAATTAACAGTCAGTGTCCTAGTAATATGCATTTAATAAGCAACTAGTTAATGGAGAATAGCAGTTTGCACCCTAAAGTGTTACCCAACTTTTTTGATTGGAGGAATAGTTTACTGAAAAATCGAACTTCTGTCATCATTTACTCAACCTAATTCTGCTTCAAATAAAAGAAGCCAGACTAAAATTTAAGATTCTAAAATTAAATCTGTCCCTTTTATGCAGCTTTTATTCTTGCTTGCATTCAAACCTGAGTCAGTTATCACAAAAGTTTTATTTTTGGATCACTTATCCTTTTGTCTTTGATGCAGAGATTCTGTTCAGTCTTTTTAACGCAGCTATTGCTGGCATTACTTGATAAATTCTGTTTTAATGTAATACTTTTGGGAGAGAGCTAGATTTAGAGGTGGAGCTAGACAAGTGAGAAGGGTTGCTTGAAATGGTGAAGTACTGGATTTTAAAATGAGGTCTACTCTCTACCTCCCTCATTGCAAGTCTTTACAATCTGGACTTGTATTGAAAGTTCTTGAATCTAGTTCTTGAAAGTTGTGGCCGGTGCCATCGCCAGGAAATGGGACCTTGTTTTTATTTTAGAGACAAAAGGGGGCTTTGACTGTCCACTGCATGTGAAGAAGGAAGACTTAGTGGAAAAGACAAATACATTTGGAACAAATAAGGCAGAAAGCACTGCCAATACAAACATCCCAGCTGGGGGGAAAAAGTTGATGCCATCATGGGGTCATTTAGTAATATATTTGTTACAATATTTAGGGCCCGAGCACCAATGGTGTGAGGACCCTATTGTATTTGCTCAGCCTATTATTATTCTTCTCCCAAATGAATTGCATTTTTGAGGGCCTAAACATGCTCAAAAACTCATGACACTTTGCACACGTCAGAAGTGGTGAAAATTTACGTCTGATATGGTTTTCAGAATTAGGCGTGGCAAAATGGCTCGATAGCGCCACAAAATTTGTTTCACGTAATGCTTCAGGTAAAGCTATGTTTCACGTACAGCCCAATACCTACAAAAAATACCCTGAGTGCAAAATCTAAAAACCCAACAGGAAGTCAGATATTTTGAATTTTCTCTGCAAAATTTGTGCAGTTTTTGCCATTTCCAGACGTTACATACTTTAACAAACTCCTCCTAGAGATTTAATCAGATCATCATATTAGGTCAGTCTAATCTAGAGGCCTTAGCGATTTTAAATTGCGAAGATCTTGAGTTTTCCCTGGAGGGCGTGTCCGTGGTGGCCTCACAAATTTCGATGTTCCGCTATAAAACAGGAAGTTGTTGTAACTCGGACATACAATGTCCGATCTGCCCCAAACGTCACATGTTTTATTAGAGATCTGATCTGAAGACATCTACATGCCAATATTCATTTACAGTAATAGTGCCACCTGCGGGCAACAGGAAATGCCATGTTTTACAATTTTTTTAATTAACTCCTCATTGAGATTTAACCAGAACAACATCATGTTTGGTCAGTCTAATCTAAAGGCCTTTGCGATGTTAAATTGCGAAGATCTTGAGTTTTCCCTGGAGGGCGTGTCCGTGGTGGCCTCACAAAATCGAATGTTTTGCCATGACACAGGAAGCTGTTGTAAGTCAGGCATACATTGTCCAATCTGCCCCAAACTTCACATGTATGATAAGAGTCCTGGCCTGAAGACATCTACATGCCAATATTCAGTTAGTCATAGCGCCACCTGCTGGCAACAGGAAATGGCATGCTTTATACTATAATACACTCCCAGAAACTCATTTAAATATGACATGAAGTACCAAACATGCTAGAAGCACATTAAATCATGCAACACTTGGCTAAGTGCTAATGTATGATTTACGCCATTAAACAGGAAGTTGTTGTAACTCAGGCATACAATGTCCGATCTGCCTCAAACTTAACATGTTTGATAATAGTCCTGGCCTGAAGACATGTACATGGCAATATTCAGTTATAGTCAAAGTGCCACCTGCTGGCAGAAGAAAGTGTGGCACATTGAAGTGAGTTTGCCATATTCTCCTATATTTACAAGTACACCTGGCTGCAGCCTGCAGATCGAGGCAGGGCTGCACATGGGGGTGGGGCTGCACGTGTCACCCCGCCCATAACGCTTCTTATTGGTTATTGGTGAAGTATGACGTCAAACGGGGTGGGGTTGCACCTGGGGCGGGAATGCACGACTCGTCCCGCCCGCAACTCTTCCCATTGGTTAGTGGCGTCAAGTCTGAAGTCGACACCACGGCAAACGTGGTTGAAAACAATGCTTATAGTTTCTTACATGGTTTCTTATATACTTATGAAGTACTACCATGTAGAGAACAAAACTGTGAATCCGTTAATTACTTATTATACCTGGTGATAATATATAGTAGGCTATCAAACACAATACATTGTAAATGTGTTATTTTTTGCAAAACGTTTTATGTACTTTTCAAGCAAGAATCCAATTACATTGTAATCGCAATGTAAAACGAATATAGTTTAACAACAGCTTAGTTTTAAGTTATTTTTTTCATGTTGTTTATTTACAACTTATTTGTAAGATATTTCGTTTTTTTATTTCACTATATGCTTTATGGTTACACGTATTACTTATTAACATTTAAATAAACATTTAATATTCTCAGCAAGAGTGTCAAGTCTTAAACTGTTATTAAAATTAGTAGATTATGGATTAATTTGATAATAAAATGGTTATGGATAAAAATACCAGCATGGTTTGTATATGAATAACATGCCTAGACAAATAGTTCACTGTTATTTAGGTATAAAGCTTAATTAGTTCTGATAAAGAAAGGTGAAATTTATACATATATACACACACATCTCTTTTTGTACATATACATCTCTCTCTCTCTCTCTCTCTCTCTCTCTCTCTCTCTCTCTCTCTCTCTCTCTCTCTTATCTCTCTCTTATCTCTTATCTTTATCCCTATCTTAGCGAATTGCATAGTCAGCTAGCTATCAACATGGGTGTGCATGGGGTGGAACGGTACACGTGTATTCGTTTTAACCAAATCGGCACAGGCGTTGCGGCTTGGTGCATGAATTTACACTGAGAATACACAATATAAAAATAATTAAAACTTGTGCGAAAATTTATGTAATGCGGAACTACTGTTAGAGAGAGACGTGACGTGATGTGTGTGTGTGTGTGTGTGTGTGTGTGTGTGTGTGAGAGAGAGAGAGAGAGAGAGAGAGAGAGAGAGAGAGAGAGAGAGAGAGAGAGAGAGAGAGAGAGAGAGAGAGAGAGAGAGAGAGAGAGAGAGGCACGGGCGCGATGCCGCGATCGAACAGTGGAAACATAAAAACAATACATAATCCGTCATTTTGTTCATACAGGACATCATTCAAACTGCAAAGTGTTTACTTATACTGTATTTGTGTACACTCGCAATAAAACAAAACATTGTGCTTTTGTCAAACTTTAAACTCTTGTCAAACTGTAACCTACAACTGTCATCTAACCAAAATCTCTCTCTCTCTCTCTCACACACTCACACACACACACACACACACACACACACACACACACACACACACACACACACACACACACACACACACACACACACACACACACACACACACACACACAGTTTAAATGCAAAAAATATGTATCCAACCCCATTTAAAAACAGCCTGTGGGTGTCATCTTTTGGACATTCATCATCGTATTGCATTGGTTTTCATTTCTTTCATTCACTTTGTTGTATATAAGAGGTTGTAGTGAGCTCACATTTTCTGCTAGAATGAAGACTAAGGTATTGAATTAAACGGGAAAACATCAGGCATGCATTACTACCACTCTAAACGTGCTAACATACAAGGAAGGGGGCTAAATAACTGACTACATTTTTGTTTAACCCAAAAAAATCCTAGCTTGCACTTTCTGTCTGTCTTCCATCAGAGTGCAGTTGTTCCTTGTCTTTCATATTTGTGTTTATTATTGTGGAATTGGCAAAGACCTGGTGGTTGTTTGTGAAAGTGTCACAGACAAAATTAATAGGGCCTAGCCGTAGGTTTTGAGATGTTACTTGTTGTGAAAACCTTGTCTGACAGTATTGTGGCATAGTACAGCCTGGCTAGTGTCTGTTGCACACGGCTAGGGGTGAATGGCCGGATGATGGGCCTATTTGGGAGAAAGTCCAGGGCTGTTTTTTAGCCCCAGTCCGTCCCTGCCAATGTGCAGCATCCACCTGGATGATGCGACGGCAATACTGAAATGGTAAATATTACAAATACATTTGTTCAGACATGTACTTGATAAACATATAGTAAGCAAAACATCAGCTTTATAAACTTACCATCAGGACAAAAACACCACAGCTGTTGCTGAGATGTTGTCGTGGAAGAAGGCCCTGTTGATGTTGACATGCACAGTCAAACTACCTTGAAAAAAGTTAAACAATTTCCAATTATTTTACAGTTACTTCTTCAAATGAATATTGGTACCGCAATATCATTGACACAGTATTCATGCCAAGGCCCAGGAGATATGATTTGTTCAATGTTTCTGTGATGACAAAACAAAGACCATAACTTTAAAAACAGTTACTGCACTGCATTAAAACAAAACAATACAATAGAACTGAAATGTGGGGCAGAACCAGAACTTCCCATGTGTTATATGA
Source organism: Romanogobio albipinnatus (assembly GCA_023566225.1). Taxonomy (NCBI): domain Eukaryota; kingdom Metazoa; phylum Chordata; class Actinopteri; order Cypriniformes; family Gobionidae; genus Romanogobio; species Romanogobio albipinnatus. The sequence goes on from CM042239.1 coordinate 55,537,214, forward strand.
CCATTTTCATTGACGTTTTGCAAAAAAAGTGATCTGTAAAATAATTAGAACCTAACTCCAAGACCATTTAAATAAGGCTACTAAAAATAAAGTCAGATGAACAAGTCACATAAAAACAAACATGGTTAATATCAGCCATAGTTTTATTAAAATGTGGTTAGGAACGACCACAATGTATGAACAGTGCACTATAAAACCTGTAGATAAGCATGTATTCTTCCTGACTCAATGTTTTGCCATGCAGAGGATCAAGGGAAAAAAATAATCTGCTGATGACACAATATATACACAGAAAGAAGACAACTGCAATGTATAGATCACAACTAATCATTTTATTCATGGAAAAAAGTCCTACAATCTAATTTTGGATATTGTTAAAATAGACTTGTCCTATATCTCTTCTCCTGGTTCAGTTTTACTACTGTATTTCTTTTTAAGGGGCTTATTTTGGAAACACACACACACACACACACACACACACACACACATTGCTGCTTGCAGCTTTAATAGTATTTGTATTTTATGTATATTATCTTTGACCATTTTTAAACATATAATTTTTTTTAATAAGAAATGGATGCATGTTGTCATCTTGGGAGACTTTTTTGTACAGCATTGCTACTAAATAGTTTGAGGGTACAGAACTGCATATACATTTATAGGTTTTACAGGTACATTTACAGGTTTTTGTTTGGCAGTATTTAATATTACTTTAATACTGCTTTCAGAGACATCTAACAAAGGTGCCGTCACCTGATCTACTGGTCTCTGAATCTCTTAGGAAATTAGGAGGGGCTTTTTCTAGAGAATTCACATGGCATTGAATTACAGTTTTTAAAGAAAGGAACAAAAGGGGGTTGTAATACAGCCTTATAAAGTTTTATTGTAGTACTGTAGGCTGTAGTAGTATGTTTTATGTTAGCACTTGTGTCATGTCTTTAATGCAATATGCTATGGTCTAGTTCTAATTAATTTCAGTGTTGGACACTGAAGAGAAATATGTAATCTCCCTATAGCACCCTATTAAATCCAACGATTATGGCAGTTATGCCTCAACAATACAATTCAAGATGCTTTACTTTATTTGTGTATACCTTGAGGAGTTTTCATTTGAGGATGCCTTTTGCGCAGTTTTTTTTTTCATGTTTATTTATGCTGTGTCTGCGGGAAAAAAGTAAATTCATTTTTGGGAAACAGGTATTTAGTGCTGCATCCAGGCAGTAGGTATAAGGATAAATTCTGCATGGTTTCTTTTAAAGACAAAGTGGTGGACAAAACATGAAACTTGTCTTGCTTGACTGCTCATTCTGACACAGCCTATATATTTTTTTCTTTTGTGTTGTAATAATTCTGCTCATTGTGAAAGTAAAATACAATAAGTTTGTATCTGTAATCCCAGATTCATAATTGTCTGCTTACAACAGCGGTCGGGAACCTCTAAGCTCGCGAGCAATATGGCCATTCAGTGAACACCTGTGGCTCGACGGCAGAAAAAACAATCCAAACAATCACGATTTTGAAACCTTAATTTTCATCATTAATCAAAGCTATTATTCGAAATGTAGGCTGTCAAGAAGGAGGCAGTGGGCAGTGTCTTTTTAAAAAAACCTGAAATACACAATATATAATATTACAAAAATAAAACAACGTTTATATAAGTGTTTGAACACCCTGCTATTTTGCAAGTTCTCCCACTTGGAAATCATGGAGGGGTCTGAAATTATCATCGTAGGTGCATGTCCACTGTGAGAGACATAATCAAAAAAAAAAAATCCAGAAATCACAATATATGATTTTTAACTATTTATTTGTATGATACAGCTGCAAATAAGTATTTGAACACCTGAGAAAATCAATGTTAATATTTGGTACAATAGCCTTTGTTTGCAATTACAGAGGTCAAGCGTTTCCTGTAGGTTTTCACCAGGTTTGCACACACTGCAGGAGGGATTTTGCGCGTCACTCCTGGATAAAAGAAAATGGGCAAAAAGGTGGGCCATGGGCAGAGCTGAAGTGACGCGATGACTAACAGACAGCAGACAAATGGCAATCCACCTGTCACTTGAAGTGGCCACGCCCTTAATTATGTAGAACTTCAATGCTTTATATAATGTAAACAAATGAGTTATAAAAAAATTCCAATGAGAATTTCACAGTTATCTCACAGTTATCATGAAGGGCAAAATTAGCCTTATAGACCAAAACCACAATTTGTACCAGACTGTAAACATGTTTTAATCTGCTGTAAAGTTGGGCATTTTAACATGGGGCTCAATGAGATTCTGATCCCTTCTGGAGCCTGTCCCTAGCAGCCAGTCGATGAATTGCAGTATATGTCACTTCCGTATTGGCTTCAAGAGAAACTGCGGGGGATTGCCGCTTGATTTGAACAGACCCACGAAAGTCGCGCTATGATTGGACGTCGGACAGCGTAGCTTGGCATGGGGACGTAATGACGTACCATTAATCAAGCTATGTTCTATAACATGTAAAACGGGAACATGAGCCGAATAATCTAAAGGCAACTCATGTAAACACCTTAATCAGAATATTGTCTTATTCAGAATAAGGTCAATAATTAGATTACTGCTGTCCATGTAAACGTAGTCAATGTGTCAGTTATTCCTATTCCTATGTGGTCCGGCTTTTCTTGTAAAAAGAGTTGCCTGTTTTTGTCTATTGTAAGTTTTAATGTAAAATGTTTGTGATTTTAACATATAGCATATGTTTAAATGTTTTACCACTTGCATGAGCAACATATGTCAATCTAAAGTACTATATAAATATAAAGTAAATAATTGAATAAAAAGTTTTAAATGTAGTGTGTTTAAAGGGGTCATCGGATGCCCATTTTCCACAAGTTGGGATTCTTTAGGGTGTTCATGTGAAGTCTGTAACATACTTTGGTTAAAATTCCTCTATGTTTGTGTAAAACAATACCCTTTTTATCTCCTCAAAACCAGCTCTGTTCACAGCAACCCGTTTCCGTGCATTTCTCTTCAAATGATAATGAGCTACTGCTCACCCCACCCCTCTCTTCCGTGGGGTGTGTAGACACGTGAAGTGCTGCCTTGGAGGACTGTGTACTAGGGCTGTCAAAATTGTTTAAAAATGACGTTTGAATATTCCTTAAAAAAAAAAAACACGAATATTCAAACTATTCGAACATCTGGTTGCGCATTTTGTCAATGACATGCATTACATCAATAACAGGACAAATGAATACAAAGAGATATAACTACTTGTATAGGTAGTCTATTTAAGTTTAAACATATTTGACAACGTATTACCTACACACAAATTCAAGTCAACTTTATTTATATAGCGCTTTTAACAATGCAGATTGTTTCAAAGCAGCTTTACAGTGTTAAACAGGAAAATAATGCAGCATAATTTTATTCAGCCGTCTAGCCATTCTGGAGAAAACGGTTATGTCATCAGTTAATTTCAATTATCATACAGTGACAGTGTGGGCTTTAGATCAGTAATTAGATCAGTAATTTAGTTTATATGGTTAATTTAGTTTAATAATTAGATTTATTTGGATATTTAGTTGAACATTTTGAAAAATTTAGTGTCCCCAACTGAGCACGCCAAGCCAGAGGCAACAGTGGCAAGGAAACCAAAACCCCATCAGGTGACCTAATGGAGAAAAATAAACCTTGGGAGAAACCAGGCTTAGTTGGCGGTGCCAGTTCTCCTCTGGCCAATTAACAAAAAGCGTACGATTATTATTCTGGAAATGTACAGGTCAGAGGTCATAATAGATCTGAATATTCGAAGGATCGGAGGCAACACGCCGGAGACGGGTTTATTGAGGATGATGTTGATTAAATAATTATTAAAGTGCAATATTCGAATGATTGGAGGCAACACGCTGGAGACGGGTTTATTGAGGATGACATATCGATTTAAGTATTATTAAATTGTAATATTCGAACAATCGGAGTCATCACGTCGGAGACGGGTTTATTGAGGATGCCGTGTCGCCGATGCAATTTCAGGGGAGTCTAATTGACACGGTCTCTGCGGACACTTCAGGGTCATTCGTTGGTCTTCTCTGGGCGCAGGTCCACCATCTGATCTGGATACGGCCCGGATCCGGCTGACTGCAGTAAACCTTGGGATAAAACAGAGAGACTATCATTACCGTAGATGCCATTCTTCTGATGATGTAACGAGTACATCAGGTGTTATGGGAAGTATTCCAGGTTCCGGCTGACCTAGTTAATGCAGCCTAACAATCATTTAATTGAAAAAGTGTTTTATGTGTATGCCACAGTAAAGAGATGTGTTTTTAGTCTAGATTTAAACTGACAGAGTGTGTCTGCTTCCCGTACAATGTTAGGAAGACTGTTCCAGAGTTTAGGAGCTAAATAGGAAAAGGATCGACCGCCTGCAGTTGATTTGGATATTCTCGGTATTATCAACTGGCCAGAATTTTGAGACTGCAGTAGACGTGATGGAGTATAATATGTTAAGAGCAAGTATTGGGGAGCTAAACCATTGTGCTTTGTAAGTAATAAGCAAGATTTTAAAATGTATGCAATGTTTAATAGGCAGCCAGTGCAGTGTTGACAGAACTGGGCTAATATGGTCATACTTCCTGGTTCTAGTAAGAACTCGAGCTGCTGCATTTTGGACCAGCTGGAGTTTATTTATTAAGCGAGCAGGGCAACCACCCAGTAGAGCATTACAATAATCTAACCTTGAGGTCATGAACGCATGAACTAACTGTTCAGCATTTTGCATTGAGAGCATGTGCCGTAATTTAGATATATTTTTAAGATGGTAGAAAGCAGTTTTACAGATGCTAGAAACGTGGCTTTCAAATGAAAGATTGGTATCAAAGAGCACACCCAGGTTCCTCACTGACGACGAGGACTTGACAGAGCAGCCATCAAGTGTTAGACAGTATTCTAGGTTACTACTTGTGGAGCTTTTTTTGTCCAATAATTGAAAAAAAAAAAATTCTGAATTGAGTTGCAGGAAATTACCGGTCATCCAATGTTTTATATCAGCTATGCATTCCGTTCATCTTGTGAATTGGTAAGTTTCTTCAGGGAGTGAAGAAATATAAAGCTGAGTATCGTCAGCATAACAATGAAAACTAATGCCATGCTTCCTAATGATATCTCTCAGTGGTAGCATGTACAGGGTAAAGAGCAGCGGTCCTAGCACTGAGCCTTGCAGTACTCCATACTGAACTTGTGATCAGTGTAACATCTCTTCATTTACTGCTACAAACTGATAACGGTCACATAGGTATGATTTAAACCATGACAAAGCAATTCCACTAATACCTACATAATTTTTGGTCAATCAACTAATGAAAGTAAATCAACTAATGACCTAGACCGCAGACCTCTCTCTCGCCCTCACCCTCACACTCTCTGCGCATAACGGTTTAAATAAACAAACACATTTTGAGTGCTGATCAAGAGTTTTGTGCAAGCAATTTAAGGTCGCGACTCTTGTCCCAAATATAGCAGGCTTCATTCAGTGATTGAAACAAATATTAATTGAAGTTTTACAGCATATTGAACGCTCCGAGAGAGCTGTGCTGTGGTAAACATGGAACTTTTCCTTGACATGAAACGGTAAATAATAGAGATGTTCCGATACCCTTTTTCCCTTCCCGATACCGATTCCGATACCTGGGCTCAGGGTATTGGCCGATACCGAGTACTGATCCGATACCTGGGTGTGTATCTGTATATACAGATGTATATACTACTAGCCCTGTATGAATTGCTAGAATTATTTTATGGTGTGCTTCAGACTTATCCCTTAATAAAAGATGAACAAATACATGGTGAACGATTGTATTTATTACAGTATTTTTATTATCTGACATGCATTTGACAGTAATATAATTTTTTTTAAGCGAAAAAGAACTTCAAATGCAGCCACAAATCTAACACTGATCATATATATATAAGCAACCATCTAGGAATTATTATTATTAGTAGAGACGTATTATTATTACATAATACGAGACGTAGCTAAATCTACTGTACAACAGTAGCCTAATATATTCTGTCAATTTAAAATGTTCTAAACCAAACTTTTATTTTGACGGGTTGCCAAGAAGATATTTCAGTGCCTGTGTTCCTTATATGACAGTTTTCCCAAATGAAAGAGATAGGTCTAACTGCAGAACCGCAGAACCCATATACGTCACTCACAACGGTCTGAGGACAACAGCTCCACACCACGGTCTCATGCCGGAAGTGGGCGGGGCTGATTTATCTTCCTATATATTGCTCCATTTGGAGTTTCAAACTCAAGTTTAAAACCATGTTAATAATGTCAAGTATTTTATTAATACGTTCTAATTGAAGAGAGATACAGATAGAAAGATAGATATACTCACTTTTCATTAGTAGATAGTTAAATCATAAAAATACACACATTACACTTTGAAAAAAAAAAATATATATATATGTATATAAAATGTAAGTTATATATATATATATATATATATATATATATATATATATATATATATATATATATATATAACCCCATTTCAACGTTTTGTTAAGGATTTTTAAAGTAAAAAGTTGCTATTTATAACATGTCTTAAAAGATTATAGATCAATTGAACATAAAGCTTAAAACACTAAAAATGAAAACAAAGATTGAGCATGTGAACATTTATTTATATGACACAAAATATTTTTTACTCAAGCATTTCAGAATTAACCTTTTTTCATAGTACATAATACACATTACACAATTTTACACTGGAATGCAGATTCACATTAATCAAATCCCAAAACAACACAAAAATTATTTAATTTTAATAAATGTACTTCCCCAAAGGCATCATATACTAGCTGTGGTTTGCTTTAAAAAGAAATACACAATCAATCAATACTGAACTAGGTTGAAAGTTATTGCACAGCAGGTACATGACAAATTAAATCTAAAATAAATTAAATCTCCATAATGCAATTCATTCTGAGACTCCTTTTGTCCAAACACTAAACACTTAAAAAACACTAAAGGCTCTTTGGCAAGTTGTTGGTCAACCATTTCAGCCTGTGAAAATTGAAGGGCTTTTTCCTGGTCTTCCTCTTTCAATTTCAGAAATCACGGCTCTTGCACTAAACCTTTGAAAACTTTTGGTTGTTCCACAGTCTTTCAGCTGCAGTGCAGAGGTCTTCTGTGGTCCATAGCTCCTTCATGAGAGAAGGGTACAAAAAATCTGATGAAATGCTGGAAGTGTTTTAACAATATCGTGTGTTGAAGGATGTACCATGTATAATAAAGTTTTGAAATTCAATTTTTTCCCTCATGTCTATATTTGTGACATAAATCATACCCTGTCACAAATCAAATTAATTAACCATTTTCAGTTCAAAGTGTATACAGAAATCAAAGGCAAGCTTTTCACACTGAGCTTATCGTCGTTCTAAACACGCTTTTAATCCCGGGTAAAGTAACATTTCACACTTTTATATTTACGTGCTTTGGACAGTCACTGAAACACTGTGCATTCTATATAAATAATAAATTCAGCGTTGAAGAGGAAAAACATCAAATGCTGACAGAAAACGCAACAATTGCAATGAAGAAGAGACCATTTTAATTATTTTATAGTCTGAAATGTCCATTCAAGATAAGCTTGTAATACGAGGACATGCAAAGCTTGAGCATTTATGTAAACATATTGTTTCCGGTGTTCGTCCAATCAGCGACACTGACACTGCAAATAAGGATGTTATCCCATGGTTTAGTACAGTACAGTGTGGAACGGCAGTGTATGAATACCCAGGATTAATTGTTCCTCTCAGGTAAATGATGATCAGTGTGAAACGTGAAGCAAGATAACCCAGGATTCTGTATACCCGGGGTTTACTATTTCAAGTGTGAAAACTTGAAAAAACTTTCATCCTAATGAAGAGAAGCTCTTTTCTTTTTTTTTCTTTTTTCTTACCATTAACATGAATATCCCACAGTCAATAGAGCTGACCAACTGTTGTGGAACAGTCTAAAACAATAGAACATTATTAAGTTATTCCTGGAAAAGATGTGACAGATATAACAACACACTATCTGTATAAGTAGCTTATGTCTTTATGAGAGCCTTTTATAACTAACCTTGTTTTGGATCAGCTTCCATTGTCCTGTCCTGGGGTGAGTCTGCTTGTCAATTTACTGCAACAAAATTAAACAGAAATATATTATATATATAAAAAATGTAACAATACAATAGTTTCATTGTTTTAAAGCAAAAATTATCACTTACTGCATTGCAAAAACAAAATTTTAAATTCAGAATATAAAAGAAACTTTCATAACATCATCCAAATGAACAATATCTATATTTGGCAATACATATCACATGTTTAGTTGTGTATTTGATTTGATTTTAATAGGACACATTCAAACACATTAAATATTGTTTGTATTTTGTTAGCTTAAGCACATTGTGCTTATATATAAATATATATACTTGAAACTTTGAAGATGAGATGACATTTTTGACCAAATCATGCAGAAAACCAACTAATTCCAAAGGGAAAACAAATAAATACTATTTCTTGCCACTGTATATAAACAAATAACTCAAAACATTAATACCTTCATGGACAGCTGCTTTTTGAAGTGAATTTGAAGGTGTGCAATCAACTAGTGTCATCTGGTCAGTTAAAAACACTGCGATTCACGATACTAATTTCACGATACGATTTTCTCACAATTTTTTTAACAAAAGGAGATTTAAGACAAATTATATAAGAAAAGTGTCCTTTTATTTCTCAGTCAAAATTCTGCATATTTCTTTGTAAAAATTTAAATGAATATTTAATGTTAAATAATAACTCAATTGAAATTTTAAAACAAATCCTCAAAGTCCCTTCAAGGAGATCTTCCAATGGTGTTTTCTTGGGAGGAGGTTGTTTCACCCTCATCCTGCACTGAGGAATAGCAGAAATAAAAAGACTAGGTAGAATTTAAGTACAACATTTACAGGGGTTTCACATTGTTGTAAAGGCAAGGTTTTAATTATAATTTGTATCATTACACTTGCCAGAGTTAGAAAAACAGAACACATTTAGATAAATATGCCAAAATAATCAATTAATTATTGAGAAAAAAAATCCATGTACACAAGAAAGGGATGGTAAAATAAATACAACACCTGGTTCTGCAACAGCACAGATTTCAGTCTGTGGAACACATCCTCCCGCTGGTCTTTCTCTTGATGAGGAAGGGCTTGGAATTAATTTACTACCGCAGAAAACAAGCCTTGTATCTTTCGCTGTGAAAACACTGATGCACCTTGTGATCTCCATGGCACTCGCCCTCGACACTGCGAGTGGGGCTGCAAATCAATAGGTTACTTGCGTAACCCCGGTTCTCTGATAGCATTAAGTAAGGTGTCTCACTATGGGATACGCCCCTTCCGCGTATTCCTCAGAAGCCCTATTACATTACGCCAGCCCCAATTGGCTGGCAGATGTGACGTTGTGTCTGGGAGTGGCCTCCCCCTCCCTCAGTATAAAAGGGGCAACACAACGTCACTACGACATTGAAAACAAGCACACCTCTTCCTCGCTTCACACAGCAAGGAGGGTGATCTGGTGAGACACCTCACTTAATGCTATCAGAGAACCGGGGTTACGCAAGTAACCTATTGTTCTCTTTCAAGCATACGTTTCGGTGTCTCACTGTGGGATATCCTAACTCCCGTATTGCCTGCCTCGAAGTCTCCTGCCAACTACCATCACTGTATCCAGGGCTGAACGAGTCATGACTCACGACTCACATTCCTACGCTAAATACTGCATGTGCTAACGTTTGAGCTGTAACATCCAGCTTATAGAATCTTGCAAATGTATGCGGCGAGGACACTTCGCCACTTCACAAATATCCTGTATCGTGACTCCTTTAAATAGAGCCTACGATGTTGACATTCCCCTCGTTGAGTGTGCACGTAAACCAGATGGGGGCACAAGACCCTTACTGGAATATGCCAACGAAATCGCCTCCACTATTCAGTGCGATAAACGCTGTTTAGTAATCGGCTTCCCCGTACGTGGTTTCGCCCAAGACACGAACAGCTTGTCATTCTCCCTGAACCCTCTGGTTCTTTCTACGTAAATGCGTAAAGCGCGCACTGGGCACAGCGCATTTAACTTTTGCTGTTCTGATGAAGCAAAAGGGGGTGGGGAGAAAGCTCTCAACTCAAGAGGGATGATAGAATTAATTATTTTAGGCATAAATGCAGGATTAGGTTTCAGAATTACCCCTGCATCCCCATGCATGAACTGCATACACGCTGAATGCACTGAAAGTGCATGGATTGGATCTCGCTTACGCGCTTTGCTGAAGCCAAAGCTAACAGCAGCGCTGTCTTAAACGACAATATTTTGAAATCAATCTTGTCCAACGGTTCAAATGGGGACATTGAAATGGCATCAAGCACCAATGCCAAGTCCCATGAAGGAGAAAGCGCTTTTGAAACTGGCAACGCGTGGCGTGCGCCCTTCATGAATCTGCATACTAAAGGATGCTGCCCAACAGTTTTGTTATCAAAACCTATGTGACAAGCAGATATAGCAGCCAGAAACACTTTTATGGTTTAGCCATGTTAAACCATCGTCCTCTCTCCTGAATGACCATTGTGGCCATGGCCTTGCCCGCGGCTTGAATCGCGCATCTCTGAAGACGCAGAGAGAGAGATCCATAACGACACAGATCTCTTCCCAATTTGTTGGACCTGGCATGGTCGACGCTTCATCCTGCAGCTCCGCTTGGTACGCGGTTAGCATAGAGATTGCGTTCACTGCCCTGACAGAGAGAGCGACTGCTTTGTAAGTGCGCTCCGTCATGCTTGACTGGAATCTGTCCGCTTTGGATGGTAAAGTCAGATTTGTCGTGCTGCCCGTTTCGCTCTCTGCAGCCTCTTGCCCTCGTAGCGACTTTACAGTCTCTGCTACCACGGTCAGCCACGGAATATTTAGTTTATCTGCAGCGTGTTTGCACACATCTTGCAGATCAACACTGAGAAGCGGAGAGGATGGTGCCCCACCCGCCTCTTCCATGGATCCCGCCGCGGCGAGGAGTTGTGCCAAGTGCGCAGGGGGAAGGAAGGGGGAGTCCTTGAAATCATCCTCTTCTTCAGAGAGAAGAAAATCAGACTCGCACAGAATCTCCCTCACTAGCCGGGATAGTTTGCATTTATGCAGCCATTGTTGTATTGAACAATCCTTGCAATCGGCTGCAATGCAAATTGCCAGACAAAAAACGGCGTGGTGGCCAATAGTTCGTCCAGAAGTTTGTTATTGTTAGGTTTTTGAATGTCGTAGTGACGTTGTGTTGCCCCTTTTATACTGAGGGAGGGGGAGGCCACTCACAGACACAACGTCACGTCTGCCAGCCAATTGGGGCTGGCGTAATGTAATAGGGCTTCTGAGGAATACGCGGAAGGGGTGTATCCCATAGTGAGACACCGAAACGTATGCTTGAAAGAGAACCGCCAGTCAGTGTGATTTGGCCTATTATCTTTTTACATACAGACGGAGGTGACTGGAGCCTGTCACTGTGGTGATTATTAGTCTTCGGAAAGTCAAAATGCCGCCACACCTCCGATTTGAATGAGTCGACGTAATCTATGCGCTTGCCGTCGCAATGCTTCTGTTTGACGGCATGTGCACATGGGTGCACAACTTCCATATGAATGAACTGAAAACATTCTTGGTGCCAGTGTGCACATACAGTCCATAACGCTATGAAGTGAGGCTGTTTAAAACGTGTATCGCAATTCGTTTAACATCTCAACCGACTTGAATTGTCACACATTTGTATCAATTTTCAACCAGCTCTGACTGAATCGTTACATCCCTAGCTAGGATTAGTTGTTTTTTATTATATTGAAAATTGTGCTAATAATTATGACATTTTAAAGGTATCTACATTGTTGATATCATAAAATTATTTAAAGCAAAATTAATTGTGAAATAAAATTACTCATAACGTGATATAACATTTTGGTCATATTGCCCACCCTTATTTCCAATGTAGACAGCCTCAAACGGTTGTGGAGCACTAGTGTTATTTAAATTACATACTTCACCTTTAACAATGTAGCATAAAATAGTTTTACCATTTACTGCACTAAGTAGTGTGTTTTATGATTATGTTAATAAATGAAAATATGAAAACAAATAGTTTACCAGCATAATTAACTTTTTGAACATCTGACATTGAAAGCCTTGCACATTAAAGTTTAAAAAGGCTGCATCCAATTTTACATTAAAAGTAAGATGGAAAGATAATAAAAATTGTATAAGTTCCGAGGGTCTAGTCTTTGCACCTATTTGTTTTTTATTTTTAGGTTTGAATCTGGTTTCCTCTGTTTGAGTAGAATTGGCTAGTTGGCACGGTCACAGAAAACTAGGGTCCTAGAAATGCGGTCCCCTGCACGTCTCTCTCTCTCTCTCTCTCTCTCTCTCTCTCTCTCTCTCTCTCTCTCTCTCTCTCTCTCTCTCTCTCTCTCTCTCTCTCTCTCTCACTCTCTCTCACTCTCTCTGGGATGTGAGTTAGAGTTATTTGTCTGTCTCTTAGTATGCTGGATTAGATGTTTGGCAGTCACCTCTCTCCCATCTTCTAAGCAAAGTCTCATCTCCCTGCATTACTGAAGCTTTTCTCATGCTTCCCATGCAGAATTTTTAAATCACTTACACTCTTCTGCTTATTTTATTACACAGAGCGTGTAGAACTCAGAGAGAAGTAGAAATAAAACCGAAACAAAACCATGTCAGAGTACAGCATATTTTCCTCCAGTGCAGTCATGTTGGAACTGTTGCTATGGTAACAGTAAAAGGCCAACCTACTGTGTCAGACTGAATAGTGATAAGGATGCTGAGAACTCCAGGTTTAATTATTTTCCCACATTTTAACCTTTTACATTTGCAAGTGAATCACTCAACTATGCAACTACATTTCACACTAGGCAACTAAATACTTGTTGGCCAATAGCCGTTATTAGCCATTGGCTAAAAATCAGTTAGATTTTACTCGCAAGTGATTGAGTTTGAGGTTAAGAATAAGTTTAGCACAGACACATTTTCTGTTCGTGTCATGTCCTATGACTGCATTAGACTGCACACTATGCTCTAACTTAGAGTTGGACAGGGAAAGAAAAGTAGCTGCACAATTAATTGTTAAAAGATTGCGTTCTCGATCTTGATTCACACAATCTTATTGCTAAATGATTCATCTATGTCTATTAAACCTTTGACAAGTACAATCACAGCGGAAGATTTAAATCTGCATTCACGCTGCTGCTGACCCTGAGAAAGCAGTTATCATAGGCAGGGACAGACTTGTTGATTTGGCCACTGGTATAAATGAATGTTTATACACATTTTTAAGAAATTTTGGGACCTTATACCTTCTTCCAGATGATCAGTTAACCCCTAGGAGTCTGAGCTGTTTTGGGGCCCTTTAGAAGTTTTGATATGCTCTGACATTTGTGCTTTTTTCTGTTGCTTATAAACACATTAATGGCAAAAGTGTAATTACACTGTATTCAGCACAAACTGGGCTACCATAATATCTAAGCAACATGCATGTACATGCTTGTATTTTTGAGAGAAAAATGTTTATGCATTATTTTTGAAAAAACAAAAAAATTGTTTTAAAATGAAGGCCTCAAAACACACAATAGATATGTGTCCACAAGACTTTTGACCAATGGGTGTTGTTGCCAAGAGTTTTTGCTTCAAACTGATCATTAACATAAAACAATACACTGATTTAAAATTTGTAAGACAGTTTTTCTTCACAAAGCCAGTATGCGAGGAGGCGTGATATCTAATGAATAATGATAGAATGATGAGTATCACCTGAGAGGACAAAAAAACTCATAATGACCTGCATAATGAATTAGCTTCATACCTGACTGAGAGAGCAAAAAAATGCTCTTATTTAGTTGAAATTGTACTTATCTAGTAAATGCATCTTGATTTTAAGAATTTTTAAATATTTAGACTAGAAACAAGACAAAAATTACTAAGAAGAGCATTTAATAAAAAAATAAATTGTACAATTTGTTTTGTTTTTGAAAGTAGTCTCATTTAAAAAATAAAAAAGACATAATTTAAATTAAGATACAATTTATACAAAATGAAATTCACTTTAAAGAAAGCAATTCACTTTCTACAAAACAAAAAAATTAACTTTCTACAAAACAACTCCAGAATCATTTATTTAGAACGTAGTCAACAAAGGCCTATTATATTTTAAATGATCAAAATATTTGACTACACTTAAAATAATGCTCTTTTGTCTTTTAGACAAAAATGACTAAGAGCATTTTTCTACTATTTTTTTGTGTTTTTAAAAGTAGTCTCATGCTAAAAAAATGGAATAATAAATAATTAAAATTAAGATACAATTTATACAAAACGAAATTCACTTTAAAGAAAGCAATTCTCTTTCTACAAAACAAAACAAAACAAAAAATCACTTTCAACAAAACAAAACTCCAGAATCATTTCTAAAAAACTTTGATATTAAATAAAAAAAATACAATTAGGCTATAATATTTAAACATCAATATGAAGAAAAATACGTGGCTGCAGATCGCGCATCATGTTTGTTTTCTTTATTTTGCAAAAAGCAAAACATTTTGTTTTTATTGTGACTGTACACAAAAGAAAATAAAAACTTAACAGATTATAATGATGTATAACACTTGCCTGAATGATAAAAAAGTTATTTATATAAGAGTTATTTGAGTCTCTTGGGCACTGATAAGAAAAAAAGAGAGCCGGTCGCGCCGACTTGAAGGGGTTAATGACAACATTTTTGATGGTACACTTGCCACGATCAGCGAATCTTTTCCAGGCCTGCTTCCACAATGTCTACACTGCACAATTTATCTTTTATTTACATCCTGTTTACAGAGGATTCTCGAGCATGAAGAACTCAGCCCTTAACAAAAACTCCACTCACCTTTTCGAGTGGTGGCCATTGCGTTCAAGAGATCAACAGATATGTCTATGATTGGCTACATTTCTCAACGCTGCAAAAACCTTTGATGCTCTCCAGAGCGAAAATACAAATACTATGGTCAGATCTCTTAAAAAAAGAAAAAAAATACCGGTATAGATTTTGAATGAAAACAACATGAGCTAATAATAATAATATACATTCTTTAATAGGGAGCCAATGCAGTGTTGACAGGGCCAATTTTGGTCCCATTATTAAAACCTGTTTTTTCAAAATTTTGTAGTATGGAATTTAGGGGTGCAAGAAAATATTGATACACGTGAATATTATGTTTGGCAATACTGTATCGTTTCTCAAAAACACTGTATCTTTATTTATTTATTTATTTACATCCACGATTTGTGACTTTGTGTTCGGTTTTAACCACGGACTGTATAAAACCCAACCGCTAGATGGCAGTGTTATCTCAGAACTTAACTGACGCATTAACAAAATTAACAGCGGTGGCAGCAGAACGAAAGCATCTGACCATAACGATGTGGATATGGATGCACCAGCTCTGCAGTTCAGTACTTTATATAGCACTTTATACAATAGATTTCTGTTGTTAAATAGTTTACCCAGCAGGCACAGTATATCAATGTGACGTCAGAAAGACGTTGGACTATTGGAGTATTAATAAACAATAATAATACAAATGCATAATATAAACTGAATATGAATACTAATAATAATAAAAAAACATTTAAAGGATTAGTTCACTTTTAAATAAACTTTTGCTGATAATTTACTCACCCCCATGTCATCCAAGATGTCCATGTCTTTCTTTCTTCAGTTGAAAAGAAATTAAGGTTTTTGATGAAAACATTCCAGGATATTTTTCCATATAATGGACTTCAATGGGCTCCAAACGGTTCAAGGTCCAAATGACAGTTTCAGGACAGCTTCAAAGGGCTTTAAACGATACCAGACGATGAATAAGGGTCTTATCTAGCCAAACGATCAGTTTCTGTGAGAAACCGAGCAGTATTTATGCTATTATTTTACCTCTTATCAGTCCAACGTGATAATCTCTGAGCTCCGCCATAACTTCCGCTAAGTGAGGTCAAATATGAGCGTGGTCATAGATGTATCGATCGTAGATGCCTCATTCTATTGATCCGTGCAGGCGCTAATGCGGCACCTATGTATACATCTATGACCACGCTTGTATTTGACCTCACTTAGCGGAAGTTATGGTGGAGCTCAGAGATGATCACGTTCGTCTGATAAGAGGTAAAATAATAGCATAAATACTGCTCAGTTTCTCGCAGAAACTGATCGTTTGGCTAGATAAGACCCTTATTCATCGTCTGGTATCATTTAAAGCCCCTTTGAAGCTGTACTGAAACTGTCATTTGGACCTTGAACCGTTTGGAGCCCATTGAAGTCCATTATATGGAAAAATATCCTGGAATATTTTCATCAAAAACCTTAATTTCTTTTTGACTGCAGAAAGAAAGACATTGACATCTTGGATGACATGGGGGTGAGTAAATTATCAGCAAAAGTTTATTTAAAAGTGAACTAATCCTTTAATAGTAAAATTTAATCTCCCTTCTTCTGGAACTACGGCCGTCCGTTCCACACCATCACCTACAGGTGGCCAACCTATTGAAGTGATAGTGAGAAAGAAGAATAGCAGATGAAGAAACAAACACAAGTACAGAAGAATAGAAACAGAAAGGAATAAAACAAAACAAAGAACCCAAACCCATGTTATGTCCCCGCAAACTGACAGGTTTGGTACTTTTCCTTCTAGTAACAGATTTTATGAGTTGTATTACTAACAGGAACACAAAAACTCCAACCATAATCAAAACTATCCATTCCGACCATGATAAATTCCCTGGAATTTGTGCTAATTTCCTCTCAGACATAAATTTAGCTACTCCATTTGCTACAATAACATGACCCATTGCTTGAATTCCCTCCTCTTGAGCTGCTTTAACACTTTCCTTAACTCTTTTAACCATTTCAAAGAGTTCATAATTCCTTTCCTCTACTAAATCATTATTCCACCTAGGGATGAAACGATTACCGGTTTCACGATAAACCACGATAAAATTTAGTGACGGTTAGTAATATCGTATAAAATTTAATTATCATTAAAACCGCGCGTGATTATCACGATTTTAAAACTCGCTGTAAATCTTGTCCAGTCAGCGTCAGTCTGGCGCGGCGCACCGCTGTTTTCTGAATGAGAAGAAATGGCAGAAAGCAGTGACAGCGCCGCGAGATTTTTCAGATTTCTAAAAGGACCAAATCTGAGGCGTTGTCATATTTTGGCTTTTACAAAAGTCCTGAGGGAAACTTAATCGAAGATGGTCACCCTGTCTGCAGAACATGCCAGAAGAAAGTCGCTGTAATAGAGGGAACGCTTCAAAACTACGAACTCAAGGCAAGTGGACTTTGACCTCAATACCAAAACTACGTCTGGGAAATAATAACGTGAAGCGAACGAACAAGTTCAGACACGACTAGGGTGACATTTAAGGGATAATAATCAGGGCTTGCCATTAACAACCGCCGTTTGCGGGTGTAACGTTATTTCGGCTGCACACTAGCCACTCTGGCTGTTGAATTTATTAGTCTTCTCAAAAGCCATCTGTTATAATCGCGTTGCGCATTATAAGCACTTACACGTGTTTACATTGAGTTTATGAATGCAATGTCTCGTAATCAGAGGCGTTCAGATTAGCGGAGTTTTGTTCAGAGCGCGCGCCGCTCTCACTGAAATCTGCACTCGAAGCAGAGATAAACGTGCGATGTACGCAAGAGATTCACTCATCATACAGTGGTTGACTGTTTCTGTTCTATTTCAGCAGCGAAAATAGTTTTAAAAAACACAGCAGAACCACAGCGCATCTGATATGACTGGCATAAAGTTGGTGAATTTAGGGACCGTCTCTAAAGTTACACACAGCATTGGTAACGTTATACGCGTTTCTGACTTCAATAGCATTTGAAGAGAATGACAGTCATAAAACTGTCTGTAAAGTGATCATCTAGGTGTCAGGTATGATGCGCACATTTTGATATTTAATTAAATAAACTGTCAAATCATTTGAAAATATGGATATGCATTATTTCACTAGGATACTGTTTGGGCTCTTACACAAAACATGGTAGATTTAAATGCATCATTGCTGAACACTGATGAGAATATTGCTTGAGAATATATTTACAGAGATAATACTAGAGATTATATTTACGAGAAATTATTATTATGCGTTGCTATTGACGACGGCCATTATAAGGAAGGACATCCCACAGAATCTTCCTTAAAAAAGTGCATAGAGCTGCTTTAGTTTGTTTGTTGATTTTCAAATATAAAACTTGAACAAAACCGTGATAATATTGATAACCGTGATAATTTGGGTCACTATAATCGTGATGTTAAATTTCCATACCGTTTCATCCCTAATTCCACCACTGTGGTTCTACTTGCAGCAATTGCACATGTGGAACATGAATTCCACCCAATTGAAGAGGATAGACAATCTATGCAAAATGGATCAGGAGGAATTGTACACAACTTTCCTCCGTATATCATATTCTCACTTATTCCATCATTTAATATACACCACTGTGCTTCCGCCACCTGCCATGCACCTGTAGCTTGATCTAAAGGATCTAATCTCCGAATCTCCTTGTCTAACACCCATTGATTGGAATTGTCTAACTGTCATTATATTGCGCTTTCCATATTGAGGCCATACCATAAATAAAGGTAATTCCAGAAAGGTTCCAGAATCTGACAAAGAATCTTCATCGATAGCAATTTTGACTAATGGAATATGTTTAGCAGAAGTCAAATTAAGTTGTTTACCGAAAACCACTAACAAAGATTCCACAATTCGTTCAGGAATTTGACCCATTTGAATAACTTGAACATCCTCTACCAGTTGATCCTTTAAATTCTGAGCTAAAAATAAACACACTGCACGATGTGTCTCGAAATTAGATGATTTTACTAATGCATCTGCCAATTCCTTCGCTGCATCGTTAAGATGCTGACCTGCTATAATATGTGAAGAACCCTTAAGAGTCCTTTTCCTGTCATTTTTCCCACCCACTGAGTGTATTCCCACTGTGCAAACACTTGTATCTGTTGTTAAGAGTATATCATATGGTCCCTCCCATCTAGGCTCTAAACCTTTCCTAGCAATACGTTTGACCATAACAAAACTGCCTAACTCGGGAATGTGTGGAATGTCAGTAGTGGTGTGTTTTTCATCCCATTGCTGCTGAGCCTCTCACACTTTTTTGTTATTGTCTTGGGTAGCTTTGTCCAGCATTGTGAGATAGCGTCGTAACTTCTCTTAGAACAAAGTGGAATCTCCTCCTGTTCCTGCGGGAGGCGGAGCATCAGGCGGTAGAACCATTGCTCTTCCAGTCACAGTTCAAAAGGGTCCTGTTACTCTGTTTGGAGTTGCTCTTAAGTTCCACAAGATGGCAGGCAATAACTTGTGCCAACCTTGGCCAGTCTGCAGAATGGCCTTGGTAAGAGCCGTTTTTAACGAGCGGTTCATGCGTTCTACGAAACCCAAACTTTCTGGCCTGTAGGAGATATGGAACTTCTGTTTGATCCCCATCAGTTTCATTGCTTCCTTCATCAGTTTTCCAGTGAAGTGAGTTCCGTTGTCTGAATCAAGTTCATATGGAAGACCCCAGCGAGGAAAAACTTCTCCCACCATTACTCGTGTTGCCGCTTCAGCAGTGCAAGTTTTTGTGGGGAATGCTTCCACCCACCCTAGTAAATCGATCCATGATTACTAGAATGTATTGGTACCCTCCACTGGGTGACAAAGGTCCTGTAAAATCAATTCAGAGATTTGTCCATGGCCCTGTGGGTCTGGGTGCATGTGACATTCGCACCTTTACAGATTTTCCCACATTTGCTTTCATGCAGATCAAGCATCTCCTGCAGTAATCATCAATGTCTCTCATCATTCGCGGCCACCACCACATTCCGCTGATTTGAGCTTTCATTGCTTTTGCTCCTGCATGCACTTTTCTGTGATACAGCTGCATTAGTTCTCTTCTTGTTCCGACAGGCATCACCACTTGTCCTGTTGGAATTCTCCAGATACCCTGATCATCTTCTTTCGCTCCTGCTTTTATCCACTGTTCTTTCTCTTCATCTGTCTCTGTTTGATATGACAAAAGATGGAGCTCAGGATTGTCTTTCCTTTTTTCTTGAACCACGATGACAGGAATAGGAGGGATTAAAGCCGCTTCTCTGGCTGCTGCATCAGCTGCATCAGCTGCAGAATTTCCTTGGCTTTCCTTGGACTTGTCAGATTGATGTGCTTTTACTTTGACCACAGCTGCTTCTCTTGGTACGTGGCATGCTGCTATCAAACAACGAATTATGGAAGCATGTTGTATTTCGCTCCCACTGCTAGTGATGAGTCCACGTCTTTTACATAGGGCAAGGTAGTCATGAACCACGCCGAAAGCATAACGACTATCTGTATAGATGTTGACTCGATCTCCTTCCGATAGTTCAAGAGCTTCTGTAAGTGCTGTGAGTTCAGCTGCTTGTGCTGAAAACTGCCCAGAAAGAGATCCTTTCTTCACAACAGTTCCATCAGCCTCCACAACAGCCCATTCAGTATGTTGCTTTCCATCAACGTAGTAACTGGATCCGTCGACCCATAATTCTTGGTCTGGATTTTCAAGAGGGATTGGATTAACTGGACCATTAACTGGTGTGTGCAATATGATAGTTTGTGCTCCTATCAGATTTTCCACAGCATCCACTGCCCATGTGGCACCATCGAGGGCTTGTATACATCGTGGTTGACCTATCATGGTGACAGGAATCTTTGTGGAAAAGTATCCGACTGGTTTGTACCGATCACTTGGTTTTTGACACAGTACTGCTGAGTAGGTCTCATCTCCCACCCTGGTCCACAAATGAAATGGCAACCGACCATCAGGAAGTCCCAAGGCTGGGGCTGAAATCAGTTTCTGTTTCAAAGAAGTAAATGCTTCCTCAGCTTCTGGTGTCAAGGTTATCTGTTCCACTCCAGGCTTTACTCCTTTGTACAGGTCAATGAGAGGGCTAGTGATGCTGGCAAAATCAGGTATATACTGACGACAATAGTTGAAAAGTCCCATCACTTTCCGCATTCCTGTAACTGTTAGAGGTTTTGGAAGTTTCCGTAATGCCTCTACTCACTCCGTTGTCATTCTTATTCCATCCACCGATAGTTCTTGGCCTAGGTGGATCACGTTGGTTTTGGCCAGCTGTGCTTTGTCTGGGTTGACTTTGAATCCTTCTTTCCTAAGAGCTTGTAGAACAATGTTCAGAGCTGATACATGACTATTTTCATCTGGGCTTGCAATCAACAAGTCATCAACATATTGGAGGCAAACACTTCCTGAGCTCTCAATTTCAGCTTTTCGCTCAGTTAAGAATTGGTCCAGAGCTCTATGAAATACAACTGGAGAAAGATTAAGACCTTGTGGGAGTCTATTCCAAACATACTGTTTTGCGCCCACGGTGAAGGCCAATTTCTCTTGAGATCTTTCGTCGATAGGTATAGACCAGAAAGCGGACCGCACATCTAGTACTGTGAAAATTTGTGCGTTTCCAGGAATATCATTCAGAATGGTAGCAGGATTAGCCACAATAGGGTGTGGTTTTGGTGTTACACTGTTAAGTTTTGTGTAATCAATGATTAACCACCATGAGTTATCCGATTTCTTGACCTTGAGGGCTGTTGGTAGTAGATGAAGTTTGTCTGACGATCCCTTCAGCTTCCAAGCCTCCCACTATCTCTTCCACGACTTGTCTTGCTTCAGGTCGGATGGGGTATTGTTTATGAGGGGCATGTATCGGGTCCTCAATCACAATGGGATCAATGTTGGCTTTTCCACAGTCCAATTTGTGTTTAGCCCAAACATCTGGATATAAGCTACACAGAAGACCCCACACACCTTCTTTTCCCCAGTCTCTGATGATTGGTTTTTGGTTTTGCCACACCAACAGAACTTATATTACATGTGCGATCTTCATGTGGTATTATTCCAGCTGTTGTAGCAACTTAACGACTGTCAGTGAATATGATCATGTTCAACAATGGAAGAATATCCATGCCAATGAGGCTTCCTTGTGAATTCGGCCCCACCCAGAAAGATGTCCATAAGACTTCATCTTCATGTATTTGCAGAGGAACTGGTATACTTTTGCACTTTTACAAATGTTGTGATTTCTCCTCCAACTCCCTCAACTTCCATTGTTTCATGTGTTGTAGGTAAGTTCAGGTCAGTTATCAAAATCGAAGCCCCTGTGTCTAAGAGGCAGTCACATGGGTGGCCCCCTATTAGTGCAGGAATGAAAAGTCGTTTGTCACTCTTCTTACTCATACAGGGGGCCGCTGATTCCTATTGCGGACGCATAATTCCCTCAATAAGCTGACGAACTTGTCCTTCGGTCCACATCTTCCCTTGAGGGGTTTCATCCTTGTTTTTCACACTGACCTGTCTAAATGATGGACCTTTCCCTTCTGCTCCTCCTCCTTTAGCCCAACAGTCTCTTTTGAAGTGGCCAGGCTTTCCACAATTGAGGCAACCGTTAAGTTGAACTTGCGCCACTCCTCTTTGATTTGACTTGTTTCCTTCATCCTTGTTTGATCTCATAGTCATCTCTAGGCGACCAGCCCATTGCATAATTTGGTCAAATGTTTCTCCTGGGTTGACTCCAAGTGATAAAGCTTGTTGGTACTTTGAGCTAAAGCCTTCCACGAGTGTGTCAGTAAACTGTACATCATCTCTGTCTGGATCTTTCTTAGCACAGAGGGCCCATCTTTCATAAGCATTCCATTTGCACAAGGCATATTCATCTGGAGATTCATCGTCCTTTTGCTTAATCAATGTCACTGATGTGAAAGGGATTTTACCGCTGCCCAAGATCTCTTGGATTTCTTTTCGGAATCCATCTAATGCTTGCCAAATACCCAGGGGTCGCCCCTGGCCATCTACCCACAAGTCCATCCATTGGGCTGTTGTTATCGACGCTGGCAAGCGCTCCCATCGGCCTCTTGGGATTTTAGCTTTCACACTGGTGTGTATGTCTCTTAGTGTCATTTGATGTGCTTTAATCAAGGAATCTAATTCTCGCCAAAATTCTGTGTTAGGATCTTGTCTCTTCAGAGGAGGCAAGGCTGTGAGAATGGCTTGACGTTCTCCTGGTGTGAATGGTCTCTCTTCTGTCATCATTTCAGATTGTTCCTTTTTGATAGCAAGTGGAGAAAATTCAGGACCAACTTTATCAATTGTGATCATGTCGTCATCTCTTGTCTCATCCCCCCATTCAGATCCACAAGTAAGAGTGGGGGTACATCGCAGCATGTCTCTGTTGGGCTGGGTTGATTTAGATCTGGTAATTATTGGAGCTGCTTGTGCAGAAGCAATATACATTTTGTCAACCCGAACTCCATTCGAGCTTGAAGCTTGAGGCTGCATCAGAAGTTTAGAGTAACTTAGAGTAAACATTGTTCAGGCAAGGTTGGATAAATTGGCTTGTAAACAGGTGGTGTTACAGTTGTTGCGGATTTTGCTGGTGTTTGTGAATATTTCCTTTCAGCTTCAGTTATTATATCTGTCCAATCAGGATCAAATGAATCATCACTGGTGATGTTTTCCTTTTCTGTACATGTGATAGACATGATTTTACTCAACTTGTTATATGCTTCAACTTGTGGCTTCATTGCTTCAGCAAGTGGAACTGGACAACCATCAATACCACAACAAACTCCTCCTTGTTTCTTGATCCAATTAGCTTCCATTATTGAAAATACTTTTAACTTGATAGAGTCTTTTTGGGTCTTGAACCAGTTTAACTGCTCATCCATGGATGTATTAATGTCAAGTCCTTTTTTCAAAAACTTAGTTTGCTTCTTTTTCTTCTTTTCCAGATACCATGAAGAAATTGTTCTGCTATTATAGCTCCTCTCTGTCATTTTGCAAATACTGGTCACTTCTGTGTCTGTGCTCTTAAAACAGCAGGGTTTTGGTATGTCTGTGTGTGAGAGGATCTCCAAGGGAGGGGCTACCTCTCTCCTCTCTCTCCTTCTCTAAGCTATATATATACTGTGTGAGAGGATCTCCAAGGGAGGGGCTACCTCGTTCCTCTCTCTCCTTCTCTACACTGTATGTATACTGTGTGTGAGTGTGTGAAGAAGATATGTGTGCCTATAGGGTAAATTCTGAAGGGACGGCTGCCCTGTTTGTCTCCCTTTCCCTCCTAATGACTGAAGGAACAAAAAAAAGGTGAAAAATCAAAAGAAAAGTTTCTCTTATATTTCAGTTGTTTTTCTTCCTTTTTTTGTTGTTTAACTCAGATACTTTTCTTATGGTTTTTTTTCTTTATTAAGTTGAACTCAATTTCTCTCTCCTCAAATACTGAACAGCTTAACTGTCAAAATCAGAATGCCGCCCGCGATTTCAGCTACTTCAGCATGTTTAAACGTTTTCGGATTCTTTATAAACAGGACTCCCCTTTTGAATCCAGATCCGCCACTTTAAACTGCTTTTAATCCAAACACCACTTGACACCTTCCCCGTCTGTCTGTAACAGCACGGATCTTTGGTGTGTGAAATATTTTAGGATAAATTCTGCCACTATTATTGCAGATCCGCCATATTCACCACCTCGCAGCCATGTCAAGTTAATTGCTGAATCGCCTTATGGCTTATTCTACCGGAAATTTGACTAAAAGGTCTTCTACCAAGATCCACTTTTACCCCAGCTTCATTCAAATATTGTTTTGAAGGTCCACTGATCTGAGCAACTTAAATAAGCCAAATCAAATTTAATTATTTAAATTACTTTTACTATGTCTGACACATAAATTCATTGGCAACACAACTGGTATTTTAAATAACACAGTATTTTCAGCAGTTTCAGTCAATGTCTCTAATCATCAGGCAGACTTAGAACTATTTAAAAAGAAAAAAGTCTTACCTGATTAACCGAGACAAATGGCTGAAGATGCAATCCTGTTCGTGACGCCAAATTGTAGACTTAAAAATTAAGATTTTCCCCCGTGGTTTAATTCACAGGACCGGACACCAGTTATTTTGCCAAGAGATTTCTTTTTTATTATTTTAAGTCGGACATAGGAGAGAAAGACAATTTTCTGAGAGATGGTCTTCATTCCAACTTTCTCTGTCTTCCTGGACACCCAGTTGGATTTTATAGGTTGCTTAAACAGTGAAATAATTGCTAAAACAGATTGTTTACACTATACTTCGTTCTTTCACGCACCACAATATACCCTTGAACATATGCATAGAGAAACTTGTTGTTAATTGTTCAAAATGTGTTTTATAGAGAACTTGTGACTTGTCATATATGCATTGGTAGGACAACAACAACAATACTTCCTTACAGAAAACTTCAGTCACATGTGCATAATTGGAAAACTTATGCTACATATTCCTGTGTACAAATTATCCCTTCTCCATGTCTCTCACACTTCATGTGCTCAGACTTACTCTGACTAAATAATAATGCAATACAAATAATAATAATTATGAATGATACAACACAAATGATAATGAATATTAGTAAATAATAATAATACAAATGCACACTAAATAATAATGATTAAAACAAATGATAGTGAGTATTAATAAAGAATAATAATACAAATGCATAATATAAACTGATTATGAATACTACTACTAATAAAAAACATTCAATAGTAAAATTTAATTTACAAGCATAATAAGTTGTCTGTACTAGAAGGGCAGATCAAATAAGCAGAAAATAATCTTAAACGGAGAATTAACCAAAGCAAACTTAGACTCTTAGCACAGCTAAAATATCAATACAATTATATTCTTACTCAGAAAGTAGAATTTGACCTGTTCAGACTTAGACAAAAATCCTTTGAATCTGGGGATAAAGCAGGTAAAATGTTGGCTAGATACATTAAAGGGGTGGTAAAGCACACTCTTTCGAAGGCTTGATTGTGTTTGTGGGGTGCACTGTAACATGTGTTCATGCTTCGTTTTTAAAAAAATGCAGTATTTTTCATATATTTGACCTTTATTCTACACTGCTCTGTCCCTCCTTGTAAAAACGGTCTGATGGTTTCCGGATTCTGTGAAGCCAGTCCCTCAAAAATACGCAATGGGCTCTGATTGGTTAGCTGGCCCAGTGTGTTGTGATTCACTAACCGCCTAGTGAACATTTCTCGAAAGCGTCACGCCCCTTACCTCTACAGGTAGCCTCAGGCTAGTAGCCTGAGCTTTGTGTACAATAGCGTCAATGAAACCATACCAAGAGCCCGAATCAGACCCAGACAATTTTAGTGAAGATGATCGAGCAGAACCTGTTCAGTCCTCAAGAGTAAAGACTGCGGATCTATAGTGATCGCTACTGAATGGCACTGTTACTTTTGTATTTTTAGAACGATTTGCCAAATATCTGTCGCAAGAACGGACACTAAACATTGCTAGTAGCCAAATCAAACACAGAACCATGTTTAGCATGCCTGTAGATAAACAATACATAAAAGCTCTAATCAAAGAATAATTTACACTAATGCCAAGTTCGCTGTTGAGATTTTAAACAGTTTGTAACGTTAGGGGTTTGTCAGATAACGTTAAGTATGAATGAGCATTTAACAAACTGGTTTGCAGAGCCAAACAGCGCTGTCATGTTTACTTCCTTGCTACAACGTAGGCTACAATTAACAACACGAACTATTACAGGAAAACACATCGACGAAAAATAAATCACACTTACAGGTTGTAGCCCGTACTCGCGAAGATTGTGGAAGCTTTCCTCCGCGAGATGTGCCGCGGTAGCCGCGCGTGCCCGCCTGTCTCGTGCAGCTGAAGGCTCATGTATTGCAAATACAGATGAATATAGTCCATTATGTCACATTTTCCGATCTTCTCCTCCGACCCCTGTCTGTCTCGTGCTTTGATTTATGATGGGCAGCATATATCCGATGCAAATGCGATCGTGTTCCCCTCATGTCTCTTACACACATGAATATGACGTTGTATGTTAAACGCACTGCAACGCTGCCCCGTTCCTAGGAAGGCTGAAGAAAGTGGACCTGCAATCCGAATGAAAATAACAGCTTTTCGTCGGCATTGTCAACAGCACTCCAGCCTACTAACTATACCACAACAACGCTTCCCCGCTGCGATACAAAATGGCCCCCCCTTATTTCATATTCTCGGAGGAGGGGTTTATGTAAATATTGGGACTGGTGATGTCAGCACACCCTGGAGGAATGTGTAGTAGTCCCTACCGGCCGTTTGCTGTAGTCCTTAGAAATCGATTTCTTTAAAAGCAAATATCTCCCTTTGCTTTAAACTTTGAACGTTGTAACTTTGAAGATGTTGTTTATGCTCAAACAGCAACATTACACACTAGCTAAAGTTAGAAAAGTGAAATCGTGGTTTACCACCCCTTTAAGCATAAGGAATCCTCTGCCTCAATATGTGCTATCCAAACCCCTGGGAGATGGAGGGATATTAATGCTGCATTTGAGGATTTCTATCTTAATTTGTACACTTCTTGTAGTAACTCCCCTGAGAAAGAAATAATAAACTTCCTCAGTGGACTCAACATTCCGTCTCTTAGTGAGAATCAGCGGCAGCTTTTGGATTCTCCCATAACAGAAGATGAAATTTCAGAAGTAATTAAGAATTTGACAACAGGAAAGGCCCCTGGACCAGATGGGTTCACAGCTGAATTTTTCAAAAGTTACTCCTCAAAATTAACACCCTTATTAAAAGATATGTATCAGGAAGCTTTCGAAAGGCAAGTGTTACCCCCAACTTTGTACCAGGTCTTGAACCCAACTGATTGTTCTAACTACCAACCAATTTCATTGATTTCTCTAGACATCAAAATACTTTCTAAAATGCTTGCCAACCGCTTACAAAAAGTAATCTCAGCCCTAATACATCCTGATCAGGTTGGCTTTATTCAAAATAGGTACTCTTCTGATAATATTAGACACTTCATCAACATTATGTGGGCAGTCAGGAATGATAGTTCCCTTATTGCTGCAGTGTCACTTGATGCCCAGAAGACATTCAATTGTGTTGAGTGGCCTTCCTTGTTCACAACATTAGAAGCTTTTGGAATTGGCCCGATTTTTATAAAGTGGGTTAAGTTGTTATAAAAACATCCAGTGGCTGCGGTGCAAACTAACAGTGTTATTTCTTCATACTTCCGATTGGGTCGAGGTACGCAACAGGGTTGCCCATTCTCCCCTTTACTTTTTTGTTTGGCATTGGAACCCTTAGGTGTGGCAATTAGACAAAATACCAGCTTCCCTGTGGTAGTTGTGGGGGGGCTCAACTCAAAAAATTATGCTCTATGCAGATTATATTTTGCTTTTTATTACAGATCCAACTAATTAACTTCCAGCACTGCTTAGTATGATAAATAATTTCTCAAAATTGTCTGGGTACAAAGTCAATTGGTCCAAGTCAGAGGCTCTACCCCTGACTGCTTACTGTCCAAAATCATTGTTTCAGACCTGCACATTTAAATGGCCTGACAAGGGCATTGTATATTTAGGAATTACCTTTCCCCATCAGTTTAAGGATATTGCTAAAGTCAATCTGGAACCCCTATTGGAAAAAAAAATTCAGCTGATACAGCTAGATGGGCACTCCTTTTTCTTTCCCTTTGGGGCAAAGTCAATGTATTAGAAACCTCAAATGCGGCTAGAGAAACTACAGCTGCCAGTTAAGAGAGGAGGATTAGGTCTTCCCAAGTTATCTCTGTATCACTATGCATTTGGTTTGAGACACCTGGGACAATGGATGTTACCTCCAGAGCGAGCTCTCCCGTGGCTAGTTATGGAAAAATCTGATGGCCGCTTATACCTTTTGAGTCCATATTGATAACAAAACTACCACTACCAGTGTGTAATCATCCAATTATTTCCCATTTTCAAACAGTTTGGAAGAAGACTTGTCGTATTCTAGGGGTTGACCCTTTTTTAAGCCCTTCATCTGCTATTTGGGCCAATCCAAAGTTGCTAATAGGTGGAACACCAGTGTTATGGAAGAAATGGACAGATAAAAATATAAATATTCTGCAAGATCTTTTTTTCAAAAATTCACCTTGTCTAACGATCAGTTCTGGAGATATTTACAGATGAGACATATGCTCAGAAGTATCTTTAACTCCCCTTCATATGCTCCCAGGGGTAAAAACACTTTCAAGATGATCCAGAAGATTGTGGGTATTGGTCATGAGGCATCTAAATATCATTCCTTACTTATCAGTCAGATGGGCCAAAATATTAGTTCTGCGGTTAAGATAATTTGGGAAAAAGATTTGGGATGCACATTTGAAGATGAAGAGTGGGGGAGGATCACTGGAAATTCAAAATTGATCTCCAGAGATATTAGAACACGTCTCATACAATTTAAAATATTACACAGATTCTATTGGACACACCCAGAAAGCTGTTTAGAGCAGGTTTTAAGGATAATCCTGAATGTTGGCGATGCCAGAGAGAGGAGGGCAACCTATTTCATGTTTTATGGCAATGCCCAGAAGTCCAGTTTTTTTTGAAGGGAGGTGCACGATTATATTTGAAAGATATCACAGACCCAGTATGATCTCTTTCCCAGTTTATATATTCTTGGTGACCCTCAGCCTTTAAGTCATGTTAAAAAAAATAAATCAGAATGGATACAGAGCTGTATCATGCTGGGCAGACGTGTGATTGTAAAAAGCTGGAAAAGTTTTTTTTTTTTTTTTTACAATTTATTGCCTGTTTTGTTATATGTATGTGTTTGTGGATTGTTTATATATTCAATACTTGATTGCTTATTCCACATCTGTCTGCAAATAAGTAAACCAATCAAGTACATATCGTAAAAAAAGAACGAGAATCTAGAAGAATGTTAAGATGTCTTGAATACTTTTAGTTACAGACATGACAACTTTAGAAAAAGAATATTTATAGTACTCAGACAGGTATGTTCTACACAATTGTGTTGATAGAAAAACCACAAGATACGTTTCTAGTTTCAACATTTGCCGTTCAGATATTCCTCTTTAAAAGAAAAAAAAAACACAAGAAATGCTTTTCCCCTTTTTTGAACTGTCACCGTTGGCATATAATGCAACAAAGATTGCTAAAGTCAACAGATTTTACTAATAGTCCTACCAATATCTGTGTAAAAATAAATTATGGTGCTGCCATCTTTCTAAAGTCATTTTTAACCCCTGTAATTTGGCACCAAATCTCAGGTGAAAATTTTAATTTTGACCCTCCTCTACAAAATAGTGGATTACTCAGTAAATATACATCTGTGACATTTAATATTTTGGCTTTCATCACTATTTATGTTAGTCTTTGTACAGAAAAATTATTAACAAAATCAAACATTTTAGCCGGGGACCTCTGGTTGAGTTGACACGGAATGACCCAACAGCAACAAACCGGTATTTGTTTGAATGTTGTGCCACAGCTCATTCACCACTGATGCAACAGCAATCAATCAGCTGTGCTATGTAGATAATGATGCAATCACTACAAATTTAGTTACCTATCAGCCTGCACCATCTACAGTTTCATGCTAGACCAGTGTTTCTCACGCAGCACTGAAACTATTGCTTTTAAATATTCATTAGTTTAGCCTTTCATGTAAAACTTGAAGACTAAGTAGAGGCCACTGCCAATTGGTTCTTTTGGCAGTGGATGGAACTGCCATGTGCAAGCAGCAATCCCATTCATTAGCGGTCACCTATCCTTTTGATTTCAGTAAATCCGTTTAAGTGTTGCAAACCATGTGATTTACGTCTGTCAGAATGCTGCATGTTTTATAATATTATTATTATTATTATTATTATTATTATTATTAGTAGTAGTAGTAGTAGTAGTAGTAGCTCTCAAGTACCACCACCATCATCAAAAATGCTTGATTGACTGTCCTCAACAGTCCCAAAACCTATAAATACATAAACTCAACAGTTGCTTCTCTCCAAACAGGTCTGTCCAGCCATGATTGAGGATAAGGGTCACCGCGTGACAGACTACTTCGTTGTAGCTGGCCTCACAGACGAGTCCACACCACTAGAGCAGGATCTATCTGAAACCAAGTCCAGTGGACCCAAGGCACCTATCACAGACCTGGCCGTGATCAACAAGTCTGCAGGAGAAACAGTGCCTGAAGGTTTCACATGCATTGAGGTCACCTATAGTGGCCAGCCGGCCAATCTCAACCATGGCAGCCTCAAAAGCCCAGAACTCTTCTTGTGTTACAAGAGGGGTCATGGAAAGCCCCCACTCATTGACGTCGGGTGAGTTTTTAGTGTGAATGGCTATCCCTCTGTGTAGCTGTACCCTTGAACAGATTATTTTGCAAACAGAAGTCAATCATTAAGTCCAAAACAGGTTTTTATAACTTTGTTTAGTGTGGATGCCATAACAGTAATTCTCATTATTGCAAGAGCATTGGAAGTGTCTGCACGAACTGTTTGAATCAAGGCCATCCATGCTGGTTGGAAATTCTTGTTATAATCATGCAACCATACTGCAGGAAATTAAGTTGATGACAAAAAGTGCAAAGGTGATAATCAACTGAAACGCTTAATACAATGGTAACCAGATTTTTCTGAGTGGAATGGTAATTGGACTACTTGGAATAGTTAACATTTTAGATCTAATGTTTTAATTGACAGATCAGCAGTTTACTAGCGTTTGCCATCCTTGACATGAATCAAGATTATCTGTAGGCAGTGCAAAGCACTGTTGCTGCCACCAGATGAAACACATATTTTCAGTGTTTCGGCGTTCATTGCTGCAAGCAGCCTAGTAAAATGTGTGCAACACTCTGACTTATTCTGGACTAATATGGAATGATAAAAGATAATACAAATTTGTTGGGATAGATGGTTGAAATGTGTTTAAATTGCAGCTCATCTTAATACCTCATGGGGCCTGTAAATTGTATAAATAAATTACATTTAGGTTAGTGTAAAGACCACCTAAACCGAGACCAAAACCAATGTGTGTTGAGACCAAAACAAGACCAAGACTTTGAAGGATTGAAACCAAGACAAGACAGACCAGTACTCCTTAAATTCATCTAAAATATGCACATTTACTGCCTGAGAAATGTCTTTTATGTATGTATTTAAAAAAATACTATTAGAATAATAAGATTATATAGAGCTGTTACCAATCAACTGAAATCACTAACAACAAAATTCATCTTCGCACTGCAGATGTGACGCATCTGGGAACAATTACAACTGCATACATATTGTTGAGATTGTTTTAAAATTAAAATTGTATTTATTGAGCATTTGTATCATGTTATAATATAAAAATCAAGATCTCATACAAGTACTTTATTGCAATCATATCTTGAATTTTGTGGGCAAATTATTTTGACACAATACCTCACTGATTTCTGAGCCGGCACAACAGTAAGAAAATAAATCAAATTAGAAATGTTATTGGTTGCATTTGAAGCAGGAATATTTACATCCAATTACAATTGTTAAAGACCCCAGTGGTGAAAATCAAGTTTTTCAATTTCATGTCAACACCACTGCTGAGTATTTTATTCTTAAAACTGCAGGTTTGAAAATGCGGTTTGAATGGTGTTTCTGCTGTCAAACCTTGCATCCAATCACGTTAATGTTCAGGCTTTAGCATATCATTAATAATAATAATAATAATAATTTGTTACATTTATATAGCGCTTTCCTGTGTACTCAAATCGCTTTTATATATAGAAGGGGGGAATCTCCTCAACCGACCACCAATGTGCAGCATCCAGCTGGATGATGCGACGGCAGCAATACGGAATACCGGCACATCCAGGAACTTAACTGTAAATTTGATCTCCGTCCCTTTTTAGGGGAAAATAAACTAGACTTCCCATAGACTTCAATACAAAATAGCGGCACAAACCAACGTCCGTACACAGCCGGCAGGTGTGAATAACTTAAGAAATCTTTTTAAGAAACTTAAAATGAAACATGTAATTATATGTCCTCTCTGCCTGCCATAGAGAGTGTGAAATATACATCCACACACTTAATTTAAAAAAAACATGTCCCTTCTTTCTCACACCGTCAAATTGGTGTAACAACCCCACCCAGTGGCCAGAGGTGTCTTACCTGGACATTTACTCGTACCTCATCTAGTCACCAGGTAAGCCAGTGAATGATTTTACTTCGTTTTTTAATCATGAAGTACGGATGATGCTATCGAAAGCTAAATCAGGCTAGTTGTATGGCTGGACAGAAAAGTGCACTCAGTACTCTAAATATAAAGACATAATATATACATTTAAAGATGTTTACTTTCAAAAACAAAGTAAAATCATTCACTTGTTACACCAATTTGACGCTGGGAGAATGAAGGGACATGTTTTTAAATTGACCAAATTAAGTTTGTGGATGTATCTTTCACGCTCTTGGCAGGCAGGCTGGACATGTAATTACTTGACATGTTTAATCTTAGTGATTTCTTAAGTTATTCACGGCTGTCGGCTGTGTATGGACATTGTTTTGTGCCGCTATTTTGTATTGAAGTCTATGGGAAGTCTAGTTTATTTTCCACTAAAAAGGGGCAGTGACGAAATTGACAGTTAAGTTCCCAGATGTATATGCGTATATATTGCGCCAGAATGCCCACCACACACCAGCTTATTGGTGGAGAGGAGACAGAGTGATGAAGCCAATCAGGATAGGGGGATGATTAGGAGGCCATAATGGGCTAATTTGGCCAGGATGCCGGGGTTATTAGCCTGACGTTGTCATACTCAATTCTAGTCAGAATATGAGTCTGATTCTGCTCCGTTGGGCTGTGATTATGGGGCTTGTTTCAACCAAACCAGGAAAGACCTCAATTGGTAGACCTACAACCAATCAGAGCAACGGAGCGACGCATAAAGTTAGTTGTCAAATGTCAACAGAACTCAACTGCACTGTCGCACGCTGGAAGAAGTAGAAGAAGAAGAAGATGAGTGTAAACGATCTTTTCCGGTGTTGTAAAAAATAATTTAAGGATACACAGAGTACTTACCAACATGATCATCATTTCTGAGAGAAATAGTGAAGGTGAATGCATATACAAACAAGTTCTCAGTTTAGGATTAGAACAAATTCAACCCAAGCGCTCTTTGGTGACTGTCCATCATCGTATATAAAGCCCGCCCTGACAATTTCATCGGTCCGAACAGCTCCTGTTCGGGCATAGTTGCTCCACAACGGATCAATTCCAGACCGAACTGCCCGACCTTATACCCCTACTCTTTTTCCAAAGGACATGGACATTTTTAACCTGGGATTTTTAATGACCACAAAGAGACAGGACCTCGGTTTAATGTCTCATCCAAAGGACGGATTACACATTACTATTCTGCGAAGCAGGGGAGTCTCAAGAGAAGCCAATTTTTCTGTTGATATGAAAAACTTTTAGCAATATAGGGAGTGAATTATATACATGATGTATATTATGATATTATGATTAATTATATGCCTTTCTCCAATGATGGTCTATGATGTTCAAAACATTTCTAAAGATGCTGATTTTTATATGGCAGACTGAGATGGTGAATGGCAACATGGTTTGTGTAACATTAGCAACATTAGCTGTTTGATAATGTAGTCAAGCAAAAGGCTAATCATATTAATTAGCGTTATGTGTCTGACGTTGTAGAGAGCAATACCTTTGTGCAGTGTTTACAACAGTAACTTCAGTAAGTTGACAGAGTCTGATTCTGAGATGGTATGAGTGAGTTGAGGCGGGGCTAATTTGCATATTCATGCAGACCAAGACCGGTGTTACAATATACATTCGGTTCCTGAAATATTTGGTTCCAGTGGGTGGTGCAATTTGCTTGAGACTATGCGCAAATAGGCATGTGCTGGTATCAAATTTTCATGTTGCGATTAATTGCTGAAGCTTTTATCAATGGTATACGGTATTATCACGATATTGAAATAAGTTGCAAAAAAAGTGTTATCAAACTATAACAGGTTTAATAACCTTTTCTTATGACAAAAAGAACTGAACATTTAAACACAATAAAGCAATACACAAAAATGTATAAAGTAAACAAATGTTTCAAACAGATTAAAGTGCAAAATAATTATAAAGAACAATAGGTAGGCTAGCACCTTACAATAAGGTATCACTAGTAGTTAATGTTAGTTAATGCATTAACTAACATTAACCTCTTAACCTGCGCCCCTATTTTTGAGATTTTTTGAAAACTACATACCCAAATGAAAATATCTGCAGCTCTTAAAACCCTATGGTCTACATTCATAAATCTGGTCTTATTTTAAACTAGACACTTGAAATGTTGCTACCCAAGAGTTATAATAACTCAAAGTAATATGGGAACAGAGTAATATACATGCAAGTGACTCACGTTTTTTTTTTTTTACTTAGGGAAAAAAATATGATAATTTAATGTTAAGAGCCTGAAAATAACTTAAATATAAAACTGAATGTCTAATCATGTCATGATTCAAATATGAAGATGATTCTCTAAGTAATGTAGCTTCTGTAAGCTTTTATCTCAGGAAAAGACGTCCTTTCAAAAAGGCCACTTATTTCAGAACATTTGCAATTGTAAAGAGTAGTTTTTCATTCAAATAAATCTGCAATAAACTGCTACTTATAATGGATAAACAGTTACTGAAAAACTAAAGCGTCTATTTACAGAAATTACAAAGTGTAAAAAACTTATTTAGTTGATAAGAAGCGTCAGTGAGTCAGAGAAGCGTCAGTCAGAGTCCACTGCAGTTTCTGCCCTAAACACTGGCAGGCGCCATGGCAGGTGCGTGCCGGTGTTATGAAAGCCTAAGCACTAGTAGTATTGACTAGTAGTATTCACCAAATCCTACTTACATAAACTGCGCAAGATAATGCCTTTTGATTGGTTACTAAGTCCATCAATCAATGTTGGAAAGGCATTGGCTAGGCACTGAGTGCCTTTATCCAACGAAAACCATGGGCGCAATGATTGACAGCTCACCAAGCCTGTAAGGTGCTTCCTCTTTATGATGCATCACAGGAGAGACTCTGATTGAAGGAGAGAGACGAGGGAGGGTTTATGTCACGGAGATGAGACTATTCTTGCTGGGGGAGTTTGCCAGAAACGGATTAGAGTCGATATTTTATTGAAAATGGACATGATTGATTACGCTAACTCAAAACTCTCTTGCAAACAACGGAGGATTTTTTGTTTTTTTCCCTATTTTTTCGTTGTTTTTGATTACAAAGTGGGATACATTTTGAAGAGTGGACCCTTACA
Source organism: Romanogobio albipinnatus (assembly GCA_023566225.1). Taxonomy (NCBI): domain Eukaryota; kingdom Metazoa; phylum Chordata; class Actinopteri; order Cypriniformes; family Gobionidae; genus Romanogobio; species Romanogobio albipinnatus. The sequence goes on from CM042239.1 coordinate 55,573,520, forward strand.
CGGAGATGTATTCGGGTGTTTATTGGATTCGTCCGATCTGATCTGAACGACAGGAGGTGAAAGATGAGTACCGCTAATATTATGCTAATGTTTGCAGAACATGAATCTTGAGTGTTTTAGCTTTCAAATGATGCATAGTTTGTGATAGTTGATTGAATATTTTGTATAAAACAAAAGTAAATAAAAGTACAGACATGCCCACTTTTCATTGTCAGTTTGTTAACTAATCAATTAACTAATGTTAAATAATGGAGCCTTATAGTGTGTGACTGAACAATAAAGAATCAGAACATATTCAAACAAAATCTAGGGCATGTAGTCCAGATTAAAATGTTTAAGTTTGAAAATAAATAGCCTTAAGTCTCTAAGTATTAAGGAATTTTTTTTATTTTTATATCTTACGTGGATCGGTCTGCGCAGTGCCGATGCCTCTCGAACAAGCCTGGTGTGTTTGTGTTTCCCGCTGCCTCGCTAGTGTTACTGAGAAAGATGAGACGTATACAGTGACGTAAGACCTGGCTCTGTTGTGGCTCTCAGCATGTGGAAAAGCAAACGGTTCTTAGAAGGCTCCTCAGTCGAACCAACTATGTACTGGGACTAGCACTGGCTCTGAACTAGCACCCGTTTCATTCTGGTGGAAAAGGGGTATCAGAGGTGTTTTTCTAAACATACAGTACATACAATGATAAACAAAGGCATGTTCCACTATAGTCTTGAAGGGCAGGGATTGGCAAACTTTTTTTGTCAGCCAAACCCAGTTGACCTAAAATATTTACTTGAAGTCTCCTGAGATTTTAAGTAATTATTCCAATTTAACAACACATTTGCATGTTTGCAGTCTTACTATAACAAGTAAGGAGGCAGCCATTAATGTAACTCAAATTGAATAGACAAGGAAAGCTTCAAAACAATGTGTGGAAAGAAGGAATGCAAGAATAATGCGTCTCTGAGATAACGGTTTATTAAAACAGGGCTTTAATTGGCACTCTTTGGGAACATCTTCCATGTATATCCATATCACAGTCTGCCAGAACCAGTGTCTGCAGCTCTCACATCTGAAACAGACAGTGACTTTACATTCAGGGTTCTAAATTAACACCCGCCAACCTGCCAAATGCGGGTTAAATTTCATTTTGGCGGGTGTTAATAAAAACATACTAGCCAGTTTGGCCGTTGATGCATGAGGCATTACGCATGATACAACATAAGGCTCTGTTCTCGGCCATTTATCCCCCTGGCAGCACTTCGTTTCCCATGTAGCTACACTGTGCCGTAATGCTAGACTCAAATTTCAACACATTTGTGACAACCCACAACCCAGTTGCGCTGCTGATCTCTGCGCAGGACGCGGGAAGTTGAATCAAGCATCACTGGTAGAAAGTGAGGAGACTCAGCTGGTAAATAATTAACGCAGCATTAGTTTTTTTCTGTCATCCTCTGGCTAGCGTTACATTATATAAATCACGCTTTTATTCATGCAAATGCTTTTAAACCATTGAAGATCTGCCTGTGACACACACACAACGCACAGAAAGTTTGCGCCAGATTCGAGTTCTCTTTCGCGCTCGAACAAACAATAACGCACACAATTATGCCAAAATGCCAGTTTTGTTGAGTATCCTCATAAGAGCACCCTTAAAGGAGTTAAATAACGTCTTAAAATAATTTAAAGAGGTGTGAGAAAATGAGACACGTGAGAGACCCGCTTCATGTGTGACAGCGAAAGATCTTAAAGGGGCTATATGCAACTTTTTCCCCAAAATAAACGTAACTATAGCCTTTTTATTTTACCATTTATGACTCAAACATCTCCTGATGAGCATACTGACACCTTGTCCGCTCACAGTGGGTGCACCTATAAGCCTGTATCCTATTTTTCATATTTTCTGACGGGTCGTCTTTTCCCGCGCTGTCTGCGGATGTGACGTCAAGCGCGTTCATGTTAAACGTTTCAGATCACTCTGCCACCACCGCTAGTCAACAAGTAGCCTACACTCGCAAGCAGTGCAATGGATTTAACGAATACACAGAAGAGACCCAGGACAACTCGGACACCAACAGTAACTCCACAGAAGACTAAAAAAGTTAAACCCCTGACAAGTGGCCAAAAAAGGTCGAAGATTGAGAGAGACCGGCGCATTGCAAGGACTAGAGTGAACATTGGCTTCGCATTTGAGCCTTGGAGCATTTGCATTCGCATTTGAGCCATAAATATGAATAGTGCATCAGTAATGTAAAGTCTTTTTGGGTGTCTAGAAAAGCGCTATATAAAACTGATGGATTATTTATTATATAGCCATGTAAAGCTACATTATATTGTTTGTTGTTTCTATATCTTAACAAAAAATAAGAGGTAAATGAAGATGTAAAGTGTGATGCATTTTATTTCACATAAGACATGTAGTCAATAAATATTGCTAAATAGTATTATGTATATGTGTCTTTCATACTTGGTGATAGTAAGCTACTCGTGTATAATAAGTGGTCAAGGACAGTGCTCAGTCGTCAAGGACAGTGCTCAGATTTGTGTTTTTAATATTCTACGAAAGTTTCGGTCTGTGCGCCCTTCATCAGCGTGTATGCCAATGGCGAAATTTATTTAATGTATTAATTTTTTGTGTAGTTTGTCAGCTACACGTTTGACGTTTTGATAAGAGAACACTTATCTCAAACAATATATGTATTTGACTGTTCTTACCTCTGTAAACATAATGTTCACCTCCTTGCAGCAGATGACTTGTGAAGTGTGCACGTACGAGCGCGCGCTGCGAGAGCGAGCAGAAATGAAGAGCAGTTCTGTTTTTTGGCCACAGGTGTCAGTCGCGAGTTTAAATTTCAGAAAAACGCATATAGCCCCTTTAAAGTGACAGTAACCACTTATAATGACAATGTAAAGAACCAAAGCAATTACTCAGTAAATACGCACTGCTCTTGACTAAATAATTTTTATAGCTTTAATCTAATATAATCTAATCGAATCATGAGGTGCCTAGAGATTCCCACCCCTACTTTACATGATGATGAGTATAATGTGAAAACATCACAAAAGCAAAACAGATAAGTTGGTGATGACATATGTATCTCCTATCATCACAATTAAAAATAAATAAATCTTTAAATAGCTGCTTACCTTTGTCCAAGAAGGATGTGTCATCAGAACAAAGCATTCATCAAAAGTTTATGCACTTGTGTATTCTATAATCAATTATATGTTTATTATAATGACTACATGATTAAGAACATTTTTCTTCAGTATGTAGCTTATGTAGTTAATTGTGCATTTACTATTGTGACTTTAATGATAATGCTATAATATCCAGAATAATATGAGACAAAAAAGGAAAACATTTGTAGTTTGGTGTTGTTAAGGGTTACTTGAGCCTTACTGATGGAGCTGTCTACAAAATTAGCAAGAAATTAAGGATGACAGAATACAACAAACACATCAAAGAGTCCAAATAAATTGTATTAGTCTAGACTAGCACCATAGGTTATTCGCTCATATTTGCTCTGCTGTATCTGAATGCCTGCAATCAATCAGGCAAAACAGCTCAAACGATTTATCATTTTAAAAAAACTAGGAATTCCTTTGAAACTGTGAATTTGAGTTGTTGTTTATGATTAATAATTAATCTTTTATTACCTTTTCGAAATAATTATAAACAAGTTGCGATTTGAAGAGCGTGCGCTAATATTTTCTGTTCCATTCGTTTATGCATAGTCTCAATGACACACCCACAACAGGGGAACCTCATGAATATTCATGATTGCGCCATCCACTGGAACTAAATATTTCAGGAACCAAATTTATTGTAACCAGTCTCAAGTACTACAACCATAGACTGTAAAAAAATATGGACGTAGTATCCGTGACGTCACCCATAGGATTATGAAGAGCCGTTTTGAAGCGCAAAGTAGGGACGAGCTGGCCATTGCCATCTTGGAAATTAGCCGTATAGACCAAAACCACAATTTGTACCAGGCTGTAAACACGTTTTTTTTATGCTGTAAAGTTAGGCATTTTAACAAGGGGCTCATTGAGATTCTGCTCCCTTCTGGAGCCTGTCCCTAGTGGCCAGTCAATGAATTGCAGTATAAGTCACTTCTGTATTGGCTTCAAAAGAAACTGCGGGTTTCCCTGCCAGCTTTAAAAAAAAAACAAAAAAACAAAGTTGCGGCCACCGCCAGGGTTTTTGATCATTTTCACAGAATTTTAATGGCCCATAGAATATTTTGTTGTATGAATATCTGAGCATGCAATATATTAAAAAAGGAAGAGCAGACCCTTTGTTTAAACAAACAACAATAAAATTTTTATTCTAGCTTCATGCATTGCTTTTTTTATTAACACTTAAATATGGGTAAGTTTCATAAAAAAAGCAACATTTTGAACAAAAAGCTGAGAAAATCATGTTTTTGTCAAAGACTACATCCAGATCAGATTCAGAGTGATGATCAAACACAGATGGAGTAGATCGAGTCCATCAACACCCCTAATGCTCGCACAGTCATATAGCTCACCCTGGGTCGACATTTCATTCAGTAACAATAGGCAGTTTTGATTTATAATTTTTAATGTTGATGATCACGTTACCAAACAGACGTCACCATCTGTTTATTTAACAAATCGCACCCTATACACACATATTTTCTCTTATGTTCAGTCACACTGTCATAATCAATGTATCCCATATCCTGTTTGTCTTCTGTATAAAAGCTGAATAACAAGTGGGGCACAAGCATTCAAAATCTATTTGTGGTCTCCATTTATCATCAACTGACTGAGTTTTATAGTTCAGCTCAAGGTCTTCACTCTTTATGGATATAGCCTACTGGCTCGCCACCGTCAGACCCACCCCTGCCTGGATCAAACTCCTCTATGCCCTCCCTGATCCTCACCATGACCAAATCACACCATTGTGTCCTATGTTCATTGTGATTTAAAATAAACGCTTTCCAAGGCATGATGCAACAGCCATTGTATTTTGTCTTTGCTCACCACCCCACAATATTAAATATCAAGATGATGTAATGCACTCACTGGTATTGCATTTTATGGCACTTAATGTGTTTAAAGCTTTTAAATCTATACTACATAACCCATTTGGGCTCTCTGAAGTCCAGAGAGAGTCTCTCTGCATAATTGGGTGCCTGAACAGCACAACACCTATTATTCAGTACTATGGTGCTACAACAAATTAGCATAGGGTTTTGAAGGACAGTTACATTAACACGGCTTAAAGATTCTATATATAAACCTGACTCATTATTTTAGTTTTGAGTCATTTTCAGTCTTTCATAGTAAATAATTTTAATCAACAAAAATATAGCATGCTTTTCTAGCTATATATTTTATAGCTGCAGGGTTTCAACAAAAACATGGAATAGAATTTATTTGTTGAACAGATTTAATTTAGTCTTATTCACAGAGAAACAATGATCAATGCAATTACATAGAGCTAATTGTGAAACATCAAATTTGGGGAAATGGACTTTCAATGGAGTGACAGAAATTGCTAGACTGGATAAACCCAGCCTGATCTGCCGGCGATTTGATTTCGCCCTGCAACTCAGTCTGGAAACCTGTACATTAATTTCTACCAATCACAGACTGGCTGTTGGCGGGTTTAACACGATGGCGGATAGAGATGTGATGGGTCGTTGCGCGTTGATCACGCCTCTTGTGGTCTAATTGGTTGAAGGACTATCCAATTGCGTACAGAGTCATTTAATTTATGCTCGTTTATCATGCCTCTTGTGCAGTAGAAAATACATAGTAGACTCCCCAGACCCATGTTCAATTTTAAATTGAGCTTGGTCTGGTGATAGCCAGACAAAGAAATTGCTCAGATTTCATAAAAATATCTTCATTTGCGTTTCGAAGTGGAACAAAAGGATTTGAAATGGCATAAGGGTAATTAATGACAATTTTCACTTTTCCATTTTCAACTAACCTTTTAACTGTAACACTAAGGTTTTATTAGTTAACATTAGTTAACTACTTTAGTTAACATTAATTAAAAATGAAGAATACTTCTACAGTAGTTATTTATCTTACTTAATATTAATTTCAGTGTTTACTAATACATTATTAAAATCAAAAGTTGTATTTGTTAACTTTAAGCCACGTTTCCACCGCAACGTCTCAGTTCCGTGAGCTGTTGTAGTTACTAGCTTATACTTCAGGTTATTTGTTTATTTCTAGTTGTAGGGACTGTCACTCATGTCAGAAAGTTAGTAACTTTAGTAAATGATGGATCAGCGCTGACTCCAGACGCAAACCGTTTAGAACGATTCAGTCTGATTTGGTGAACTGGTTCGACCGGTTCACTAAAAAGAACCGGTTCAAAAGAACGATTCGTTCGTGAACCGGACATCACTAATGGACCAGAGACGGAACGATTGCTAACAAAGTTATATTGTAACTACAGAGTTGTGAGAGCGCTGTCAGAGCAAGTTTATTTTGTTTTTTATCTGAGAGTTCTGAATAAACACGAGTCCCAGTCACGCGACCCTGTCTTCCTCCTTATTCTACCAACTTTGTAACACATGTAATGTACCATTACAGCTGTCGAGATGAACGAGTAAGTATTGATTATAGCATTATTTTTAGATATTTTCCAATCATATGATAAGTGTCAGTGACGCGCACTGAGTACACAGCGCAAACAAAGACACAACAGCGCAGTAATCGAATGTAATCCAGTTTATTGTGGGGATAGCTGGCTAGCCTAGCCCGGATACTCCGCGCTTACCCCCTTTCTGCTTAATCTCACGCTGCGTATGGCGCCTCCGCTGTGGGCGAGATGCAGTAGTGGGGGTCGGTGATGTTGAAGACCGACCGGTCAGTGCAGCCCGAGCTTCAGTGTGCTTGATGTTTATCTCTAAAGATGTGGCTCTGCCGATGTTGAGCAGAAACTCACGACTGTATGCACATTTTAGAACAGATAGACGTGACGAGGACGTACAAAAACTCACAAGATAGAAAACACCGTTCTGTCGGGAGAGAGAGAAGCCGCAGCGTGTGCATGAATAATAAAGTTCTGTGTGAACTTGAATAATTAGCTACACATCAGAAATCACTTATCACAGATCAGAAGGAACTGAAAAAAGTCTTCTGTTTTAATTTGTACATGCAAACACTGAGAAACTGCCAGCATTCACTCATTCACACGCCATGATCTCTCGAGGACAAACAAATATGGCACTCGCATGGGCGTGCCAAATTCTGTAGGCGGAGGAAAGGGAGGTAACTGTTCCTTTTATGACGTCAGCTCGTCAGACCTGTCATTTTCTCAAAGGCAGAGAAAGACAGCCAGAACTTGGTTTACACCGATCAAAATTTCTAGCCACTTGGGGACAATATTCAAACTAGGGGAACTCATATTAATGTTGAAAAACCTCATAAAATGAAAATGTAATGCCATGGGACCTTTAATACATTAATGTTAAAGGGGTGATGAATGGAGAAATCAACTTTCCCTTGAGCCTTTGATATATAAAAGTTCATTGTGATATAAGAATAGCCTGTAAGTTTTGGAGCTGAAAACTTCCTTGTTATTCAAAGAAAAGCTTTTATTGACACCAGGCCCAGAAAACGCTCAATCTCAGAATATGTCGACCATTGACGTCATAGAATGCAGAAACGCCACCTCAACAGATAAATATTAGAGATGCTCCGATCAGCATTTTTGGGGCCGATCACCGATTACCGATCACCAAGATCATGATCTGCCGATTGCCGATCACTGCCGATCACAGAATGGCAGGGGAATGGGAATCTTTTATCTATAATCTTGCAGAGTTTGCACCATTTGTAGAAATGAAACTAACTCTAAATTAACTGAGTCAAGATCTTGAAGAACCACCAAGTGTTTATTTTAGAAAATGAGATAACTTAAGGCTACTGTAGGCAAACCTAAATATTTGATCATGCAGTGCATTCTTGTTTTTAAAAACAAATTTTCAGGTAGGTCTAACATTAGTATTGAGGTAAGACATACTAAAGACATTTAATAAGAAATCAAATGTAAATTAATATTAGTCTTCCCTGAATACATTAAATTAGATTAATCCTTACACTTAAGGTTGCAAAAGTTAGTCATTCAAGAGCAGTGAGTGTCATAAAGGTTCATCAAACACCACAAGACAAAGAGAAACTCAGAGACAGCAGTAGTTTATTCGACATCTGTCCCTTTAAAAGCGAACACGGATACGGTTACAGCTGCACAAACGTTCACTCGCGAGTCACGACGGGGTTTACGTGCATACTTGTCAAGACGGTCATTTAGTACATACATTTGTGTGTATCTGACCATTTCAGCGCAATTTGTACTCGCAAGCTTTTTGTGAGATGGCCTGTGTGTGTGTGCGCGCGCTCTCAAATGATAAACTTTAGTGACGATGCGACACTGCCTCGATTGTGCAAAGTGGCAAATCCTGTGTCAACTGTGCAGCTCGATTTTAGTGCACATGCGATGCGCTGATGTGAAGCCATTTGAGCTTGCCTTTATGAGAGGGAGAGAGAGAGCGCGCGCACGCGGTGATTCACGCGCGCTGTTTGTGAACTTACATTCCACAGAAAGTTTTCAAATGACTGCGTAAGTTATTTAATATAGAAATATGAATTGTACCTCACCTTCAGCATTATAATTATTTTACCCGCGCTGGAAAGAGAATGAGACGGTGTCGCTGCATATCATGCCCCCCAGCTCTCACGGCAGGTGTGGGTTTATGTGTCGTCAGCTGCGATCGGTTCATGAGATCGGCCTTTTTGGAGACCGCCGATCAATCATCCCAAAGCGATTATCGGCCAATCGAGATCGGTTGCCGATCAATCGGAGCACCCCTAATAAGTATGTACGTCTGCTTCTGTAGCCCAGCCCACTGACTCGTGGAGCTAAACGGATCGCGCTACAGAGCAATAAACATGCCTGTTGTGTCTATATAGACTGTTAATACACATAATGAACACTAGGGGAGATGTAACGAAAGAAAAAGGAGAGGTGACATGGAAGAGTTCGGTCTGAATTAAATAGTAATAATCCAAGGAATTCTGGTGTCATCATATTTTTTATTGTTTTGCAGCATAGTGAATAAGCTCTGAGGGGAAATATTAATAATTATTCATAACTCATTATGATTATTCATTATGATTAATTATGAATATTAGAATCAGTTAAATAGATTAACTTGATGTTGCTACATTAACATTACAATCATTCAATCAGTTTGTCCTATGAACGTTCAGTACTGATTATTAATTAATTATTAGAAAAGGATATTGTTCATGGTCACAGAAAAATAAATAATTCTTTGAATTTATGTACGCACCTTGAGCACATAAGATCGATCATTTAAAGGTCCCATGGCATGAAATTTTCATTTTATGAGGTTTTTCAACATTAATATGAGTTCCCCTAGCCTGAATATTGTCCCCAAGTGGATAGAAATGTTGATCGGTGTAAACCCGAGTTCTGGCTGTCTCTCTCTGCCTTTGAGAAAATGACAGGCCAGACGAGCCAATCCTGAAGTCTCCTGGTTTGACGTCCAAGCAGGAACGGTTACCTCCCTTTCCTCCGCCCAGAGAATCTGGCATGCCCATGCAAACGCTCGAGAGATCATTCCTTATGAACGAGTGAATGCTGGCAGTTTCTCAGTGTTTGGATGTACAAATGAAAACAGAAGTCTTTTTTCAGTTCCTTCTGATCTGTGATCAGTAATTTCTGATGTGTAGCTAATTATTTATTATTCGTGCACACAATGCGGCTTCTCTCTCTCCAGACAGAACGGTGTTTTCATGTTTTCTATCTTGTGAGTCAGTGTTTTTGTACGTCCTCGTCGCGTCTACCGGTTCTAAAATGTGCATACAGTCATGAGTTTCTGCTCAACATCGGCCTCACACACGCCGAAGCTCGGGCTGCACTGGCCGTTGGCCTTCAACATCCCCGACCCCCAGTACTGCATCTGGCCCACAGCGGAGGCACCAAACGCGGCGTGAGATTAAGCAGAAGGGGGGTAAGTTAAGCGTGAGCATATTCGGGCTAGCCAGCCTAGCCCCACAATAAACTGGATTACATTCGATTACTGCTGTTGTGTCTTTGTTTGCGCTGTGTACTCAACGCGCGTCACTGACGCTTTTATTTTATTTTAAAAATAATGCTATTATCAACACTTACTTTTAACTCGTTCATCTCGACAGCTGTAATGGTACTTTGCATGTGTTACACAGTTGGTAATAATGATGAAGACGGACTCGGTGTGACTGGGACTCGTGTTTATTCAGAACTCTCAGATACAAACACAATAAACTCGCGCTGACTGACAGCGCTCTCATAACTCAGTAGGTACTATAAATAACTTTGTTAGCGATCGCTGAGCTCCGTCTCTGGTACGTTAGTGATGTCCGGTTCGCGAACGATCTTTCTTTTGAACCTGTTCTTTTTAGTGAACCGAATCAGTTCACCAAATCGGACTGAATCGTTCTAGATGTCAGCCAATCACAACAGTGGGCGTTTTTACTGAAGTCTCACAGCAGACACACCTCTTGAAGCAGGGCATTCAGCCACAGGGAAAACAGCAGTATTGAAAAAATGCCTTTTATTTCTAAATTATGACATTTTATGCTGTAAAAGTCATACTAACAATATAAGTACACCTCAGGAAACATTATAAAATAATAGAAAAATGCCATGCCATGGGACCTTTAAGGAAAAATTTGTTTGCAGGCAGGGAGTCAGGACCAACATATATTGTGCAAAATGTTTTATTAACTAAAGTACGGACAAGACTAAAACTAACATGCAATATACATAACACAATACATACATGACAAGAGGTAAGGCTAAAGTGGTTGGAGGGAAAAGGGTCAGAACAGATGGATGAATCTATGCAGAGAGTCTAGAACCTTTGGAAGAACCACCATTAATAAACTTTTTTTTCTGAACAAAGAATTTACAGTTTTAATAACTACACAGTGATTTCTGTTTCATACTTTACTTGCATTTAGCCTGAGCTGTAGAAGACCGTCCGAGGTGAAATTGCAGGAGAAAGCTTTGATGGTTCCATCCGATGGTATTGAAGAGGCAGTCAAGTTCTTCTGAATCGACTGAAGAAAAAACGATGAGCTTGCGTGGTTGCTTCGATTCCGTTGAGGAAGTTGCACATGGCGTGCACTGTTGGCCAGTGGTGCATCGAGTTTCCTGTCACACACACACACACACACGTAGGCTGGCTGGCCGAGATGAGGTGTTGTTTCAGCCAGGAAGAAGAGAAGAGAGAGAAGGAGGGACGAGTGCCTCGCTCCTTAAGAAGTACTTACTTCCAAGATTTCCAAGCGGGAAGTTTCCCTGGAGATTTTATGGCTCTTTGTTTCAAGCATGATTCAATTGCAGAGGAAGGAGCTATTAAAGCCTCTTGTAATACTAATATGTTGCACAAGGATTGACATATCATGTACACAATCATTCAGATTTTTACATCTCAACTTCGTAGACACCAAACATGCCATAATCATGATTTTCGTTAACCATAGTATGCAATTCTGAAACCAATCCAACAGAGATTGAATTAACACATAGATCAAACCCTATAAAAACAAATCATGAGATTTATATATGTTTATATATTTCTCAAGTGGTTATATATAGCAGGGGTTCTCAACATTTTGCAAGCTGGGCCCCCCCAAAGATGGATCATTGCAGTTGCCCCCCCCCCACTCCACTCCACACTACCTTGGATAGATAGATAGATAGATAGATAGATAGATAGATAGATAGATAGATAGATAGATAGATAGATAGATAGATAGATAGATAGATAGATAGATAGATAGATAGATAGATAGATAGATAGATAGATAGATAGATAGATAGATAGATAGATAGATAGATAGATAGATAGATAGATAGATAGCACTAGACTATTATTTTTAGGCCCACATTATTATTATTATTCGTAGTATCAGTTATCAGTAGCGGTAGGTAGGCCTATTGTCATTACTAGGCTATTGTTATAATTGGCAGTAGCACCAGACTTCTAATGTGAGCTTGCAGGCATTATTATTATTATTTGTATTATGAGTAGTAGGAGGCCTATCATCATTACTAGGCTATTGCTGTATAATTATATGAGGTTACATGCTTTATTGTTGTTGTTGTTGTTGTTATTATTATTATTATCATCAGTAGGCCTATTATCATTACTAGGCTATTGCTATAATTGGGAATTGGCGCCAGACTCTGAAATTAATTTATGCTTTATTATTGTTATTATTACTAGGCCTAATAGTAGGCATCATCTGCATTTTTTACAGAAGCTTGCAGGTAGGTGATGATAATGTGAGACCTGAGCCTGCTTTGCCTTGCAAAGATCCTCAATTCTTGGCTCAATGTTTGATAAACATAGCCTCAAATCATCCTCGATTTGTGCACGATTGCGGTATTTCGTTTTGGGTGTTAGTTGTTTTCTGCAAGGAGCAAAATATGAGTTTCGCAGCCTTGCAAAGACAGGTTGAGTCCATTCAAGCAGTCAAATATATCGACCAAATAGGACAGAGACGCAAGCCACATAGTGTCATCCAGATGCTTCGCCAGATCTGATTTAATTTCTGTCAAAAACCACTTCACCTCCTCTCGCAGCTCATACAACCGCTGTAACACCCGCCCCCGGGAGAGCCAGCGAACTTCAGTGTGCAGAAGCAGCTGTTCGTGCCCTGACCCCATCTCCTGGCAGAGGACCCCAAACAAGCGAGAGTTTAGCGGCCGTGATTTGATGAGATTTATAATTTTCACGGATTGGTTCAGCACTGAGTCAAAGAGAACCGGCATTTTTTTAGCAGCTAGTGCTTCGCGATGGACCATGCAATGTGTCCATTTCACAAGCGGAGCTACTTGCTGAACGCGAGCAGCTAGGCCACGCTCACGCCCCGTCATTGCCTGCGCACTATCCGTGCATATGCCAACGCATTGGTCCCAAGCCAAACCATTTTCACGGATAAAAATATCAAGGACATTGAAAATGGCTTCTCCTGTAGTGTGCGACTGAAGAGGCCGGCAAAACAGGACATCCTCCTCAATCGTCTTGTCCCGCAGATACCTGACATAGGTGAGGAGCTGTGCCTGCCCAGCAATATCAGTGGATTCGTCCAGCTGCAGCGCATAGTAAGGACTCTCTTTTACGAACTCTATAAGTTGCTCTCTGATATCATTGGACATGTCTACAATTCTCCTAGCGACTGTGTCATTGGACAGTGGTACTGCACCGAGTTTGACTGCTGCACTATCGCCTATCATTATTCTGCACGTCTTGCGCTGCTGGCAAAATGAGAGTCTCTGCGATTGTATGCCTCAGTCACTACAAAAGTTAAGTGACGATACAACAAATTGGAGACGAGGTTGTCTGCATCTATATTGCGTGGCGATGGCTACATTGAATGCTCCACTCCCAGACTTATTTCTGCCTTGCCCTGGTGAGCCTAGCATTTCATTCACAACGTGGATCAAGATGTTCCGCAACTATATCCTCGTTGTGGGAGATACAGGTGATGCTTGGCCGGAGGGAAGGAAAAGAGCTTTGCTGCTTTACTGCTTTGGAACTGAAGGCCAAAGGATTTATTATACTTTACCAGAGACTGGAGATACACTAGAGTCTGCTATCACTGCATTGAGTACGCATTTCACACCTGCCATTAATGTTGTGGTAGAATGACATAATTTCCATAAAAGAGTGCAAGGTGCTCATGAGTCCATAGTGAATTATATTGCTGCACTGAGACAGTTAGCAGCAACTTGTGACTTTCCTAATACAGAGGACATGATCAGAGACCAACTGATTGAGCATGTGTCGGATCCCCGGATTTGTGAGAGACTTAAAACTTAAGCTCACATTGGCAGAAGCTATCGCAACTGCGACCCAAATTGAGTCCGCATCAGAACACACAAAGGACTTAGGAGAAAGGAGCATTCCCGTGCAAGCAGTTCAAATTCTACAAAAGGCTCAACAGCGAAAACAACAAAACCACGTTCACTGCAGAGACTTTTCCAAAACTGCATGCACCTGCTGCGCATGCACACTCATGTTTTCGTTGTGGTTCTAGTAGACCATGGCAATGTGTAAAAGCTGTAAAAAGAAAGGACACGTGTGTCGTTCGACTCCAACACACACCATTAGAGAAGTCGAGTTAAATGATTACACATTACTGTTAGTCCAAGGATCCAGCATGCAGAAAAAATCCAGTGTGCTGTGGGTATTCAAACGACAAAGTCCTTTGCAACTGTGGAATTGACCGTGGAGACTGGCACTTTAGTATCAGTTTTGCCTTGATCTGTGTATGAGGAAAACTTTAAATGTACACATCTGCAGCCATCGACCACACAACTAGTTACTTACACGCGCTCGCCTATTGATGTGCTCGGCTGTATGCCAGCTACTGTTATTAAAGACAATGCCAAATGCACTGCCACCTTCTTTATCGTGGATTCAGGAACCGCTCTAATGGGGATGGACTTGGACATATCTGCTCTCCACCTCTGCATTAAAGGGAATACAGTCACTTCTGCACAAGCCTCTGACTCACCTGCTTCTCTTTCCCTGACAAGATGCAGCTGTCATCTTCAGCACCTGCGACAGGCTGTGTAAAAGGGTTCATGCATGAAGTGAAAGTCTTACCCTCTGCTGTACCTGTGCGACAAAAACTATGACGTCTTCCTTTCTCAGTACGTGCTGCTGTGTCTGATGAACTAGAGCACCTTCTCAGCACAGGTCTAATAAAGAAAGTGGATGCTTCACTGTGGATTTCACCGATTGTGGAGAAGAAGGGAGGTATTAGAATGTGTGTTGATTTGCGGGAGCCTAATAAGGCCATTATAGTGGATGCTTACCCTCTGCTACACATGGACGAGACTTTAGCTGCCTTGTCAGGTACAACAGTTTTTTTCTACCATTGATCTGGAAAATGCCTACCATAAAGTGCCGCTTCACCCAGATAGCTGTGACCTCATGGCCTTTATCACACATAATGGATTGTTTTGTTTCTGCCGTGTCCCGTATGGTCTCGCATCGGCTCCGGCCGCATTTCAAAAAATGATGTCAATAATACTCAAATGCGGTCCCAATGTCCAGAATTACTTGGATGACATTATCTGTTTCGGACGTACACAGCAAGAACATGACGTTGCTTTGGATGCTGTGCTCAAACGTCTCAGTGAGGCTGGTCTATGAATGAATGAAAATAAGTGCAAATTCCGCCAGTCTTGTCTGCGCTTTCTCGGACACATGGTGAATAGAAACGGTATCCAACCTGATGGAGAACATCTGCAAGCAATAAGGCAGGCCCCAGCCCCAACTGATGTCACCAGTCTGTTCTCCTTTCTGGGTATGCTGTCCTGGTATAACAAGTACATATCTAATTATGCCACTCTCGTTGAGCCGTTGCATGCATGCCTGCGCCAGGATTCTGAATTTGAATGGACTGATGAAGCCCAGCAAAGCTTTATGGATGTTAAGAAATGCTTAGTGAACAGTCCAGCACTGGCCCTGTTCAACCCAAAACTTCTTGTCATTGTGTCCACTGATGCATCGGATTATGGTCTGGGAGCAATATTTATCGCAGGTGCACCCAGATCACATTGAACGCACAGTGGCATTTGCATCATGAAATTTAACCCCAGCTGAAAGGCGTTATTCAACTGTGGAGAAAGAGGCTTTAGCGTGTGTTTGGGCCGCTGAGAAGTAGCGCACATACCTCTGGGGCAGACGTTTCACGCTGCGCACTGATCATCAGGCAACACAGAGGGAGCTGGACGTACAGGGATGCGCATTGCTCGGTGGTCAGCTCACCTTCTGTGCTTCACGTATGACATTGTGTATCGTGCTGACTCGTCAAATCACGCTGCTGACTGCCTTTCACGGTTACCACTTCCTCTTACTTCTGCTTTCAGCTCCGATGATGAGCCGGAGCTTGTTGCGCTACTGTCTACTGCCTTGACTGCGATTTCACCATCCGAATTCAAAACTGCTGCAACCTCGTGTCCTGAACTGAATGCTGTGCGCACTCCGATCGAAAAAGGTTGGCCTGTAAAAGCTATGCATACCGACATATGGTAATAGTGCTTGCGTACGAGAGTCAGTGCAGCTCCGAGAGCTGTAAATCAATGCACCCATGGTTTTAGTTGGATAAAGGCAATCAATGCCTAGCCAATGCCTTGCCAGAAAAGTTTTGATGGATGGACATAGTAACCAATCAAAAGGCGTCATCTTGCGCAATTCTTTGTCAGGCAGGCGCTTCTCAGTTTATGCAGACACCGGATAGGAGCGTGCAGACTCTATGACAGACTGGTTTTATCAACTAAATGAGTTTTTTACACTTTGTATATTCTATAAATAGTTGCTTTAGTTTTTCAGTAACTGTATATCCATTATAATTAGCAGTTTATTGAAGATTTATTTGAATGAAAAACTACAAATTACAAATGTTCTGAAATAAAGGGCCTTTTTGAAAGGACGCCTAGACTCTTCTTGACATAAAAGCTTACAGAAGCTACATTTTTTGAGACTATCATCCTCAAATTTGAATCAAAACATGATCAGACATTCAGTTTTATATTTAGGTTATTTTCAGGCCCTTAACATTAGAGTGTCATCAATTTTTTCGCGAAGTGAATTTCAATAAAAAAACGTAAGTCACTTACATGTATATTTTACCTTGTTTTACTCTGTTCCTATGCTACTTGGAGTTATTATGACTCTTGAGTAACACAATTTCAAGTGTCTAGTTTAAAATAAGACCGCACAAAATAAGGCACAGCTTAAGCTACCACGGGAGTTTCACCCTTTGAATTGCTCCATGGGAGGAAGATGAGAACTAGCCAGTACTCTTCAGCCAGCGGCTGTTCGCAAACGAGTTGTTCTTAAAGGGGTACTTCAGCACTGGGAAGATGAATGTGTATTTAAACTAGGTAATTATGTAGTAAAAATGTGAAATTATTTTTGAATTTGGTGCCTTCTAGACTGAGAAAAGACAGAAAATGTATTTTTGTCTCTTGTGGATGAAAGACAACAACTCCCAGAATGCACTTGCTTCGCTGCCCAACGAGGCCACTCCCAAGCCACAGCTACTAGTTATCACTTGCCCACCATTACACCGCGCCCACCGTCGTTTTGTTTTTCATACTAATACAATAATTTTGTTCAGTTAGAGAATAAACACTACAATTAAAAACTGAACGTGTCTTTTCAATAACTTGTGAGTGAGCCGAACAAGGGTCACGTCTCAAATGCAGCAGGAGTCAGATTTCATTCATCACGAGAGTTGAGAGCTGAACAGAGCTGAGGTAAGCGCGGCAGTCATTCATGGCGCGTGTCCAGTCTGCCGCGTTTTCAGATTGCATATGGAAGGTTTACTTTCATAGGAATTCATTGAAAAGTTGAAACACTCACTTTACTCCGCACCACCCCATTATTAATGCCCGATCCAATCGGCCGTGAGCATTATTGAGCATACCATAATTCGAATATACTACTGGGTTTCTACTGATACAAAGCTTGATGCTAAATCGCTGAAGTAACACTTTAAACAATCTCAGATTAAGTGCTACATGGACGCAAAGCGGGGCACAAAATAGATTATCCTCAAAAAGGGGGACAGGATGCTAGTGCGCAAGCCCTTTCATGTGCTGAGGGGACACTGCAAATTCACAGATCCTGTTGAAATTCAGGAACAAGTGGGTACGAATACTTCCTTACTAGAGGATGGAAGGAAATGGCATTCTTCGCAACTGACACAAGCTGTTCAGATGCCTGATCCTGCACCTGAGCGTGGGAAGGAAACCTCCGCCTGTAATGAAACTGAGAACTCTCAGCTGGCCGAGGGAGGTGCATCAAGAATGATAGGAAAATATCTCAAAATAATGCTATAATCAACACTTACTCGTAACTCGTTCATCTCGACAGCTGTAATGGTACATTACATGTGTTACAAAGTTGGAATAAAGAGGAAGACGGCTCGGCGTGAACCGGTCGAACCAGTTCCCCAAATTGGACTGAATCGTTATAAACAGTTTGCGTCTCAAGTCAGCGCTGATAGATTTTGGATCAGGATCGATGGCAGGAACGTTTGGGGTGTGTGAGAACGATCTCCTGTGGGAGGTCCTAACAGTTTCCCTTTGTCTAAAGCCCTTTGTCTTCCCTGTATAAGTTCTGTCTCAGAACACAGAACGTTGGGTTAAGATTGTTGAAGGGCTGCATGATAACATCGATGCTGAAAGACTGCTACACTACAAACCTTCAATAAAATCTTCTCCCCACAAGAACTCTGGTCAAGCTTCCTTATTTTATGTATTGGAGAAATCTAATACATTGGCGAGCCACCCAAACGACTGCTCGGCCAAATACACCAAAATCTAACAGCACTGATCCATCATTTACTAAAGTTACTAACTTTCTGACATGAGTGACAGTCCCTCCGACTAGAAATAAACTAATAACAGGTCATTCAGCCAGAGGGCAAACATCAGTATAGAAAAAATGCTTTTTATTTCTAAATTATGACATTTTATGATGTAAAAATCATACTAACAATAAGTACACCTCAGAATACATATATATATATTTTTTTTAATCCATGCCATAGGACCTTTAAATTGTATTGAACTTGTATTTATATAAAAAGAATCCCATTTTAGATTTAAAGGGATAGTTCACCCAAAAATTTAAGTTAGTCCATGATTTACTCGCCCTCAAGCCATCCTAGGTGTATATGACATTCTTCTTTCAGACAAATAAAATTATATTAAAGTTATATTAAATAATGTCCTGGCTCTTCCCAGCTTTATAATGGCAGTGACTTCATTTTTGAAGTCCATAAAAGTGCAAAATTCTGACCTTTTATTGAAGTTAAACAATAGAAAGTGGAGGGAAACTCACATTATGAAATAAATGTTTTTCTCTAGTTCACGATGGCCACAATTATTGGCACCCAATTATTGCACTGTCCTTTTCCCAAGAAAACAGCTCTAAGTTTTCTTCTATAATGCCTGATGAGTTTAGAGAACACCTGACAAGAGATCAGATACCATTCCTTGATACAGAATCTCTCCAGATCCTTCAGATTCCCAGCTTCTTGTTGGTGCTTCTTCTCTTCAGTTCACCCCACTCATTTTCTATAGAGTTCAGGTCAAGGAACTGGGACGGCCACGGCAGAAGCTTTATTTTGTGCTCAGTGACACATTTTTGTGTCGATTTTGATGTTTGTTTTGGATCACTGTCCTGATGGAAGATTCAACCATGGCCCATTATAAGATTTCCAGCAGAAACAGTCGGGTTTAGAATTTTTTTTTATTTTATCTGTTGGTATTTGCTAGAATCCACGATACCATGTATCTGAACAAGATGTCCAGGACCTCCAGCAAAACAATAGGCCCACAACATTAAAGATCCTGCAGTAATTTGAACCGTGGACATGGGGTACTTTTTATCCCTGTTTGCACCTGGTGTTTTTAGATGAGCAAGGAGGATTTTTCTTGAAACCCTCCCAAACTTGTGGTGATGTAGCTGCTGTTTGGCTTTCTGACCCCAAGTATCAACTATTCTCTGAAATTCTCCAGTTGTGATCCTTGGAGGGTCTTTGGGCACTCAAACTCTCCTCCTCACCGTGCATTAGGACGATAAAGACATGTGTCTAGGGTTGTACGGTGATGGCTGACCGACAGTGATGCCACGCCCCCGTTGCGAGTCTGTTGTGAGTGTGACACACACTAATCGTCTTCTATAGTATTAGTTCAACTAAAAACTTAGCAGGGATTGCTCTGTAAATTAAATTGAGAATGTAACTAATGCATATATGCTATTTTAAATACTGTAGTCTATGCCAGATGTATATATAGCCTACATTTTGAAATCATTTGAGGCTGAAACATCCATAAGCATGCGTGTTTATTTTAGCACTTCCGTCAGTGAAACAACACAGCCTATAAAACATTTAAACGATTTTCAGTAAATAATGGTTACCTTAAGAATATAAGAAAATTAAATATTAGTTAGAAAAATATTTGATTCATACTATTTCCCTGCAAAGATGTGTCAAATACCACTCTGCGCTTTGAGAGGAATGTGGGACACAAGCTGGATAGACACCTTTCAAATATCTTCATCTTCATGTTTTCTCCTGATGTTGCAAAGCAACACTTGTTGTAAAAGGTCTGAAGAGCGGATTTTATCTTCCACAAGGTCAAGACATTTAGGCAATGTTTGGTTATTCACTGCCAGAGAAAACAAAACTAAAATCACCAGCTTGGTGTGTGATTTGCGACAGGAAGCTTGGTGTGTTTCCTTTCTAGGCTAAACAAAGCTTTGTGCTTCACTCCTGTGGTAATATTCACTTCTAAATTATTGCCCTGATGGTGGAAATGGGAGAGGTTCAATGCTTTAGCTATTTTCTTACAGCCACTTTCTATTTTGTGAAGCTTTTGTTGCACATCAGAAGTATTTCTTTGTTTTTACTCATTATGATGAATGATTAAGGGAATTTGGATTTTGTATTTCCTCAAACCAGGCTCAGTCAGGGGGCCAGGTCTCCTCTGGCCAACAAATGAACACGGTGTGATTATGATCCAACACCCACAGCACACTGGTGTACTCAAAAAAGGCAACGGAGAAACCCTATTTACCCTAATTGGACATGTTTACACAAACCTTTTTCACCTGCAGTCATTCAACAATCGTTTGTCCTCTATTTTTTTTTAAGTGAGTCACTCATAAAAATTATCTCAAGGACAAATTAAACACAGGGTTGTGGTGTCATTATTGTACACTGCTGGATGTTGCTATTCAGAAAAAACATGAGTTTTGTTGTTGTTCAGCTCCAATAAGAACAGAAAAATTAAGTCAGACAAAAGATTGGCACATGGCAGCCTAGTTTCTGTTGTGTTCTAATATAATGCTGCCATGTTATGCTAGAGCACAGCCTAAAGGCCTGTTCACTCTAGGTAAGATAACTATCATGATAATGATAAAGATATAGTTCTAAATATCATTGTAAATATGAAAGAATCCATTCTGATTTAAAGAGCTCGAACATTTAAAGCGGCAGACGACAAAACTGTAGCACGCTAATAATAAACTGAGCGTTATTGTTCTCTGGTGTGGATGCTAATACTGTATAGTTATCATTATGGTTATCTTTATAGTTATCCTTCTTGGTGTGAACGGGCATTTCTGGTCTCTTTAAATGTGCATTTCTGTGGCTTAAGTTGCTGATCAGTGTTTGTTCTTTGTTGTAGGGTCCTGTATGAGGGCAAAGAGCGTCTCATTCAGGGTTGTGAGGTCATTGAGGCCACACCGTTTGGCCGCTGTGCAAACGTCAACAACAGCTCTGCCACATCTCAGCGCATATTCATCACATACCGCAGAGCGCCCCCTGTCCAGCCCCAGAACTCACTGGCTGTGACTGACATCTGCGTCATCATCACAAACAAGGGCGAGACTCCTCCTCACACTTTCTGCAAGGTGAACAAGAACCTCAACTGTGGCATGGTGAGTTGGCAAGGAGGTCAAAGTTATGTAAAATGAAAAAGGCCATTGTAGAAAGTTGATAAAATAAGATGCTTAGCTTGGCTTTAATATATTAAGACAGTGATATTAAATTATAAAATTCAGTGTACACCTTATTCAGGGTTGGGGAGTAACGGAATTCATGTAATGGCATTACATAGTCAGGATACAAATATCTGGTAACTGTAATTTGTTACAGTTACCATCAAAAAATCAGATTACGGTTACATTTTGTAAAAAAAATAAAATAATAAATACTATCAGGATTACAAAGGTTTCTCTTAAAACTAAATAAATTACCATTTTGACAAAATAATGCTATATTGACAGTAATGATTAGATTAGAAGTACAAGTACAAGGCAACGAAATGCAGTTTAGGTCTAATCAGAAGTGCAATAGCAGCAAGTGCAGGATATACAATGGTTGCGTAAGTGCAGGACATGGAAATGTACTGAATATATATAAATATGTATAAATAGAGAGACGGTTATTACTATAAACAGAACTGAATTTACAGGTGAATATGTACAGTGAATAAATATACAGATGGCTATTACTATAAACAGAATTTACAGGTGAATATGTACTATGAGTATAATATAGAGATGGCTATTACTTTAAACAGAATTTTACAGATAGAGGTATACAATAATATGTTAGGCTAATATGAGGAATATAGCAGTGGATTAGGGTAGTGCAATAAATTATGGACAGAGCTATCCGAAAAAACGTGTAAAAGTGCAGTGGAAAGTTGTTGCATATTACAGTTAGAAGTACGGTGCAAAATGCAAATGTAAACATTGGTACTATAAATACAGTCACAGGGCAAATGATCACCTCTGGATGTGCTCGATGGCAGGCAGTGGAGTCCCTGTGATGCGCTGGGCAGTTTTCACCACCCGCTGCAGTGCCTTGCGCTCCGCAACAGAGCAGCTCCCATACCATACTGCGACACAGTTGGTCAGGATGCTTTCTATTGCGCAGCGGTAGAAGTTCACCAGGATAGCCGAGGAGAGCTGATTCTTCCTCAGTGTCCTCAGGAAGAAGAGGCGCTGGTGACCCTTCTTGACCAGGCTGGAGGTGTTGGTCGTCCACGACATGTCCGCCGAGATGTGGATCCCCAGAAACTTGAAACTGACACGCTCAACAGCCATTCCATTGATGTGGATGGTGTCGTGTGTGCCTCTTGACTCTTTCCTGAAATCCACAATGAGCTCCTTTGTTTTGGTGGTGTTGAGGAGCAGGTTATTATCAGCGCACCATGTGGCCAGGTGCTGGATCTCCTCCCTGTAGGCAGTCTCATCGTTGTTGCTGATGAGACCAATCACCGTAGTGTCGTCCGCAAACTTGACGATGGAATTAGATCCATACACAGGCTTGCAGTCGGAGGTGAAGAGTGAGTAGAGAAATGGACTTAGCACACAGCCCTGTGGCACACCAGTGTTGAGTGTGATGGACGTGGAGCAGGTGAATCCTGATCGAACATTCTGGGGTCTGTCAGTTAGGAAGTCCAAAATCCAGTTACACATTGACGTGTTGATGCCCAGGTCTCCAAGTTTGGCTATTAACTTGGATGGGATGACAGTGTTGAATGCTGAGCTGAAGTCAACAAACAGCATGCGTGCATAAGTGTTCTTATGGTCCAGATGGGTGAGCACAGAGTGCAGTGCCATGGAAACTGCATCCTCTGTGCTCCTATTGCTGCGATAGGCAAACTGGTGTGAGTCCAATGTGGATGGTAGAGAGTCTTTTAGGTGTTCCAGGACCAGCCGCTCAAAGCACTTCATGACGATGGGTGTGAGTGCTACAGGGCGGTAGTCATTAGGGCACCTAGAGCTTTTCGGCACTGGCACAATGGAAGTGCGTTTAAAGCATGTTGGTACAGCTGCTTGGGCAAGAGACAGGTTGAAAATGTCTGTAAAAACCCCAGCGAGCTGCTCCGCACATGCCCGGAGAACACGACCAGGGATGTTGTCTGGTCCAGCAGCCTTTGTGCGTGCTGATCCGGCTCAGTGCCTTGCAGACTTCTGTGGAGGAGAGTGTGATTGGTGGGTGGTCATCTGAGGGTTTGAGCTTGGTGGCAGTTTCTCTGTTGTCTCTTTCAAAACGAGCATAAAAGTAATTTAGCTCGTTCAGGAAGTTGACATCAGTGGCGGCGGGGGTGGACCGTGTGGGTTTGTAATCACTGATGGCCTGTATGCCCTGCTACATGCGTCGAGGGTCAGAGTTGGAAAAGTGTCCCTCTATCTTTTGCTTGTAGCAGTGCTTGGCCTTTTTGATGCCCCTCTTCAGGTTTGCTCTGGATGTGCTGTAGGCTTGTGCATCACCTGATCTGAAGGCAGTATTGCGTGACTTCAGCAGGAGTCGCACATCCCTGTTCATCCAAGGCTTCTGATTTGGGTATGTGGTGATCTGTTTCTGGGTTGTAACACTGTCAATGGTGGTATTGATATGGTCCAATACAGAGGAGGTGAATGAGTCAATGTCCGTGTGAGCGCCACTGGTGGCCTGAGAAGCAAACATACTCCAGTCTGTGTTTAGAAACCTTTCCTGGAGTGTGGAATCTGCCCCCGCAGGCCACACCTTGATGGTCTTCACTGATGGCTTCACACGGTTGATGAGGGGTGCATATTTGGGGCTGAGGAACAAAGAGAGGTGATCTGACTGTCCCAGTCAGGGGGAGGGTTGTTGCAACGTAAGCTCCCGCCATGTTTGTGTAAACATGGTCTAAGGTTTTGTTTCCTCTGGTGTGGCAAGAAACATGCTGGTGAAACTTGGGTAGCACTGAATGATGAGTGGATCGTGGTTATATCCATGGAGACTGCATATATATATAAAAAGTGTTTATTCGATCATGGCTTAGGCAATTAAAAAACAAGTAACAAATACATTGGTGTGTTGCGGCTAATGAGCCTTCATCAGGGTGTAAAGGCTTTTTATATAAACGCCTATATCCAGCCTTTGCTTGGGATAAACATATATAATTTCTTGTGTGTGGAAGTGAAACGGACAATTTATGTTTTAAGGGAGTAAAGCCTATGTTTAGGCTATTAAGGAAATGCATTTTTGCTAAAGAAGAACTTTTACTTAAAATAGCTACAGTGCCCTCCACTAATATTGGCACCCTTGGTAAATATGAGCAAAGAGGGCTGTGAAAATAAATTTGCATTGTTTATCCTTTTGAGCTTTCATTTTAAAAAAAATCACAAAATTCTAACCTGTCATTGAAGTAAAACAATAGAAAGTGGAGGGGAAATCACATTATGAAATAAATGTTTTTCTCTAGTTTACGTTGGCGACAATTATTGGCACCCAATTATTGCAATGTCCTTTTCCCAAGATAACAGCTCTAAGTGTTATTCTATAATTCTTGATGAGTTTGGAGAACACCTGACAAGAGATCAGAGACCATTCCTTCATACAGAATCTCTTCAGATTCCCAGCTCCATGTTGGTGCATCTCGTCTTCAGTTCACCCCACTCATTTTCTGTAGGGTTTAGGTCAGGGGACTGGGATGGCCATGGCAGAAGCTTCATTTTGTGCTCAGTGACACATTTTTGTATTGATTTTGATATCGATTTTATAAGATTTCTAGCAGAAACGGTCAGGTTTTTTATTTGTTGGTATTTGCTAGAATCCATGATACCTTGTATCTGAAGATTTCCAGGACCTCCAGCAAAAAAAATAGGCCCACAACATTAAAGATCCAGCAGTATATTTAACCATGGGCATTGGGTACTTTTTATCCCTGTTTGCACCATCTGTTGGGTTTACTGCCAAAAAGCTCTTTTTTTTGTTTTGTTTAATCTCACCATAGAACCAGGTCTATATGAGTTTGTTTTGGGATGAGCAAGAAGGGTTTTTCTTGAAACCAATTAATCACTGCAATTCTCCTACTGTGATCCTTGGATCAAACTCTCTTCCATTAGGACGATTAAGACACACGTCCTCGTCCAGCCAGATTTGTAATGTCTTTAGTTGATTGGAACTTCTTAATTATTGCCCTGATAGTGGAAATATGTTTTTTCAATGCTTTAGCTATTTTCTTACAGCCACTTTCTATTTTGTGAAGCTCAAAAATCTTTTGCTGCACCTTAGAACTATATTCTCAGGTTTTACGCCACAGTTAATACCACTTCCAGCGCCCAGCGAAGAGCCCCTCAGACCCCATCTGTTCCGGGCGGGAAAACTCACGCAGGGAGAGTCACTGCTGCTGTTCCGCAAGACCCACTCAGCAGACTATTGGATAACGCTGGGAAAGCGTGCCCGGAGGGACGCTGCGGAAGCCACATCCTGCCCGGAGGGAGTTACCATGTGGAGAATACACATATGGACTGGCCTTGGGCAGTGCAACATACGGAAGTCCCAGGGGTGGCCCCGGCCTGTTGCAGGTGGGGGAACGACACCGTACTGAGACGGCAGAGGAACTCTGCCGAGCGAAGACACAAGCTCGCCGTAGGGAGCTGTACCATGGAAAATACAGATATGGGACCGCCGTAGGGGTCGCAACATACGGAACCCAGCCTGACACAAGTTCCACCAATGCATACAAGTGCCAGACCTGGCGTCGGACGCTCCGCCACATCCGACTGCCGGGGGTTGCGGAGGACTCAACAGGGTTCGCCATTTCCTGGGGAACTCGACTGGAGAAATAAGCGCACGTATCCATTCCATGGGGAAGGGAATGGCGCAGCAAGCCGACACTAGAACGGGCACTTCAGTGTTGCTGACTATGGGAAGCGAGCACACGAGAAGCAACCGGTTCTACACGTAGGCTATAGAACCTAGCGAACGTGTTAGGTGTCGCCCAGCCCGCAGCTCTACAAATGTTTGTTAGCGAGGCGCCACGAGCCAGTGCCCAGGAAGAAGCTACACCCCTGGTGGAGTGAGCTCTAACCCCGAGCGGGCAGGGCCAAGACGATGGCATCCACTATCCAGTGGGCCATCCTCTGCTTGGAGACAGCCTTTCCCTTCTGCTGGCCTCCAAACAGACGAAGAGCTGTCTGAGGTCCTAAAGCTTTGCGTTCTGTCAACATAGATGCGCTGGGCGCGAACTGGACAGAGAAAAGCCAGGGCTGGGTCTGCCTCCTCCGAGGGCAGCGCTTGCAGGCTCACCACTTGGTCCCGAAAGGGAGTAGTGGGAACCTTGGGCACATATCGTGGCCGGGGTCTCAGGATTACCTGAGAGTTACCTGGCCCGAATTCCAGGCACGATTCGTCAACCGAAAATGCCTGCAGGTCCCCTACCCTCTTAACCGACGCCAATGCAATCAGGAGTATTGTCTTTAGAGACAAGATTTTCAGCTCGGCTGACTGCAAAGGCTTGAAGGGCGCCCTCTGCAGTGCGGTCAACACCAGAGTTAAGTCCCAAGAGGGTATAGAGGGAGGACGAGGCGGATTTAGTCTCCTCGCCCCCCTCAGGAACCTGACGATCAGATCGTGCTTACCTAAGGACTCACCGTTAACCAAGTCGTGATTTGCGGCAATTGCGGCAAAGTTCACCTTGAGCGTGGAGGGACACAGCCTTCGCTCCAACCCGTCTTGAAGAAAAGAGAGCACAGATCTGATCGAACACTTTCGGGGGTCTTCTCGGTGAGAAGAGCACCAATCAACGAACAGGTTACACTTCAGCGCATATAGCCGTCTCGTAGACTTGCGGTAGGTCACCTAGAACCTCCGCGTCCCTTCCAGGGACCAGATATGTAGTTTCCAGAGGTCCGGATGCGGGTTCCACAGGGTGCCCCGTCTCTGAGTTAGGAGGTCCTTCCTCAGAGGAATGGGCCAAGGAGGTGCTGTCGCGAGGAGCACTAGTTCCGGGAACCAAGTCCTGTTGGACCAATACGGAGCTACCAAGAGGAGCTGCTCCTCGTCCTCCCTGACCTTGCACAGTGTCTGTGCGAGAAGGCTCACTGGGGAAAACGCATATTTGCGTAGACCCCGGGGCCGCTGTGTGCCAGGGCATCCGTGCCGAGGGTTCCCTCGGTCAGGGAATAAAACAACTGGCAGTGGGTCGTGTCGGGGGCGGCAAACAGATCGATCTGTGCGGCCCTAAAGTGACTCCAGATCAGCTGGACAACCTGGGGGTGGAGTCTCCACTCTCCTGGGAGCACCGGTAACCGTGACAGCTCGTCGGCCGCACGATTGAGCGGGCCCGGAATGTGAATGCACGAAGGACCTCAGATGCTTCTGACTCCACAGGAGGAGATGGCGGGCGAGTTGGGACATGCGGCAGGAGCGTAGACCACCCTGTTTGTTGATGTACGCAACGGCCGCAGTACTGTCCGTCCGGACAAGAGCGTGCTTGTCTTTGAGCGGCGTTTTGAAGCGGCTGAGAGCAAGACGAACTGCCAGCAACTCCAGGCAATTAATATTCCATTGCAGTTGGGGCCCCGTTCACAGACACGAAACTGCAAGCCCGTTTTACGTGGCACCCCAGCCGGTGGGTGAGGCATCCGTGGAGACAACAGAATGCCTGGACACTTGTTCTAGAGGCACTCCTGCCCGTATAAATGAAGGGTCCAACCACGGGCTGAAGGTTTGGCGGCATCTCGGCGTCACTTGGACACGGAGGACCCGCTGTGCCACGCCCATCTCGGGACTCGGTCGTGTAGCCAGCGTTGAAGCGGTCTCATATGGAGCAGCCCCAGCGGCGTTACTGCGGCTGCCATATGCCCCAGGAGCCTCTGAAAATGTTTCAGTGGTACCGCTATGCTGCGTTTGAACGAATTCAAGCAGTTCAACACTGACTGGACGCGCTCCTCAGTGAGGTGCGCTGTCATGGTGACCGAGTCGATCTCCATCCCGAGAAAAGAGATCCTCTGTGCAGGACAGAGTTTGTGTTCGCACAACTGATCCCGCGACTGGGCAAGTATCAGCCAGTCGTCGAGATAGTTGAGAAGGCGAACAACACGCTCTCTCATGAGAGCAATGGCCGCCTCCGCAACTTTCGTGAAGACACAGGGCGACAGGGACAGCCCGAAGGGCAGGACTTCGTACTGACATGCTCGTCCGTCGAATGCAAAGCTTAGAAACGGTCTGTGTCGAGGGAGAATCGAGACATGAAAGTATGCATCTTTCAGGTCGATCGCTGCAAACCAATCTTGAGGACGGATGCACCTGAAGATGCGTCTCTGCGTTAACATTCTGAACGGCATCCTGTGAAGTGAGCGGATCAAGTATCACAGATCCAAGATCAGTCGAAACCCGCCGCATTTCTTGGGTACAATGAAGTACGGGCTGTAGAACCCGGACTCCATATCGGCTGGAGGGACCGGCTCTATCACGTCCTTCGCCAGTAGGACAGCGACCTCCGCCTGAAGCACAGGGGCGTCCTTCTTCGATACTGAAGTGAAGTGAATGCCGTGGCTTTGGGGGAGTGCCGGGCGAATTGAATCACATAGCCGTGTCTGATGATATGGATGAGCCGGCGAGACGGGCTGGGAAGCACTAGCCAGGCTCCCAGAGACCGTGCAAGCGGGACCAACAGACGTACCCGCAGTGGGGCAGCATAGCGGCATGCAGGGACCCGACGGATGGCATGGTAGCGGCCCGTAGTGGGGTCTGAGTGTGCTGTTCAACACTACCTGCTTCCGCTGAGGGGGTGTGCGAGTGTGGGAAGGCCGCTCGTGTGCGTTCCCACAGCCGGCACCTCCTGCTGGCAATTTGGAGAGGCACCAGAGGCTGACAAGGCATGGGAGCGTTGTACACCGCCCAGCGCGCTCTACAAATGAAGGAGGGGCTGAGCGTGGCAAGGCTTTGTGGCGTTGCACACGGTCTGCCTCACCTCCTTCCTCAGCGGGGAACAAGAGTGGTGAGGCATAGCGTTGCACACTGTTGTCCACGCACCGCTGAGAAGAGGGGAATGAGAGTGGCGAGGCTTTGTAGCGTCACACACTGCCATTCTCGCCCTCTTGTGGGGAGGGGAATGAGAGCAGCGAGGCTTTGTAGCGTCACACACTGCCATTCTAGCCCTCTTGTGGGGAGGGGAATGAGAGCGGCGAGGCTTTGTAGCGTCACACGCTGCCATTCCTGAACTCCCGAGACCCAGAGGTATTGGAACTGCTCTTGAGAATTTGGGTACCACTGGCTGTTTTTAACACCAGTGGCGGAACAGAATTACTAATGGTTTTCCACCCGGCCCTCCTCCGGGGGAAGAACAGTTCCTGACCAAATCCGGGTCATTGGTGTTTCTGGACCAGGGTGGACATCGTCTGGCCAAGGGTCAGCTCTGTGCGCAGCTCAACCTCGGCTCAGAACTACCCTCGTGCACTAAGCAGGGCGGACGTGGCCTGCCAATGGCACTGCCACCCCAGCGATGAGGGTAGTGAGAGAGAGGAAAACTTTATAGAGATTATGGCCCTATTGGTGTTCCATATTTTGGCACCAAATAGTTCCACAATGCCAAAGCCTTCCAATGCACATTCGGGAAAAGGCAAGGGGCAGGCAAGGCGATTTATGCGTTGCACTATGCCTCAGCCACCCAGGAAAGCATGGCTGTCAAGTATGAATCTGATTCAGCACGAGTGCCCACTATTATAGTGGGAATCTCAGCATCATCTTCATTTTCAACACATAACAGCCCTCTCTCCGATGCAGCGATTGACATCTGCCAAATGAAACGCTAGGTCCCCTTTTTTTAAGGACCAGCAATCCCATCTGTAAGCTACCAGCAGACATGTGAGATAGTGAGCATGGCCGTCAGATGGCACACGGCGCGCTGAACACTCAAGCCTTTATGAAAAAGGCAAGACGAACAACACGCCGACGTGGTTATGCTCTCATGAGAGAACATAAACCACCCACAAACACAGTCTCAACATGCTTGCGATGCGATAGAGTGGGGGGCCCATGGAGGTGTACTCGGCAGGGAAGCCTCACTGTAATCCTCAGGTCACCCAGGCTTATCAGCCAAACAGACCAGAAAAGAGACTAGATCGGGGTATAAGCGAAGGGACTCAACCCCGTTTGAGGTATCATAGTCTCGACCACGCATCGGAGGCGCCGATTGACGCGTGCTGGGTTGCCGTGGCTGTCCCGCGCTGTCATCCGGCAGCTAGACGGCACACGGCGCGCTGAACACTCAAACCCTCACGCGGAAGGTGAGATGAACAGTGCGTCGACGTGATCCCGTTCCCCTGAGAGAACACTGATCACCCACGAACACAGTTTCAACATGTTTATGCGAGAGGGATCGTGGCCGTCAGGACAGGAAACAACTGCATCCAGAAACACACGGGTGGAATGACGTCTTGAAAAAGACGCAGTGTCACACCCGTGTTGCTCTTTTGTGAGGAAACGCTCTTTCAACAGTGCTGAAGCACCCAGGGGAAGACCGCGACAGCACACAGGAGGTAAGTGCAGTCCTGTGTCTGCACTCACTGAAACAAACGCCCTCACCAACCGACAGTTGCTGTGAGAACAGCAGTTTGTTATGCTGATGCAGTGGTGAGCATGCGATCGCGCTGATTGTGCCTTTTCGCCAACACAAAGCGTCCTTCTCGTTCTCTGGAGTATCTCTCTTGTAGATAGGCTCTCTTTTAGGAAAGCAGTCTTGCTTCATCAACGCCATTCGGCTCCGAAGTGAATGACAATAGTGCGCTGCTCTCGCTTCCTGTTTATACCCGCGGGGTGGAGCGCAAGATGCAAATCTCGCACGCCAATGGCCCATTGGCCTGTTCTCTATATCTCAAAGCTGATAGGGGCTCCCTGAAGTGATCCCAATTTGTTGGTGACGTCCGACGTACGTCGAACGTGACCGACTGAAAGGGAACTATGAATACATTTTTTTTTTTTATCATTTCGTTATTTTGGCTCTGAATTTCATTTGTTGGAAATATGAACTGAATTTAGAAATGCTTTTGAAATGAAAAACTTTGTGTTTAATAAACAAAATATATATTTTTTTAAATGAAGTCAACATTTGGAGTGAAGTGCATGCAAAATAATCTGTCCCCTGAATCCACAGCATTTGTTGTTATTGTGAGTGTACACAAATAAAAGTAGATAGTTTATAGTTTATATTGCACTTATCTGTATGCCTAAAAATTTGTATTGTGAGTTGTTTCTGCTGTCATAAATGAAAAAATCCACCAGAATGCACTGGCGCTTCTTAGGACAGAGGGTTAAAGTAAACATAGCCTATTTAGTTTCATAGTTAGGCTATGTTTAATATTAGCCTATGATAGTATTATTTTTTTATTTCATATGTTGATTATGACGCCGTTCGGCTCCGAAGTGAATGACAATAGTGCGCTGCTCTCGCTTCCTGTTTATACCCGCGGGGTAGAGCGCAAGATGCAAATCTCGCACGCCAATGGCCCATTGGCCTGTTCTCTATATCTCAAAGCTGATAGGGGCTCCCTGAAGTGATCCCAATTTGTTGGTGACGTTCGACGTACGTTTCGAGGCGCACGTTTTCCTCAGGAGAATGCAAGAACACTAACATGAAGAAGAGACAGAAACACAAGATGACACAGCCAATTAATGTGGTTTGTGATTTTATTGCAAGTAAGACACAAAGAAAGACTGACACGTAATTATTCTATACTAAAGTTTGAAGCTATATATTTACAAAAGTGTATTATACAGCATAACTGAGGAATTCTATTCAACGTTGATCATAAGATGTCGCATTGTAATGAGAGAAATTAAGGCGTTATCACATAATAGGCCGAGTGTTAATCGAAGTGAACAGGAGTTACAAGTTAATATTTGTTGAGTGTAGCAGCAGCAGTAGTAATTGGAGTAGGTTGGAACAAGAGAGTGATTTGACTGATCCTCACTGGTGTGTACCGGTCTTAGCAATAACGGGAGACCAACAGCAGGGGGTGGGGTACCCTCTTGGGTGGGGGAGGGGAGAGGGGGGACATGCTAGTTCAGAGTGTTGGATGTTTGTTCTAACATCCCAATTTGTTATGCCTATAAGCAAGGATAGTATTACATTGCAAAGCAACCTGGTAAAATCTGTTCTTTTTTTCTTTACATAAGTTTTGTCTCAAGAAGTGAATCTTAATTTTATTTCATGGAACTGCAGAGGTCTACAACGTCTTCAAAAGATAAATCAGGTTATGAATAAACTGAAAGAAATGGATGCTAAAATTGTACTGTTGCAAGAAACTCATCTCATTGATGATAGTATAAGGGTGAGAAGGAGATGGAAGGGTACTGTGTATGCAGCATCATTTACATCTCAAGCTAGAGGAGTTATGACACTAATTCATG
This sequence comes from Romanogobio albipinnatus, assembly GCA_023566225.1. Classification (NCBI taxonomy): domain Eukaryota; kingdom Metazoa; phylum Chordata; class Actinopteri; order Cypriniformes; family Gobionidae; genus Romanogobio; species Romanogobio albipinnatus. The sequence continues at coordinate 55,606,287 of CM042239.1, forward strand.
AGTCGGTTCCATTTAAAATAAAAAATATTATTAAAGACAAAAGGGGAAGGTTTCTAATACTTCAAGGATCTTTGTTATCAGAAATGCTAAATATAACAAATGTCTATGGTCCTAATGTGGATTTTAGCAATTTTTATACTGACCTATTTCTTACTCTTTCAACGCTTCCAGTACTCCATATGATAGCCGGGGACTTTAATTGCACATTAAACCCAGAAATAGACAGATCAACTGGGGTTGATAATTCGCATTACAACTGTAGGGCTACAATCCATAGGTTTATGAAAGATTAAAATTTATTAGACATATGGAGAGAGAGAAAACCGAATATTAGAGCTTATTCCTGTCATTCAGGTACTTTTAAGACATATTCTAGAATATATTTTTTTCTTGTCTCCTCAGAATTGCAATCTAAAATTTCTGACTGCTCTTATGATAATATTGTTATCTCGGATCATGCACCATGCTGTATGGTCTACAGAGATGATAAATTATTTAGAGATCCACCCAGATGGTATTTCCAACATAAATGGTTACAAGACGATATACCCATTATTTCGGAGGATGATAGAGTTAATTTAAACTCAAAAATTACAATAGAAGAAATTGGACAAGCCATTGATAGCATGAAATCTGGAAAAAGAGCAGGGCCTGATGGCATTCCTATAGATCTGTATAAGAAATTTAAGAATAAACTTTTGGTACCTATATTAGACATCTTTGAAGAAATCTTTCAATCGAATTTTCTTCCTCCTTCACTAAATACAGCCTTGATTACTCTCCTACCTAAGCCAGGAAAACCTTTAGATAAATGTGAACATTTAAGACCCATTAGTCTTTTGAATTCAGATTTGAAAATCATTTCTAAATTATTAGTAAAACGATTACAAAAAACTCTTCCTTATGTAATAAATCTAGATCAAAACGGATTTGTCACGGGAAGACAGGGCTTCCACAATGTACGAAGATTGTTAAATATTATTCATTATAAAAAGGATGCGCCAAACACAGCTCTTTTATCATTGGATGCCGAAAAGGCTTTTGATAGGGTTGAATGGCCATATCTTTTCCGTATATTAGAAAAATTTGGATGTGGTAACAACTTTATTAAATGGGTCAAAATATTATATGATAATCCCACTGCTGAAATCATCACTAATAGAAATATTTCTCAACCGATAGCAATAAAACGTGGATGCCGACAAGGTTGCCTGCTCTCGCCTCTATTATTCACGTTAGCAATAGAACCACTTGCAATTGCAATACGCTCCCACCCCCAACTTAGTGGAATTACAGTAGGACCATCTGAACATAGGATTTCTTTATTCGCAGATGATGTGATCTTATTTATTTAGAATCTAAACACATCAATACGGATCATTCTTGAAGTCATCCAGTCATTTAGTGAAATTTCAGGTTACAAGCTCAATAAAACCAAGTCTTCTATTTTATTGTTAAATAAACACGAAAGATCAAACCCAATCCCAGATGTTATACAGTTTAATGTTGTGACACAGTTAAATTACAATCTTTTAGTAACAGGAATACAAAATTCAGTTGATAAATGGATGCCGCTGCCTATATCTATAATTGGGAGAATTAACATTTTAAAAATGAACATCCTTCCAAAGCTTCTATATCTGTTTCAGAATATTCCCCTGTCGCCCCTATTTGGTTTCTTCTCACAAATGAAGAAAATGTTTACACGCTTTCTCTGGAATAATAAAAGGGCAAGACTTTGTTTGTCTTTAATGTACTTGCCTTATGAACGTGGAGGTTTGAAATGTCCTAATTTTAAGTTATACTATTGGGCTGCGCAATTAAGGTCTATAATGTTTTACTATACTAATCATTCACCGCATTGGCTAGAACTGGAATCACAGGGATTGAATTTACCTCTTCCCTCATATATATACTCAAATACAATAAGGAAACGACTAAGAGAAATTAAAAACCCAATTCTTAAAGGTCCCATGGCATGAAATTTTCATTTTATGAGGTTTTTCAACATTAATATGAGTTCCCCTAGCCTGAATATTGTCCCCAAGTGGATAGAAATGTTGATCGGTGTAAACCCGAGTTCTGGCTGTCTCTCTCTGCCTTTGAGAAAATGACAGGCCAGACGAGCCAATCCTGAAGTCTCCTGTTTTGACGTCCAAGCAGGAACGGTTACCTCCCTTTCCTCCGCCCAGAGAATCTGGCACGCCCATGCAAACGCTCGAGAGATCATTCCTTGTGAACGAGTGAATGCAGGCAGTTTCTCAGTGTTTGGATGTACAAATGAAAACAGAAGTCTTTTTTCAGTTCCTTCTGATCTGTGATCAGTAATTTCTGATGTGTAGCTAATTATTTATTATTCGTGCACACAATGCGGCTTCTCTCTCTCCAGACAGAACGGTGTTTTCGTGTTTTCTATCTTGTGAGTCAGTGTTTTTGTACGTCCTCGTCGCGTCTATCTGTTCTAAAATGTGCATACAGTCATGAGTTTCTGCTCAACATCGGCCTCACACACGCCGAAGCTCGGGCTGCACTGGCCATTGGCCTTCAACATCCCCGACCCCCAGTACTGCATCTGGCCCACAGCGGAGGCACCAAACACGGCGTGAGATTAAGCAGACGGGGGGTAAGCATGAGCGTATCCGGGCTAGCCAGCCTAGCCCCACAATAAACTGGATTACATTCGATTACTGCTGTTGTGTCTTTGTTTGCGCTGTGTACTCAACGCGCGTCACTGACGCTTTTATTTTATTTTAAAAATAATGCTATTATCAACACTTACTTTTAACTCGTTCATCTCGACAGCTGTAATGGTACTTTGCATGTGTTACAAAGTTGGTAATAATGATGAAGACGGACTCGGTGTGACTGGGACTCGTGTTTATTCAGAACTCTCAGATACAAACACAATAAACTCGCGCTGACTGACAGCGCTCTCATAACTCAGTAGGTACTATAAATTTAGCGATCGCTGAGCTCCGTCTCTGGTACGTTAGTGATGTCCGGTTCGCGAACGATCTTTCTTTTGAACCTGTTCTTTTTAGTGAACCGAATCAGTTCACCAAATCGGACTGAATCGTTCTAAACGGTTCGCGTCTCCAGTCAGCGCTGATCCATAATTTACTAAAGTTACTAACTTTCTGACATGAGTGACAGTCCCTCCGACTAGAAATAGACTAATAACCTGAAGTATATATGCTGTAACTACAACAGTTCAGACATGCTGAGAACTGATGTGAAGTGAACTCAGGTCCATCCGTCTCTCTCGTAGACCAAGTTAAACCACGCCCCCTCCGCTCATTTAAAATACAAAGCCAATCACAACAGTGGGCGTTTTTACTGAAGTCTCACAGCAGACACGCCTCTTGAAGCAGGGCATTCAGCCACAGAGCAAACAGCAGTATTGAAAAAATGCCTTTTATTTCTAAATTATGACATTTTATGATGTAAAAGTCATACTAACAATATAAGTACACCTCAGGAAACATTATAAAATAATAGAAAAATGCCATGCCATGGGACCTTTAAAAACATGATAAAAGTATGGAGTGATGTGAAGGCACTTTTGAATGATCCACACTGTCTGTCTCAATTCAGTCCGCTATGGGGCAATCAATTTTTTCCACCAGGCAGGGCAGATGCAACATTTAAGTTATGGGAAATCAAGGGACTGAGAACGGTTTGAGATGTGTATTTACCAAAATCTGACATACTTATGACCTTTCAAGAATTACAAGATAAATTTCACTTAGATAAAAAACATTTCTTTAAATATCTCCAACAAGTCAAAATAATATATTAACAAAATCCACCATTTCAGACTTGGAAGGAATGTTGTTAAAAGATAGTCAAAATAAAGGCATTATCTCTCAGTTTTATAATCTGATTATGTTTTACGTTTCTGAAAGTTCTCATGATAGATTTAGAGCTTGGAAGGATGATTTGTCATTACAACTTTCAGAGGAAGACTGGCAGAATGCATGCATTTCAGCTCACACAACATCAATAAATACCCGTCTTAAAGTTATTAAATTTAAATGGTTAATGCGAACATATGTGACTCCAGTGGAACTCTGTCGATATAATGGAAACATTCCTGATGTGTGTTCAAAGTGTAAAAAATGTAGAGGAACACTGGTTCACTGTATGTGGCATTGTACAGAAATTACACTCTTTTGGGAAGAAGTAAGAGACATTATTCAAAATATTATTTCCAAACAAATAATATTGGATCCAAAATGGTTTTTATTGGGCTTATATCCAAAGAAGCATAACTATACTAAAACTGAACGTATATTTATAGACCTTAGTCTGCTTAATGCCAAAAGATGTATAGCTTTATTTTGGAAAAAAACATGTAGACCAAAAGGCACTTTATGGTTACGACAAATGCTGTCTGCTCTGCCGCTAGAGAGGATTACATATGTGCTAAAAGGCAAACAGGGACTTTTTGAGAATATTTGGAATACTTTTATTGATTATGCCAAAGATTTGGATTTAACAGATAACAATGACTGAGATGTATGGACACTGCAGTTCACTTCTGGATAATAATATGTAACATCTGATTTGTATAACTCATGTATTGTATTTTATACTTTCATTTTAAAGATAAGTGATAAGTATTTGTAAACCGTTGCTTTGTACAGAGATCGCTTTCTGGTAGGCATTAGGGTTGTTTGTTCTGTGTTTGTGTATACATAAAACTTAATAAATATATTCTGGCAAAAAAAAAGTACTTTAAGTAATGTATAGACTCATTTATTTTCATTTACACATTTTAATTTACATGGCAAGAAAATATACAGTGAGGAAAATAAGTATTTGAACACCCTGCTATTTTGCAAGTTCTCCCACTTAGAAATCATGGAGGGGTCTGAAATTGTCATCGTCGGTGCATGTCCACTGTGAGAGACATGATCTAAAAAAAAAAAAAATTCCATAAATCACAATGTATGTTTTTTTTAACTATTTATTTGTATGATAAGGCTGCAAATAAGTATTTGAACACCTTAATCAATACATTAGCCTTTGTTTGCAATTACAGAGGTCAAACGTTTCCTGTAGTTTTTCACCAGGTTTGCACACACTGCAGGAGGGATTTTGGCCCACTCCTCCACACAGATCTTCTCTAGATCAGTCAGGTTTCTGGCCTGTCGCTGAAAAACATGGAGTTTGAGCTCCCTCCAAAGATTCTTTATTGGGTTTAGGTCTGGAGACTGGCTAGGCCACGCCAGAACCTTGATATGCTTTTTACAGAGCCACTCCTTGGTTATCTTGGCTGTGTGCTTCGGGTCATTGTCATGTTGGAAGACCCAGCCTCGACCCATCTTCAATGCTCTAACTGAGGGAAGGAGGTTGTTCCCCAAAATCTCGTAATACATGGCCCCGGTCATCCTCTCCTTAATACAGTGCAGTGGCCCTCTCCCATGTGCAGAAAAACACCCACAAAGCATGATCCTACCACCCCCATGCTTCACAGTAAGGATGGTGTTCTTGGGATGGTACTCATCATTCTTCTTCCTCCAAACATGTTTAGTGGAATTATAACCAAAAAGTTCTATTTTGGTCTCATCTGACCACATGACTTTCTCCCATGACTCCTCTGGATCATCCAAATGGTCATTGGCAAACTTAAGACGGGCCTTGACATGTGCTGGTTTAAGCAGGGGAACCTTCCGTGCCATGCATGATTTCAAACCATGACGTCTTAGTGTATTACCAACAGTAACCTTGGAAACGGTGGTCCTAGCTCTTTTCAAGTCATTGGCCAGCTCCTCCCGTGTAGTTCTGGGCTGATTTCTCACCTTTCTTAGGATCATTGAGACCCCACGAGGTGAGATCTTGCATGGAGCCCCAGTCCGAGGGAGATTGACAGTCATGTTTAGCTTCTTCCATTTTCTAATGATTGTGGACCTTTTTTCACCAAGCTGCTTCTCAATTTCCCCATAGCCCTTTCCAGCCTTGTGGAGGTGTACAATTTTGTCTTTAGTGTCTTTTGTCTTTGGACAGCTCTTTGGTCTTGGCCATGTTAGTAGTTGGATTTCTTCTGATTGTATGGGGTGGACAGGTGTCTTTATGCAGCTAACGAACTCAAACAGGTGCATCTTTTTTTAGGATAATAAATGGAGTGGAGGTGGACATTTTAAAAGCAGACTAACAGGTCTTTGAGGGTCTGAATTCTAGCTGATAGACAGGTGTTCAAATACTTATTTGCAGCTGTATCATACAAATAAATAGTTAAAAAAAATCATATATTGTGATTTCTGTTTTTTTTTATTTAGATTATGTCTCTCACAGTGGACAAGCACCTACGATGACAATTTCAGACCCCTCCATGATTTCCAAGAGGGAGAACTTGCAAAATTGGAGGGCGCAGCCTTCGTCACGCCGCTGTGACGCAATCGCACTTCAAATGTGGCCTTCAGAGGTGCAGCTTTCACATTAGGACCATAGATTGGGACACCCTTCGTAGTGCCGCTGTGACGCAATCGCACTTCAAATGCGGCCTTCAGAGGGTGCAGCCTTCACATTGGGACTGCCTTCGTAGTGCCGCTATGACGCAATCGCACTTCAAATGCGGCCTTCGAAGTGCGTGCCTTTCACTTTGAGACACAGCTAATGTGTTCGAATTTTAAAGACGTGGCGCGGTGCTGAGCTCCGCATCCGGTGTGCGACCCCCTTAACACTGTGATTCAGAGATATGAAGTCTTTGCTTTGCAAGGACCACTAATAAAAAATTTAAGTATGTTGTATAAATAAGTATTAGTTATGTATGTGAGATAACAAGCATCACTAATAAGTTTAAATAGAATACAAATCAGCATAATTACAAATTTTTGGGCAGTGAACTGCAGTCCAGCATTTTATACTCCAAAGAGCTAGATCATTTTCTTCTTAACTTATCCAGTATCATAAGATGTAGATGAAGGATTGTACTCCCAAGAGCGACTCAAGCTATTCAGAAGGCAATGGCAGCTTTAATTCTTAGTTTCTTCCACTGCTAGCTGTTCAGCCTGTACGAAAAATAAATACTATCCTTGTACTGTATAACATTTGCTCACAGTATTATACATAACATTGAATTAATGTAATTTAGTTAATTTGTCCCTTCTCATTTTGTTTTCCATTCTCAGTGGGGATCGAGTGTGTTTTTGTGCTACAAGAAGTCAGTTTCCGCCTCAAACTCCATCACTTATAAGGCTGGTAAGTCTCTCTCTCTCTCTCTCTCTCTCTCTCTCTATTATTTTGTTTATTTTTCATTTATCTTCTCAGGTGTTTGATTTTGGCTGTCAGAATCTGTCTGACAGTTCTCTGAAAAAGATAGGCCTACTTGTAAATGTCAGGACTGCTATTTCACAGTAAACAGCTCTTCAATTAGATTTTCTGTAAATGAACACTAACTCTGCAAAAAATCATTAAGCATGCAGACAGCCTTCATTTTATAGAAATGATGGATGTGCTGTGGTTTTATTTGTAAAAAGCAGTCTGTATTGCTAATTATATTGCTAATACAATTCTGTGAAAGGTCCTAAGTCTCTGTGAAACAATGTCTGAAAGTCCTCCTTTAAAAATGTTACACACCCTTCATATATTCAGCACATTGCATGAATGCTTTCATGCTTCAAAATGGTGGTCATGACCTTTCATACTAGTTTGCCATATTCTTTATCTCCATGTTACATCACTTCCTGTCACATGACATTGTGTTAATCACTGAGAAACAAAACTTCCTGTCTTATCACTTTCAAGATTACATGTTTTTTTTGTTTTTTTCAGCATAATAATTCAAATGCTGATACCATAAGACAGGATGCTAATGACACTTTAGAAACATGGCACACATTCAAACGTTTCTAATAAAACTTTTTCCATTTAAAGGTCTGATCTTTCGCTATCCTGAGGAGGACTATGAGTCATTTCCTCTCTCTGAGTCTGTACCCTTATTTTGCCTGCCTATGGGGGCCAATATTGAGTGCTGGGCTCCTAACACACGCTACCCTTTACCAGTCTTTTCCACATTTGTCCTCACCAACTCCAATGGGGAAAAGGTAGAGTATAATGGCTTGATGTCAGTGTGATCCTATTATCATTCAGCTATATGTGCAAAGTGCAAAATGGTAAAATGTGCTTTCTTAATTTTTTTTTAAAGGGGTCATGAACTGGCTTTTTTTTTTTTACATATACTGTTGTCTGATGTCAACTTATGACGTTTGCATGGTTTTTACTTTCAAAAACATCATAATGAATTAGTAATAGGCTATTTTCAGCCCTGGTTTTGAGGCTCTCTCAAGAAACGCTAAGTTTCTATGGGCATGCCGCTCTGAAAACTTGGAAGTAAATGCCCACGGCTAGGATTGGATAAGATTTGCATATTTAATGAGCTTCAGCTCCCCTCAGTACATGTTGGAATTGTTTTGAAAGCGTGTGGGGAAACGCTCACAGGGCTCGCAAAATGTCTTTATCAAACAAACACAATGATTCATCTCTCATCCACCTGCGATTGATTGGAATGTTTTGTTTTTTTTATTACTTGGCTGGCCCGATCGGTGAATATAACAGCGAACCGTACACACTAGGGATGCAACAATACAGTTAGTTCACGGTTCAATACATACCTCGGTTTTTAACCACGGTTTTTGGTTCGGTTCGCTTCTGATGGCTTGTCACATCAGTTTTTTGCTATTCTATTCTCAGGTGACAGGAACAGCAAGAGGTTAAGGAGAAAAAATACTTTTTTATTGCAATGCTCTTTCTTTATTTTACTAAAGAATTGAAAAACCTTACTTAAACTTAAAACTTTACTTAAAAAAAGTAAAGCTCAGAGCTGTACAGCAGCATTTAAGTATGAAATTGAATGAATAAATGTAAATATAAAACACTACATAGACTTCACTATAAAATATACATTGATTCTGAGCTACTGTATTAGTTTTTCAGTCAAGAGCAGTGAGTGATTTTCTCTTTGTCTTTTGTTGTTGTATTAACATTAAAAGGATAGTTCACTCAAAAATGAAAATTCTTTCATCGAGAAATAAATACAGGTTTGGAACAATATTAGAGGGAGTAAATAATGACATCATTTTAGAGGTGAACTGTCCCTTTAAGGACAGCGTGTTCACTAGGCTGCGCTGCTGTCATTTGACCTGCGTGCGTCTAATATACACACGCACCGATTTTACTTTCACTTTAGACATAACCGATTGTGTTTATGTTAACCTTGTGTGTATTTGACAGTATTAGCGCAGTAAGACTACTTAGTCCAGTAATCACGTGTTTGACAGGCGTTTAGTGCACGTTCGGAAAAACGCATTTTTAAACCAGTGCATAAGCATGCGCATGAAATGTTTAACCGGCAAGGCTTTAAAACGCATGCAAATAATGAACCAACGTGATTGTGAATAACTATAGTGTTCCGTGAATATAACTCTACCACTAACGTGTGACGTGAATGTATGTCATGTTGTTCAGTATATTGGGATGGAGGCAAATTATAGAATTTGTAGAAAAATAATTAATTAAATGCAAAACTATCCGCGTGTTGAACCTTGAATGCCGTACTGAATGGTGCAATATTATATTGAAAATTGTGGCATCCCTAGCACACACAGACACACGCATGTGCAAGAAAGGAATTTTATTTCACTATGTAAGATAGCCCGTCGGCAGGCCAGGCTTACTTTTTGATAGCCCGTCTGAAAAACACATAGCCCCGGGACGTTGGGCTTTGCGAGCCCTGGCCCATAACGTTACAAGTCAGAGTCTGATCACGAAAGAACCTGTGACAGCATGCTAAGGTATGTTCAGTTAGACACGTACACATAATCAATACGATCTGTAACAATGCAATACTATCACATATAAAAAACATGTTTTACTCACATAAGTGTGTTGCACCATTCCTGTCGGATCCAATATAGAAGGTACAGCATTGTGTTGTAATCTCAATATGTCTGCAAATCCAGTCTTTACCTTTATCTTGTTTACAAACGATTCCGTGGTGAAATGAAGCTAACAAACGCGCAGTCTTACGTACGTGAGATGGAACCGGCATGTTTATTGCTCTGTAGCGGGATCCGTTTAGCTCCACAAGTCGGTGGGAGGGCTTGAGACAGCGTTTCAGCATAGGATTATGTCAAGGGTCAACATATTCTGAGATCGAGCGTTTTCTTGGCCTAGTGTCAAATAAAAGCTTTTCTTTGAGTAACAAGGACGTTTTCAGCTCCGAAACTTACAGGATATTCTTATATCACGATTAACTTTTATGATTAACAAAGGCTCAACGGAAAGTTGATTTCTCAATTCATCACCCCTTTAACTGTGGTATGTATTACATTCTTTAACAGCACCTTAGTTAGCTGCTTGAAATACATTACAATCTACCTGAATCTGTTCAGGTTTAATGGATGGGATATGTTTGAATAGCAAAAGTAGTTTTATAAAAGCTTTCTGTGCTTCACTAGGCCCTATTTTTTCCCTTCTGCAGGTGTATGGAGCTGGAATACAGTTCTATGAGCCGTATCCTGTGGATGACCTCAGTGAGAAACAGAAGATCCAGCTGGGTCTGGTCTCCACTGTGGAAAAGAAGGTCATACCCAACCGCACGGTCAACACCAACAAGTGCATCTGCCTACTGTCCCGCTGGCCTTTCTTTGAGTCCTTCAAGAAATTCCTCATGTTCCTTTACAAGCTGTCAGCCAATGGAGTAAACCCTCTACCCATTGAGAAGTACAAACAGATTCTTATTTCAACTGTAGTTCACTTTTACGACTTTTGTGTTAAACAGAACATTTTAGCTGTGTCCCAATTCAGAGGCTGCATCCTTCGAAGGAAGGGGACTTTAAATGGAATTGATGGCATTGTAGGGCTCATTCGAAGGAGCCTCCGAATTGGGGCAGACTTTGTCGCTCCACTGTGTTTGAAGGATGCAGCCTCTGAATTGGAACGCTTTTTTATGTTCAATAATGTTATTTCTATTTTTTTTTAAATGACAATAACATTATTTTGTACAGTCCAGAGCTGCCAACTTTTCAAAAAAATTAACCAACCAAAATTTTGCAGCGTACAAAGCAAAAATTGCAAAAAAAATTATAATAATATAAGCTATATATATATATATATATATATATATATATATATATATATATATATATATATATATATATATATATATATATATATATATATATATATATATATATATATATATATATATATATATATATATATATATATATATATAGCAAGTTCTCCCACTTAGAAATCATGGAGGGGTCTGAAATTGTCATTGTAGGTGCATGTCCACTGTGAGAGACATCTAAACAAAAAAAAAAATCCAGAAATCACAATGTATGCTTTTTTAACTATTTATTTGTATGATACAGCTGAGAAAATCAATGTTAATATTTGGTACAGTAGCCTTTGTTTGCAATTACAGAGGTCAAACGTTTCCTGCAGTTTTTCACCAGGTTTGCACACACTGCAGGAGGGATTTTGGCCCACTCCTCCACACAGATCTTCTCTAGATCAGTCAGGTTTCTGGCCTGTCGCTGAGAAACACGGAGTTTGAGCTCCCTCCAAAGATTCTCTATTGGGTTTAGGTCTGGAGACTGGCTAGGCCACGCCAGAACCTTGATATGCTTCTTACAGAGCCACTCCTTGGTTATCCTGGCTGTGTGCTTCGGGTCATTGTCATGTTGGAAGACCCAGCCTCGACCCATCTTCAATGCTCTAACTGAGGGAAGGAGGTTGTTCCCCAAAATCTCGCAATACATGGCCCCGGTCATTCTCTCCTTAATACAATGCAGTCGCCCTGTCCCATGTGCAGAAAAACACCCCCAAAGCATGATGCTACCACCCCCATGCTTCACAGTAGGGATGGTGTTCTTGGGATGGTACTCATCATTCTTCTTCCTCCAAACACGTTTAGTGGAATTATGACCAAAAAGTTCTATTTTGGTCTCATCTGACCACATGACTTTCTCCCATGACTCCTCTGGATCATCCAAATGGTCATTGGCAAACTTAAGACGGGCCTTGACATGTGCTGGTTTAAGCAGGGGAACCTTCCGTGCCATGCATGATTTTAAACCATGACGTCTTAGTGTATTACCAACAGTAACCTTGGAAACGGTGGTCCCAGCTCTTTTCAGGTCATTGACCAGCTCCTCCCGTGTAGTTCTGGGCTGATTTCTCACCTTTCTTAGGATCATTGAGACCCCACGAGGTGAGATCTTGCATGGAGCCCCAGTCCGAGGGAGATTGACAGTCATATTTAGCTTCTTCCATTTTCTAATGATTGCTCCAACAGTGGACCTTTTTTCACCAAGCTGCTTGGCAATTTCCCCGTAGCCTTTTCCAGCCTTGTGGAGGTGTACAATTTTGTCTCTAGTGTCTTTGGACAGCTCTTTGGTCTTGGCCATGTTAGTAGTTGGATTCTTACTGATTGTATGGGGTGGACAGGTGTCTTTATGCAGCTAACAACCTCAAACAGGTGCATCTAATTTAGGATAATAAATGGAGTGGAGGTGGACATTTTAAAGGCAGACTAACAGGTCTTTGAGGGTCAGAATTCTAGCTGATAGACCGGTGTTCAAATACTTATTTGCAGCTGTATCATACAAATAAATAGTTAAAAAATCATATATTGTGATTTCTGGATTTTTTTTTTTTTTTAGATTATGTCTCTCACAGTGGACATGCACCTACGATGACAATTTCAGACCCCTCCATGATTTCCAAGTGGGAGAACTTGCAAAATAGCAGGGTGTTCAAATACTTATTTTCCTCACTGTATATATATATATATATATATACACTCACCTAAAGGATTATTAGGAACACATGTTCAATTTCTCATTAATGCAATTATCTAATCAACCAATCACATGGCAGTTGCTTCAATGCATTTAGGGGTGTGGTCCTGGTCAAGACAATCTCCTGAACTCCAAACTGAATGTCAGAATGGGAAAGAAAGGTGATTTAAGCAATTTTGAGCGTGGCATGGTTGTTGGTGCCAGACGGGCCGGTCTGAGTATTTCACAATCTGCTTAGTTACTGGGATTTTCACGCACAACCATTTCTAGGGTTTACAAAGAATGGTGTGAAAAGGGAAAAACATCCAGTATGCGGCAGTCCTGTGGTCGTAAATGCCTTGTTGATGCTAGAGGTCAGAGGAGAATGGGCCGACTGATTCAAGCTGATAGAAGAGCAGCTTTGACTGAAATAACCACTCGTTACAACCGAGGTATGCAGCAAAGCATTTGTGAAGCCACAACACGCACAACCTTGAGGCGGATGGGCTACAACAGCAGAAGACCCCACCGGGTACCACTCATCTCCACTACAAATAGGAAAAAGAGGTTACAATTTGCATGAGCCCACCAAAATTGGACAGTTGAAGACTGGAAAAATGTTGCCTGGTCTGATGAGTCTCGATTTCTGTTGAGACATTCAGATGGTAGAGTCAGAATTTGGCGTTAACAGAATGAGAACATGGATCCATCATGCCTTGTTATCACTGTGCAGGCTGGTGGTGGTGGTGTAATGGTGTGGGGGATGTTTTCTTGGCACACTTTAGGCCCCTTAGTGCCAATTGGGCATTGTTTAAATGCCACTGCCTACCTGAGCATTGTTTCTGACCATGTCCATCCTTTTATGACCACCATGTACCCATCCTCTGATGGCTACTTCCAGCAGGATAATGCACCATGTCACAAAGCTCAAAATAAAAAAAAAAGCTTGTCACAAAGCTTCGTGCCCTGGATGTGCATCCCACAAATCTCCATCAACTGTAAGATGCTATCCTATCAATATGGGAAATTCTGAAATGTTGGCCCATATTGATAGGATAGCATCTTGCAGTTGATGGAGATTTGTGGGATGCACATCCAGGGCACGAAGCTCCCGTTCCACCACATCCCAAAGATGCTCTATTGGGTTGAGATCTGGTGACTGTGGGGGCCATTTTAGTACAGTGAACTCATTGTCATGTTCAAAAAACCAATTTGAAATGATTCGAGCTTTGTGACATGGTGCATTATCCTGCTGGAAGTAGCCATCAGAGGATGGGTACATGGTGGTCATAAAGGGATGGACATGGTCAGAAACAACGATGCCCAATTGGCACTAAGGGGCCTAAAGTGTGCCAAGAAAACATCCCCCACACCATTACACCACCACCACTAGCCTGCACAGTGGTAACAAGGCATGATGGATCCATGTTCTAATTCTGTTTACACCAAATTCTGACTCTACCATCTGAATGTCTCAACAGAAATCGAGACTCATCAGACCAGGCAACATTTTTCCAGTCTTCAACTGTCCAATTTTGGTGAGCTCGTGCAAATTGTAGCCTCTTTTTCCTATTTTTAGTGGAGATGAGTGGTACCTGGTGGGGTCTTCTGCTGTTATAGCCCATCCGCCTCAAGGTTGTGCATGTTGTGGCTTCACAAATGCTTTGCTGCATACCTCGGTTGTAACGAGTGGTTATTTCAGTCAAAGTTGCTCTTCTATCAGCTTGAATCAGTCGGCTTATTCTCCTCTGACCTCTAGCATCAACAAGGCATTTTCGCCCACAGGACTGCCGCATACTGGATGTTTTTCCCTTTTCACACCATTCTTTGTAAACCCTGAAATGGTTGTGCGTGAAAATCCCAGTAACTGAGCAGATTGTGAAATACTCAGACCGGCCCGTCTGGCACCAACAACCATGCCACGCTCAAAATTGCTTAAATCACCTTTCTTTCCCATTCCGACATTCAGTTTGGAGTTCAGGAGATTGTCTTGACCAGGACCACACCCCTAAATGCATTGAAGCAACTGCCATGTGATTGGTTGATTAGATAATTACATTAATGAGAAATTGAACAGGTGTTCCTAATAATCCTTTAGGTGAGTGTATATATATATATATATATTATACACACACACACACGTCACAGAAAACACTTTCTCTGCATAAGCATTTGAATGGGGTAGTATTGTTTTTTTGTTGTTGTTGTTGATTTCTTTTTTGCCTTTGATAGATAAGTATAGGTTGATAATGAATTCTGTCTATTAAGACAAAATGCATCTATATGAAGCTTTGTATATATAGTATATCCTATAGACACACACACACACACACACACACACAATTTTAAAGCACTATGTAGAGGCATGATTTTGTCTAAATAGAACAAATTGATTATAGCTACATCAACCTACAGCATACTTTCACAGGGAAGAAAAAGGAAAAAATCTGCCTGTCCTGTCTGTTGCTCTTCTCTCTGTTGTGCGGCTCTTTTTTGCTGTGGCTGATCTTTAAAAAAAACAGTGTTGTAGTAAAAACTACTTTAAGTAGTTAAGTTACATTCAAGCTACCTTTTTGAAAAAGTAGCTACACTACAAGTTACTATCAAAAAGTAGCTAGCTACATTGAAACTACTTTTTTCTTTTTTACAATAAGATTGTAACAAATAACTGAATAATTTTTAATGAAGCATGTTATAATATTTGGGGTTTCAAGCAACATGATGCAATGTAATTATGATTTCAAAGAGTATGGGGTGAATTCAGGGTTATTGGGACAATTTTTTCCCAGTCATTTCAATGGCAAAAACTGTCAGGGGGTCCAGGGGTCTCCAACCTTTTTTCATTTGAGAGCTACTTTTTAAAAATGAAAGTCGCAGAGAGCTACTCATGTTATACAATACTTAAAACTCTTAAATAATGCATCGTAATTATCATATTAACAACTATCCAAACTGTTTTACACCTGAAAGAGTGTAGTAGTAGTTCCAGTAGTCAGTACCAATACCATAAAAAAAGTTACGGTACGTGGTACCAATTTTGGTACCACAGCAAAATGTTTATTTTTATTTGATTTAACAATCTTTTTAAAATTCTATTGAATTCAATACATTTATTATTTATGATGATAATCAGTATAAGTAAATAGTACAAACATTTAAAGGCTGTATGTTGTTTAAAAGTAAACCAGATCCAGTGAAAAATAAGCAACCATCTAGGCATTATTATTATTATTAGTAGAGACGTATTATTGTTATATAGAGACGTAGCTAAATCTACTGTAGGCTACAACAGTAGAATATATTCTGTCAATTTCTTCACGTTAAACCAAACTTTTATTTTGACAGGTTGCCTTTAAGTTGACCTTTGTGTGTTTGTGTTCATGTTATGACAGTTTAAATGAGGGTTAGGTCCTCTTTTAGTGACACATGGCAGAGATTACAAAGACAGTGAGTGAGTGTCACGTGTGTGTGTGTGTGTGTGTGTGTGTGTGTGTGTGTGTGTGTGTGTGTGTGTGTGTGTGTGTGTGTGTGTGTGTGTGTGTGTGTGTGTGTGTGTGTGTGTGTGTGTGTGTGTGTGTGTGTGTGTGTGTGTGTGTGTGTGTGTGTGTGTGTGTGTGTGTGTGTGTGTGTGCGCCCACGCATCTGCACCTACAGAGACGCAGAACATGCAGGAGTGATATTTAAATAGTATTTTGCAGTTTAATATTTACAGACAGTAGTATATATTCGGCTACAGTCTGGAGCCCCGTGCTTAGATGAACACGAAAGCGACTGAACGCAGCTGCGGGTACCACGGGAGTCGGTACTACAGAAATGCTGGTATCGTCACATTTTTTAAAATTCACTACCGACATGGTACCGAAATCCTTTGCATGTTTACATTTACATTTGTTCATAAATATAAATAATAACCTCACAACCCATATGTCAAACTTGATTTGCGTTGGAGGGGGTGGGACACCTGTCTATATTAGCCAAGGGGGTAATCCAGCCCCCGGAAACCGTACCTTCCATAGGCGCGGCCATTGCTAACCAAGCCTTCACCTGCTGTTAGCATCCCATTGACTCCCATTCATTTTGGCCTCACTTTGACAGTGAATATCTTTACATCTGAGGCGTTTAAAGATTCCATTCGTCCATTGTTTATTTCTAAACAAACACGACAATGTATAAAAGGCTCCATTACCTTTTTTCTTACACTATCGCCCCGTTGAAGCTGTTTTTGTAAAATATAGGCTAACGATTGCGTCATAACCACGCGACTGTGTCGCGCTGTTGAGCAAATTACCGTATAGACCCGAGGAGAAGCTCGTAGGCAATCTTTTACTGTCTATGAGGCAATCGGGGGGACGTGGAGGCATAAACGCAGATAGATGTTGCAGATCCTGCTTCATTCATCAAAAGTTGCCCCTGCTCACCCTCTCTGTCTCTGCAAGATTCGGTGATTCAGATTTCACTTTGCACAACTACTAGAAGACTTGCCACTGTCGGACAGGTTGCTCACGTCACATCTTCATCGTTAAGCTCAGTCTGAGGCTGCGCAGTACGCTCAGCCATCAGGAAGTGAGTGCTTCTATCTGACTTCAATTATCTCCGTTGAAGTCTATGGGGTCGCTCTGTCCATTTCTTTTACTGTCTATGATATTAGCTCACTCTGATTAGATGAAAAGTACGTCTTGGCGAGCTACCTCCTGGTAACCGTGTTGGAGACCCCTGCATTACACACAATACTCAAATAGCTTATCTCGAACTGACTGACAAAGTGCAAAATGGCAAAATTAACACCAGTGCAAGAACAAATGTGTGCAACATAAATTAAATACTCAGGAGTCAGGATTAGTCTAAAAATGCAGGTTAAACTCACAGCACATGCGGTGATGAAGCACGAACAGAAACGCTCGGACTCATGAACAGTGCTCGTGTGAACAGTTCGCATTGCTTGACTATTTATTTTCGTTTACGAATTGTTTCATTTAAAAGTGGACATTTAAGTCCACCTGTCATGGAAACAAGAAACCCGGCATCTAACCACAGGTCGATGGCTGTCATTCCAACCACTCAACTTTGCGATGCTGTTTGCGAACGTTCGTTGGAACTATGTTTTGGGAAACACTGACTCGTTTAACTATGCTTATAAAGACGGAACTTGCGGCGATAGTTAGCTAACAAAACTTTCGGGAAACGCACCCCTGAGCGCCACAGCACTCTGCTTCGGTCATTACAGGCTCGTTCTCGTCAGAACCCAAAACAGAATGTAGCTTTCGGTCGCGCCACACACGTATTTATTTGCACATTTATCTTGAACCTCCTCACCGAAAGCATAACTATTCGATCGCAAAGTGGCTCAACAGGTAGATCTATGGATAGCATCATCTTTCAGGCATTTGACCGACCAGGTTGACACTTCAGCGTGAGAAATCGGAGGTGTGGCGTGTGAGCGTGTGAAACCAATCAAATGCGTGTGTCTCACGGCCAATGCGTGAGAGTTGGCAGCTCGAATCAAAAGACAGCATGACTCAACATGGAACCTCATAAGTGACTGATTTGGAAAGCTCTACATACACTGTTATTGTGTGTGGCACAGTATGTGTTAGTGCACAATATAATTCTAATAGAAGTTGACATTAACATGTTGCTAAGCTAATTATGTAGTCTAATAATCATAAAAAATACACAGCATGAAATCATTGGGTGAAATAGTACATTGGTACATATTTACAGCTGGGATATCAGTATATCTGTATTAGCAGTAAATCACAAATCCATGTTTTTAACAAAACTGTTCATTGTTTGACTGTGATATCAAGATATGAGTTGGGTTAATATTTACTTCCTTTGGTTTTTCAGACACATATCCCACTTCATGCACAATGTCTCCTTCCCTTCTCCTCAGAGGCCAAGAATACTGGTCCAGGTGAGGAGGACAGTCTTTTTTAATAGACAGGAAGATATACATTTTTAAAAAATGTAATTTTTGCTTAAGTCTTCTGTAATCATATATTTGTTTTGTGTTTTTCTTCCGACAAGCTCTCCGCACATGACACCTTAATCCTGTCCCAACCTGTTTGTACACCTTTACCATTAAGGTAAATGATTTCTGTGTGATTGAGAAATAATGAAATATGAAACAAGTGACATATATTTGAATTTAATTGATTAAATATTGTTTGGACACTTTCTGGCTGTCAAGCTTCAGTGAAACTTCAGTGGGGTCTCAATTTGAAACACATAGCACACCAGGCTTAGTTAATTAAAGCACAGCCTTTTACAATTTCATATTACAATTACATAATCCATATTTTGCTTTAAGTTTGATTGACAGACGCTCTGCTAAAGCAATTGTGCAGAACACAATGTTAGATATTTTTTATGTCATTATTAGAAGTGTAAACAATATTTTGGTTTATTATGAAACTGTGACAGGACACATTAGACTGTGCCAGTCCACCACAGTCTAGGTAATTAATGGGAAACACTGGAGACCTATTTATAATGTGATGAACTACACTGGAATTAAACGATAAGTGAAATCTTTACTTATTTTTTGCACTCAAAAAATGGGGCCCATCAACATTCTTCAAAATATCTTTTGTGTTAAGCAGAAGAAAGAAATTCATACAGGCTTGGAATAACTTGAGGGTGAGTAAATGATGACAGAATTTTCTTTTTTGGTGAACTATCCATTTAAGTCCTGGCCAGTGTAGCCTTAGCACTAAAACACATGGATGTTTTCTTTTCAGTTTCAGTGGTTGTGGTTTTACTATCTAAAGATCGGACAAGGATAGTCCACCCAAAAATGTAATTTCTGTCATTTACACCCTAACGTTATTCTATACATCAAAATATCTTCTATTATGTTCCACAGAATATCTTCTCAGACCACTTAAATGAGTGTTCTAAAGTTACAAGTGAAAAGGGTCATGAAACCCACAGTTTTGAGAGTGTTGCATATTACATTACACAATATTTTTTTATATTAAGGTGATGGTGCTCTGTTGCGCAACTAGTTACGCAACTTTATTCCATCTACAGAAAGACAAAATAATTTTTTAAAATTTCTATACACACTCTTCCAGCCTAGGGTGAAGTCATTATGCACATTAACAATGATTTGGGACTAATATAATATAATTTAATGGAAAACTGTGAGTGGCGCCACAGAATTTTGAACAGCTCTGTGGTTTTTGTACAGTGTGAGACCCCCTTTATTCTTATTATTTTGTATCTTCCATCCACTAATATTCTCTTGATTTTCAATGTTAATATACATTAACAGTGTCACACCACCCAACACATCCAAATAAATGCCTCTTTCAACAAGAGCTTAAAAGAAATGCCAATCAGCATCAAACTGCCAGTAGCGAATTACATTTTGAGGTGGCACCCAGGTTGGCCAATCCCACCCCGGACACCCATCTGGCTCCACCACTGAAGTTCCTGTTAGGCACCTTTAAATTCTATCAAAATAATTTCTTTAACACATTAAATGATTGGTATTCATAACTGTTACAGTGGAAGTCTGTTGGGCAAGACATTGCATCAGTATAGACTTTAAAATGCATGTTGTTAAATATAGGCTTATGAATGAAACATTATGCATGTTAACATAAAATTGCTTATTAACCTTGTCTGTGCAAAGTCATAGCCAGTTTTCCTGGAAGCTTTCACACAATACATAACTATCCACAAATTACTGATTACATGGAGCAAACTCCAAACACCGAAATTACACTGGCAGCACTTAATCAGAACAGTAGTTCTACTTTTAATGCCTGTTCACACCAAGGCAAGGTCGATAACTATAATGAAAACTATAACTATAAAGTTTTAATAATCATAATTCCATGAAAATAGGGAATTCCATATCACAACTATAACGACAATGACACAGAAGAACGATATCAATGGAATCACTTTCAGAATTATTTTTAGATCAGAATCCACCTTTAAAGAAATCAACCATTTAAAGCAGCTGGCGACATAACTGCAACCCATGTTATTGTGCGTTGTTAGCTCTAATATAGTTATTGTCCTTGGTGTGAATGGGCCATTAAATAGATTATTTAATCAACATTAAAACTCAAATAACAAAAAAATGTATATATAACAAAAATACCATCTAAATATACATTTCTGTTTTTAAACCTTCTGGAGTGAATGAATGAATATATAATAATAGACTAAAATTGTACTGTTGAATGTTTTCCTTTAAGAAGAATGACAATCTAAACTACATAAAAATGTGTTTTTGCAAATATGTTGATATTTACATTGTCATTTAGCAGACGCTTTTATCCAAAGCGACTTACAAATGAGTGCAATAGAAGCAAGTAAATAGTGATAAGTGCTATTCTTGATAGGTCAGGTGCTGCTGGAAAAGATGTGTTTTTAGATGTTTCTTGAAAATGGCTACAGACTCGGCCGCTCAAATTGAAATAGGCAGGTCATTCCACCAGGTGGGAACAGTCCAGGAAAAGGTCTGTGAGAGTGAGAGCATGAGCCTCTTTGGGATGGCACCACAAGGCGTCGTTCATTTACAGAACGTATGCTCCTGGAGGGTGTGTAAGTCTGAACAAGCGAATTTAGGTATACTGGTGCAGAGCCAGTGGTTGCTTTGTAGGCGAGCACCAGTGCCTTGAATTTGATGCGAGTGGCTATTGGTAGCCAGTGCAGACTGATGAAGAAGAGAGGCATGACGTACGCTCTCTTCAGCTCGTTAAAGACCACCCTCGCAGCTGCGTTCTGGATCAGTTGCAAGGGTTTGATAGTGCATGCTGGAAGGCCCGCTAGAAGAGCATTACAGTAGTCTGGAGAGAACAAGAGCTTGGACCAGGAGTTGTGTGGCCTGTTCTGATAGGAAGGGTCTAATCTTCCTAATGTTGTATAGCGCAAATCTGCAGGACCGGGTGGTTTGCAGTAATGTGGTCAGTGAATTTTAGCTGATCATCAATCACAACTCCAAGGTTCCTGGCTGCCCTGGACGGAGTTATGGTTGATGATCCTAGCTGAATGGAGAGATTGTGGTGAAGTGCTGGGTTGGCTGAGACCACAAGCAGTTCTGTCTTTGCAGGTTGAGTTGCAGGTGATGTTCCTTGATCCAGGCAGAAATGTCTGTTAGGCAGGCAGCGATACAAACACCAACCGTGGGATCATCTGGTTGAAATGAGAAGTAGAGTTGAGTGTCGTCGGCATAGCAGTGATAGGAAAAGCCATGTTTCTGAATGACAGATCCTAGTGATGACATGTGGATGGAGAAAAGAAGTGGTCCAAGCACTGAGCCCTGGGGAACTCCAGTAGCTAGATGATGTGACTTAGACACTTCACCTCTCCATGACACCCTGAAGGACCTACCTGAGAGATAAGACATGAACCACTGGAGAGCAGTTCCTGAGATGCCAATCTTCATGAGAGTTGACAAGGAGGATCTGGTGGTTAACTGTGTCAAAAGCAGCAGACAAATCCAGTAAGATAAGTACTGTGGACTTGGAAGCTGCTCTTGCCCGTCTCAGTGCCTCCGTAACCGAGAGCAGGGTAGTCTCAGTTGAGTGGCCGCTTTTGAAGCCGGATTGGTTGTTGTCCAGGAGGTTGTTCTGTTCTGTTCTATTCAAGAAACATGATATGAAAATGTCCTTCCACAAATTAAAACCACTTCTGTAAAATCCTGCTATTTTGGTTACGTAGACTCTCATTCTCTCTCTTCCTTTTCTCCATTCTCAGTGGAGCAGACTATGGTACACTGCTCATGAATCTGGGCCCAGAAAACTGTGCCACACTGCTACACTTTGTCCTGCTGGAAAGTAAAATCCTGTTGCACTCCCTGAGACCAGCTGTACTGACTGGAGTGGCTGAGGCTGTTGTGGCGGTGAGTGTTTGGTAAAAAATATATACTTTGGGGTAAATTTACTAAACAGTTGGGCCACTGATACACTTTTACAGTATTTCAAAGTAAAAACATTTGCATTCATTTTTATAAAACATTCTAAAGATTCAGAATCAGGTACCCTTATCACAGTGGTGGAGTGATGCTGTATATTTCTGCTGCATCCTCCATAATCAAGATTGGAATTGCACGTTGCAAATTGCGTTTAGCACAAAATGTTTGTGCATGTAAATTCATCTAAACCGCAGTTGTTCGGAAAGGGAATGAAAATAGTTATATTATTAAATAGGTATTATTCTTATATATTATATTATTGAATAAATAGGACATCATCGTCATTTTCATCTCCTTTCAGATGATTTTCCCATTCCAGTGGCAGTGTCCATATATCCCTCTTTGCCCTCTGTCTCTGGCGGGGGTCCTCAACGCACCATGTCCCTTCATTGTGGGTGTTGACTCTAGATACTTTGACCTCTACGATCCCCCACCTGATGTGGTCTGTGTGGACTTGGACACCAACACTATATACTTGTGAGCACCCTCAATATATAAGAGTTAACATTTGGGAATGTACTGCTTTTCTAAGGCATGCTTAATTTCTGCCATTGCTACTGTTTTTGTTATATGTTTGCAATGTGTTTGTTTTAGGTTTGATGAAAAAAGACACAGTAACTGGAAGAATCTCCCAAAGAAGCCCTGTAAGAGTCTTATCAACTCTCTAGGAAACCTGCACCAGCAGCTTGCCACTGGTAAGATCTCCTTTCACCTTTATAGCTTCATTATTCACTGAAAATATTACCCTCTGCGGCATCTCTCAAATCTATGAAAATTCTTTCAGTTAAAATAGCCGTCATTATAATTTGGCCTATTATAAATGAGCATTTGTTTCCATACAGTTCGGCGTGCAGCACTTGAAGGCTTGGCGGTGGAGATGACCCCTATCGAGGCAGACTTCACCTGGCATAAAAAAAAGACTGAGCTGGAGATGGAGATCCAAGAGGTGTTCCTGCGCTTTATGGCCTCCATACTGAAGGGCTACCGAACCTACCTCAAACCCATTACACAGGCACCTTCTGATAAAGCTACTGCTGCAGACTCACTCTATGACCTGCAAGGTAACTCCTACAGCAGAATAGTGGCCCTGTGTAGTGACTTGAGATCTTGTTTTTGTGTCTGTATAATCTCCACAAGTGTCACGTGATGGCTAGACCAGCCAGTTGGATGTCCCATTGCCCCTTCCCTTTTTGTAATAGCCAATAGCTTTTAGTTAACATCTCAGCCATGAGCAATATTTGCTACTTGCTATTGCTAGTCAAGTGGTATCAGAGGGAGAGACATTCTTATTCTAGAGAGCCATTCTTATTCTTTGACTGACTTATCTTGCACTCTTTTTGTTCAACATGTCTGGACCATTTGTTTCCATAGTTGAACTACATTTTAGGACTAAGCTTGCATACAGATGGTCTCAAAGCTAACAGACATGAGCCGCGTTTCCACTGAAATTACCCGGAACAATTTGTACCAGGAACTTTTTTTACAGGAACTTTTCCCCCCCCAGACCTGCTACTGTCTGCGTTTCCACTGCGGTCTAAAGTACCATGAAGATTAGGCAAATTAGTCCGGTGATGTAGGACTGCGCTCTGCTCCTCCCAGTCAGCGACGGACAGTAATCATTTTTGCGCGACACTGTCTGCAACAATAATAAGTATGGAGGAGATGCAAGCAGTGCTGCTTTTGCTGGTTATATTGGTTTACTAAAGATGTAATTAACAAAACGGCGGAAAAGAGAGCACTGATACTAAAGTGTATTCTGAAAGCTTGTAAAGCTAGATATAAGTAAGATAAATAAGACAGCATATATTATAATCAGCTATTATGGACATTGACCATACAATTGCTGAGACAAACGCGTGCCATCGGACAGAAAGAGCAAGACTGATATTTACTGAATGCAGAACGAACCTCGCAAGACATTTAAAAATGCCGGTTTAAATAAAATGCTGCGTGAGCTTAACCAATCCGCATATTCAGTGCCCAAGTCCCACCTCTGAAAGTTCCGGAACTTTGAAAAGTACTACCTCGGGAGCAGGGCCGTTTGGAGGGGGAAATATTTATCCGGAACGTCATTTAGACCCTGGCTCCTGCGGTCGAAACACACAGAGTACCACCCCAAAGTTCCTAGTTCCTGGGGAAAGTTCCTGCGGTGGAAACGCGGCTATGGACTAAAATGTATAGCAAGACATGTCTCTATATGTGCCTGTGTAAAGTGCAATGAGCTAGTGTAACTGATTAGTCATTGACTGACTAATGCTGATGTCTCTTCCTTTAGGATTCTTGAAAAGTAGAGATCGTGCTCATCAGAAGTTCTACTCTCAGCTCACCAAGACTCAGATCTTCATCCGCTTCATCGAGGAATGTACTTTTGTCAGCGACAAAGACACCGGCCTGGCTTTCTTTGATGACTGCATTGGAAAAGTAAGCTGTGCAAAAACAATGAACATATGCAGAATCATATTCTGTAATATAATACAATAAACTAAAATAAATGTTTGTTATTAGTGGTGCATGCTTGGGTATTATTACTGTTGCTAATACTACAATTTTTGCCTGGTGGATAATAAAATGGCCTGAAAGATTCCACAGATTTTCACTAAAGGAAGAACCTGAGTCTTCTTTAGGGATCAGAATATCATGAAAACTTTGTGGGTGGACTCTTTTGACCTGCAACCACCTAGAACACCAAGCAATTTGTTAACAATGGCATCTATATAGCAATGCACCTAGAACCCCTAGCAACAACACAGTAAAGTCTTAAAGGTGCCCTAAAATGAGTTGAAACAATATTTTAAATTGTTCTATGATATCTACATAGAGGGTATGTGAGTTATTTACGGGTAAAAATTGTCCAAATACGGTTTTACAGGTCCATTTACAACCCCAGAAATAGTCTCTAGAATGAAATGGTCTGTTTTTGCCTTATTTGGAAGGGTCATGAATATTAATGTGGAGTTCTGCTCTGATTTCACTGCGCGGCTGATTTCAGTAGCTTCAGTGACAACAAACAGATCTACACTGTCCGTCATGAAAATTGAGAGATTATGAATCCAACCTTATATGTTTGATCCTGTTTCTGACGATGCTTTTTTTGAGGAACAGCTAATTGTTTAGAGATTGGAAATGGACGCTTCTGAGTGGTAAGTTTAGCCTTATACTTATAAGACCTGCAAAACATAACGTCAGTGCCAATAGCCTGACGTGAACTAGCATATAACATTAACTTTTTTAATCAGAAATTTAATCAGAAATTGTTTAGACAGTCAATAAGTGGGTAAAATCACTACTTACTGCTTGCATGAATATAGTTGGAATTGCCGCTTCTCCAGTATCAGCCGCTGAGTGAAGCATGTTTGACATTGTCCCAGTCTGTTTAGAAAAGCTGTCCATGGTGAAATGGGCAGAGCAAACGAACAAATTAAATTGTCGCGGTATCCGGTTATAGATAAACATCAACCATGCCTGTTGACAGTTCTGTTCTGTGGGAAGGGTATGAAACGTCCCCTGCACAGCCTGGAACATTACATTTATTTCCATGATCTGTCATTTTCGCTATCCTCACGTGACGCTTGTTTCTTCACAATACCTGCAGAACTTCTGATGATTCGGCTGTGCAGTTCCGCTTGGCCTTACATGTGCTGGTATACAAATGTTGGGGGGTATACATATTAATGATCCCGACGGTTGCGTCACTCTCGGTGTTATGTTGAGATTCGCCTGTTTTTCCGTGGTGTTTTTCACAAACAAGATTTACATATGAAGGAGGAAGCAATGGTGTTTGAGACTCACTGTATGTGATGTCCATGTACTGAAATCTTGTTATTCAACTATGCCAAGGTTAATTCAATTTTTCATTCTAGGGCACCTTTAACAAACTCATAAAATACCTTAGCAACCACATAACATCAACATGGCTACTGCCTTGAACATCAATCCATCATACAGACTTTTGCAGAGGAAAGAACCACTCATGTATTCTTAAGAAAATAATAAAAAATTAAAATAAAAAATATTCTAGCTATGAAAATTTTGTTGGAAGTATTTTAGTTTCTGAAGCATTAATAGGGCGCTTATCTCCCAATGGGAAGAACAGAGGATGTAGAGTTTCCTATGATTGAATTTGTTTCCCACATCTCTCTTTCAGCTTTTTCCTTCCGACAAAGGACCGGACAAGGGTACAAAGGTGAGCCATTCCTTTCAGTAAGGGTTTACACCCAATGTAAGGCAAAGCAAAGAAAAACACAAACTGCCCAGGTTATGTTTAGAGTATAAACTATGATGGCAGCAGATGAAGCTGATGAAAAACGTGGCCTTTTACGGTCCTCAGAGCTGTTTTGGAATGGAAGTTTTAGTCTTAGATCTACAGTTAAGGGATTTGTTGGAACAGATGGCCGTTACTCTTCATACACTGAGCAACTAGTTTAGTGGAGTAAATAATTTACTCTGCCATCTGCTGTTGGGTGCACATCATGTATCGAAACACTCTTAGCATGGGAATAATATGGAGAGAGTAATGGAAAGTATCAAGTACTGTCTGCAGGCTGATGGGTAACACAAGCCAGAGTGCTTTGTTAAAAGGAAAAGCAGAAAATCGAACACACTATGGTTTGAAAACATTACGGGAGGTTCATGTATAATTGCATTTTTACAGTCGTAAATTAGACGCAATAATAACTAACTGGCTGCATTGCACAGGTCGAAGGTGAGTCATCTGAGGACACCAGGCTGATGGAACTGGATGAGTCACAGAAGAGCGAGCACACAGTCTTCGTCATGCCTCCTGAACCCCCTCTGGATGACGGTTCTGACCCCCCTCCCAAATACAGGTACACACACATAGGGTTGTCATAATACCAACATTTCAGTAGCAATGTCACTGAAATCCCACGAGTCATGATACCAGGTTCAGTACCAGAGCAAAAATGAATAAGCCTTACACCAGTGGTTCTCAACCTGCGGTCCATCAAGAATGCAAATGCGGCCCACAATATGCTGTCCACAAGTAAATTACAGTTTTACAATTTATTTTTGGTTTTAACTTAGCATGTATTAAACAAATATAAGTTTGAACTATAATGTTTTTTGTCATATGAAATCATTTTGATGATCATATATTATTTACTATGTACTGACGCAATTACGCAGTTAACGAACCCTTACAAGCATGCATTAGCATTAGCAGCCATTATTTTTGTAAAATTAGGGATCAGAATAGACAAATTTGTTATTAGAGGGGAAAAACAAGAACATACCATTGAAGGAACACAAGCAAATGAGAGTCGTAGCATCAGCAGTTGGAGGTAGGAGGGTGTTGGAAGAATAGAAGAATCAGTTTACTGTCAATGAGCAAGATGGGCAGCCTTTCTGTTTGCTCTGTAGTAAAGGACTGGGCATATGAAAAACCTACAATGTCAAAAGACATTTTGATACCACCCATGCAACATTTGACAAGAAGTATCCACCTGGATCTCAGGACAGAGCTCTCAAGATATCTAGTCTTGAAAAAAAAAATGCAATTGCCAAACTGAATACAATAAAAGCTATCTTAAAAGTGTCCCACCCCAGACTTTAGAGTGTCACAAGTCCTGATCCTTTCAGTATAACTTTTCAAAGAATAGGAAAGGGGCTCCAAGAGCCATTAAAGACAAAAAATAAGATTCTCAGTAATCTGGCTCATTTGACTTACAATAAAAAAAACAGGAACTGGCAGAAAACTCTTGTTGGAAACTTTGCTTAACAGAATAATTCATCTGATATCATCATCATCATAACCTTAAATGCTAAATTCAATGTACTTTACTTTAGTTTTTCATTTGATGTTATGTCAAGAAGTAAAATCAGAAGATTTTAAACAGATTCTTAAATGTATAATCCCACAACACTTACATAAGTGTATACTATATAGCTATACACTTATAGCTATACTATACATATGTGTATACTATATAGCAAATCTCTACTTTTTGTCTATTTATTTTATTGCCATATAGAAACTCTGAACTGTGGACAATTAGGCATTACCATGAATTTCTGTGAAGCGGTTTTAAAACAATTTGCACTGGGAAAAGCATTATACAAATAAAAATGGTCTTATACAAAAATGAAACTATTTAGGTTATTGGCTATTGAAAACAAGTCCAATAGTGACATATGCCCTAAATATTCAATTTGCTGTCAATGACAGAAAACCACGTGTCAAGTGTCACATGTGTCACATGTCTCGAGAGCAGTCATCTTGTTTTTATATGCAAATATATTTATATGTTAGTTTTAATATGCAAAATAATGAAAACAACTTTTTTTCTCTGTTTGTCATACAAAACTATTGTATGGCTTTAGAGGAAGTGAAATATAGCGGAAGAATCATATAGACCACTTTTTTGGTCTGCTTTTTTGGTCTTTACTACCAATATTTGAGAAAACTACCTGTAGCAGAACACGGTTTTCAGTCCTGTATTTGAGCCCTTAATATGGTTACACTCACTTTTAACTATTCATTAATTGGGGACACGTCAGCCGGTATTAATATGCAGATTTCTTGGACGCAATGTAACCAATCAAGTGAAGTCACATTAATTTATGCAATTTTTCATTTACACTTTATGCAAAACAGATTGTTTCAAAGCAGCTTTGTAAACAGAAAAATAAGTCCCGGACACCAATAGTTTAATGGTTTGTAAAGGATGAATCACTATCTGGCCATCTGGAATTTCGGTATGGAAATAGGTTACAGGGTTTTTCCTACATTAAAAATTTTTTGCCGGCCGCCAAAACAAATTTTTGTCCCGCCAAAGCCTTATTTGATCAGTTATTGTGATTTATGAATGATGTAGTAGATGACTGCTGCGCTTGCGTTAACTGAGTGACAGAGAGAACGACCAGTGAGCTCATCCCTCGCTCGCACTCTCTCTGTCTTCAAAATAAGCATTCTTAGCTTTCTAATGTTTCACATTTTACGTTAATCAAAATCAAAAGGTCGGAAGACCGAATCCATGTTGCACGTGGCGCTATCAGACGTCTTCCTTTAATTACCTCTGGGTGTGAAATGCGCTCAAAAAACATTGACTGATTCTCTGACCAGCTGACATAAAGCATACTTTAAATAAACAGGAAACAAATCCTATCCGGTTATGAAGTGTTTTCTGTGTGTTGACAAATCTTTCGCGATTTTCTAAAGACGGGATTCACACACAACGCGTCTGCTAATGTCCGATTCGTGACCTAATGACTCCTTTGAACCGAATCATTTTAACGACTGGTTAGAACTGATCTGTCCAACACTGAACTCACGAATCAGTTTAATCATTTACTCAGAACAACACCTGAAATGAGAACACAAGTGTGCTTGCCCACTTTAGCAAGAGTGGATAGTAAGAATTATTTTTAATTATCAACAGTCTTTCAGCTTATTTATGTGGACAATGTGTAGTAAAATAAATAGCCTATAATCATTTAGTTTAGACTGGAGTGAGGTGAACCCAGAACAAATTTGTTGTTAGCTAGCTGATTGTATATGGCAGAAAATTGTATATGGCAGAAAATTAGGCTATTTGTTCATTTTTTTAATAATTTTTTTTTAATATTGATATGATTACCAAAACAATTATCAGTAAATAGTGTAAAAATGAGGAACAAAAACAAACATCAAGGTATCAAAATAAGATAAGCAAAAGTTACAAACTTTCTTTGAATTTATTTCAAATTTATTGTCAGTATTGCGCTTGCAGATCAAGTGGGTAGGGTATTTTTTTTTTACCGTGCGTATGTGTGTGTATGGATGACCATGTCTGTCAGCCACCACCGAAGACCATTTTTGACCCAGGAAAAACCCTGGGTTAGGATAGGAATAGGAAAACTTTTCTGTAGTTTTTCAGCACACTGTGATTTTAGTACAGATTTGAGCGGATTTATTGACCGAATAGTGTCATTATCCAGCTTAATTCAGTTAATTTAACTTTTGTTCATAGTGTCTGTCAAATCAATAGTACTACTGATTATTAATAGACTTAATTGAATGGTCAGACAATTGCTGTAACACCAGACTCCTCACAATTTACTAGTAATGATATAACAGAAAGTCAGAGAATAAATCAAGACCCACAATTTATTAGTCAGGTAAATCATGTATTTATTCAGTTAGATAATCAATTAGGAGATAATTAATACAAACCATCAAATTCTCAAAGATAAATATAAAAGGTGCATACCTGACATCAGAAAGATACATAGTACTGAATGTATGGAATATTCCTCAGACTATGGGCTCTTCTGGCTACAGAATAGCCCTTAGCCTTTTGCAACTTTCCCCTAAGTACTTATTTACTTTTCATTAAGATAAGCATTCTCCAAATGGGGACTTGAAATAACAGTTGGAATTTGCAATAGGATGTTAGACCTGGGGAGTTCACACCCTCTTAGGGAACAGGAGGTCATTTGCATGCAAGAGCCTGAAAAGGCACACCTTCTGCAGTAGCCAAAGTATCCCTAAAATCTCAAGTCTTTATTATGATTTAGGCTACATCTGTGGAGATGAGACTCTTGTACCAGTCACACTGAGACATTTCAAATTACACATTTCAAATGATGATCTTTCTTCAAAAAAATCACGTGCATTTAAGCAGAACATTGTATTTTGCCTTTAACCATTTTGAGTTAACCGATTGAAGGGAAGGAATGGTAAATGGAAGGAAGTGGGGGAGAAACAACAAATGAGAAGGAAGGAGAGGAGAGAAAGATGCTTTCTTGCATCTTCACTGCGAGTGTGGAGATTGTTAATATGCTGTGCTGAAGATCAAAGTATGTGAGGTTCTTCCAGCGTTACAGAAGTATAATGGTTGTTGTGGCTGGAGTAGAAGATAAATGACTGGAAAGAAATGCTGTAACTGACTGTTATAATACCCTTCATTTGCAACTCTGTGGTTACTCCTTTGCAAGGCAACTTGTTTGTCGGAAATTTCTGTCCAGACCTACTTTATGTGGCTGCCTTTCTCTCACCCCTACACCTCCCTCAGCCCTAATCGCATCTAAAGCATCTTTATCCATTAGTACAAGCCCTTTATATATTTCCATGCATCTATTGGCTCATTGAGTGCCTGTCTGCCACTCACAGTTCAGCCTTGAGACTGGCCAAGCACTGTTTGCAATATAATAGCCCCATCTTTTTCCCGTCATTCTCCCACCCTCCCCCCAAATTTAGCCCATATACAACCTTGTTTTCTATTCCGTGTTCCAAGGTTGTTTTCATGGTATTTTGTGTTTTGTTGCAATTATACAGCTCTGGAAAAAATTAAGAGACCACTTAACATGGATTTCTCAATGTTAAGTGGTCTTTTAAATTTTTCCAGAGCTGTAGGTGTAGCAAGAAGACACAAAGTGTTCATATTGTAACTGAGTTTGTGAAATGTCTACAGAATGTAAATGTAAAATTGAACAGTAAAAATGGGAAGTTTGCAGTGCAAGTAAAACAAAAGGACCATCAATATCAACACGTTAGGCAGCACTTTATTTTACAGTCCTCTTCTCCATGTACTTATTATAGTTATTACAATAACTGGGTAATAACTAGGTACTAAACCTAAACCTACCCCTAGACCTAACCTTAAGCCATGTAGTTACCTTATTTTAACCTGTACTTTCTTAGGTAAGTACACTGTAAGTACACGCAAGTCCACGTACTGTAAAATAAAGTGCAACCAAGTTTCACCCATTGGACATATCAAGCTGCAAAACCCAGATATACAACAACATCCAAAATCCAGTCTCAACCAGCTAATATCTGAAAAGGTGTCATCAAGGTTATTTTCAACTTTAACATTGCAAATAGACTGCAACATGCTCCCATCCAGTATATGCTCAACATGTTTCTATTCATTAGTTTTAGCTCTGACATTCACACAATGCTTTCATAATCATTGTGTATGAGAGTAAAGATTTGTCTAGTCATAATGCTTGAAATGATCATGTCAGAAGACGAACTCCCTGTGTTTACTTAATTGTGGAATTGTGATAAAAGTTAACTAAAACTATGGATTAAACAGTAGTACTTTCATACAATGTGACTTTTTTACCATATGCAAAAAATTATTTATTTCATCTGATATATGTAGTAAATATAATGTAGAGGGAATGGCCTAAAGGTATACTGTCTGTGGTATTGTGTTTCTGTCTGAACTGTATTGACTAGACTTTTTATTTAACATTTTGTGATTTATGTTTGCACTCTGAGAAAAACTTTTCTGTGCTCGTCTACATCTGCGTTTCCACAGTTATAAGAATTTCCCTTGTTTACGTTTGGAGTTGTTTGATCGTCCGCGAGAGCTGAGGCCAGCGCCGAGTACAAGAACCGCAGGGGCCAGTGTGTCCAGCAGCCCTGCCCTGCTGGCCAAAAGAACCAAACAGGTGAAGATTATTTTACAGGATGTTCTGAAATTATATAAATTATGACCAAACTCAGACTGAAGTCTTAAAAATGCAAGACTTATGCCAAAACATGTGACATTGATTCTAAACCTTTAAAAGTACAGCCAAAAAAAATTATAAACTTGACGACCTCACTAAACAACTAGTGATTTGTTGGATTATTCCTGCATGTAAGTGTACATGTAAGCCTTAGTATCTAGCTAAATTCATGACCTTTATCAGAATCATGACTTTCATCAATTTGAGATCATGAATTCATCAAACTGTTTATCAAACAGTAGTTTTGGCAATAATTTTAATCTTGCATACTATTTAGGGGTGGATACTACATGAATCGGGTCAGTGTCTCCATGTCAACAGAGTTATTTCTTTTTGGCAGTCTGTGTGCTAGTCAAGTTTGCTCTTACTGGGTCTCATTCACTAATAATTGCGTGGATTCTTTCGTATTTGAACGCACAGGAGAAACGTTCGTAAGCATATGAATTTGTTCTTAAACTTGTTCTGATGTTAGTGAATTTGGAGTATTCTAAATGAGCAGCCGCATGCACAAGGTTAGTCATTTGCATAAAACACACCCAAACCATCTCCATGTAAGGGCTTTCCGCACATGCTTTCCTTACAGCCTTTCGTCACTCTCGTCAAACTTGCCACTGTTTGACTTTGCAGACGCGCTCTCGCCTGGATCCTCAAGCAATGCCAACTGTGCCATTCTCACCAGTTCTAACAATAAACACATTTTTATAAAGACCCAGATTACAGAGCTCTCATTAGCCAGCTATATATATGCATATATCTGCATTATTCAGAGAAACCTCGCAGCTGAAGCTATAATGCAGCTTTTC
Source organism: Romanogobio albipinnatus (assembly GCA_023566225.1). NCBI lineage: Eukaryota > Metazoa > Chordata > Actinopteri > Cypriniformes > Gobionidae > Romanogobio > Romanogobio albipinnatus. The sequence goes on from CM042239.1 coordinate 55,640,273, forward strand.
TTACTCTTTAACTGTATATGATCAAATGTATTTAAGATTAAATTAAATTGTATTATTTAATAATTCATTATATAGTTTTATATATGGATTATGTAATATAATAAAAACATTTTTTTTTATTTTATTCTTTAATCAGGGACAATACACAATAATACATAAAATATGTAAAAATGCGCCAGATTTAGCCAACACTGGCTAATTTTCATCCAATGCAATATACTTCAATGTAAGTATAGTCATGTTAGGATGAAATATAACTTTTTAACACGATTATAAAGCCATACAGAGAAAGTTATTTTTGCTTACATGTGGTTTCAGTTGTTCCTATATTTTTTTGTAAATTTAGAAAAAAATGTATTACAAAATCTTTGGTGAATTGTGATTTGTTCTTAAAATCATTCGTATGCACATTTCACGCACAAATTTGTGTGTACGCATACTAAGTGATTGAGACCCATTAACTCCGCTTTAGATGCACAGATTAAAATGTAAACCAAAATCAGATCTGATCTGATCTTACCAAGTCATAGAATAACTTCCCCAGGCACAGCTGTTGCTATTTCTCTGGTTGTGTGCTCTTTGGAGATACCCTAGTGTTTTTTTCAGTAAGAACGGGTGTATAGGAGACTAATACTTCTGCATCATTTGTCCTTTAACAAAATTAAATTTTTAATATTTTACTGTCGGGACTCTTGCCCATGACAATTGGGGGCTCGTCCGGGATCAGAACAGTGATTTATGCTGCAGCACAATAGCCTAAAACAGGCACTATTTTTATCTTGTAAAACAGTATCTTCAAGGATATTTGAATTGAATCCTAGATCTAAACTTCAGCAGGTCAGTCGTGACTGATACATTTAGAATGAAATTATATGAATTTGTTCCAGTCTGGAGTAAACGTGATATTAAAAGGGATAGTTTCCCCAAAATTTGAGGCTATGTAGTAACCTATAATTTTCTATAATTTTCTATAATTTTTTTCAACCGTGCAAAACTAAAGGAATTGTTATTGTTGTTATTATTATTATTATTATTACTTTTAAAAAATGCTGCCCATGTGTGAAAAAACTGAGTACATGGGTTTGATTAATCCCTGTGTGGTCTCTGAAAATCTAAGACTTTTTTTCCACACAGGAAATCAAAATGGCCTACAAGTTGGCAAAGCGTTTCTATTCCAATCCACCCCAGTGGGCAAAGTGTCTGTTTAGTCACTGCTACAGTCTGTGGTTCATCTGTCTTCCTGCCAGCATGCGTACAGCCCAGTCCAAACCCCGCTCCATGCAGCAGGCCTTCAACGTTCTGCTCAAGATGAGGAGCTCTGAGGTGGAGGTGCTCGATGAGGTGCATGAATAAAATATTTGACAAAAATATTTGTATTAGTAAATTAGATAATATCTGGGATGCTTTTTCATTCTCTTTGCATGTTTTAAATGAACTGCGGCCTGAATCTGAGGTAGTCTGAATTAATTTGGAGTGTTGAACTGGTTGGTTAAGGTGGTTTCTTTACAGCAGAAGAAAACAGAGTATGTTAGATTAACTCAACACATTATATGCAACCCTGACCACCACCAAAGGTGGTTTGAGTAGATTACAATATATCTCAGTATTTAACACTGTCCGTTTGTGTTTAGATCTCAAAACAGTTGTTAATACAAAACTTAAGTGGGATCATTAAGATCTGAGTCTAAGACTATAGTTGAGTACATTTCCTTCAGGAAATAACATGTAACTCATATATTTATAAAAAGAATGACTCATGTCTCTAGACCATGGTGTGACCCTACAGCATAACCGGTGTGTTTAACAGGTGTGTTACCGCGTGGTGATGCAGTTGTGTGGTCTGTGCGGGATGCCCGTCATGGCTGTGCGTGTCTTAATGGAGATGAAAAAGGCTGGAGTTGAACCCAATGCTATTACTTATGGATACTACAACAAGGTGAGGAACACTCACTTACTTAAAGTCCCTGTAAAGTCTAAATTAAATATGTGTTCTGAGTTTGTCACACCACAGACAAACGTGTTATTAACCACCCAGCCAAATTTGAATCCTAAAAAAAATCTACCAAGTAAATAAAATAGCTTATCATAAACTTGAAAAAATAAGCAGCATTCTCTGCTCTCAAATGCTGGGGGCGTGTCCCCTGTCGGCATTGAAACCACGGCCACTCGCGGGAAAGCAGCCACGAGCACACAAGACAACACTCACTCTGTACAGCTCACGACGGCACCAGATGTCGGCGGGACAGGAGGATGAAGGCCTGGGCGTTAGATAATCGGTTCGGCCCCATTCTGCAGCGGATTATCAGTGAATTCCAGTTGTCTCCGATGAAAGTTTTGTAAAACTAACGTTATCCGGTGTAAAGTCACTGCAGAGGCAGGTGTTGGTGGTGATCCTCAGCTCTCCATCAAGGTAGCTGTTCACAAAATTAATCCACCTCTTTATTTCATTGTTTTTGTTTTGTAAACTGTTTTGTAAACTGTTTTGTAAGTTTTAGGCTATAGTAACTAACAGTACTGACAGTAACTCGATCGAGCGGGTGAACTGATGCGAATGTGCTCTAGTTAAGATTGTGTTAGGGGAGGAGCCAGGCTCAGTGGTTCCAGTGCGTCATCAACAGTTATGATAGTGTTGGGGGTGGGGCCATATGCACAGAGGCTCCAGTGCATCATCAAGCCACCGTTTTAGCCCCGCCTAAAAAATCCTGAACACAGCAACGGTGAAAAACTGTTTAACGGTCTAACTCCACAATTCAAAACTACACAGGTCACAGTCTTTGTAACGTGTTTTAGCAATACATTTCTAACATTTATAATGTGTTTAGACACAAATCTCAGAATTGCCTTTACAGGGACTTCAACATGCACTATAGCACTATACCACAGAGCACAGTGAAGACCACTGCACCCTTACATAGTGATACTGCAAAGCATTCTGTTACACATAATTAGCTTTTTAAGCTAGTAATATTAAGAGTTTTCCCCAAAAAAATTAAGTTGATTTGTAGATAATTTCCCCTAGGCCATGATGCCTCAGTAATGTGAGAAGACTGTTTTACATGTAATTAAAAGTCAAATGACAAAGTTCATTGTGGTGATTCCCTCTGGTGCCTCTGAGTTTGAAGGCATAGATATCACACAAAAGAATACGCTGTTTAATCCTCTAACATCTTAAATATTTTACGTCATGAAATGATCTGGTTATGTTGCTCTATTGAAAGGGAGCATTACAAATGTCAATGTGTTACCCATTTGAAATAATTTGTCATGGTTACTCCTAACCTGTCAATGACTGTGCTTTGTCCAGGCTGTCCTGGAAAGTCATTGGCCAAGCCGTAACCGTAGTGGACTCTTCATGTGGACCAAAATGCGAAACCTGGTGCGAGGAGTTGTGCAGTTTAAACAGGCATTGCGTGGGACAACTCTTCATAGAGGGCCTTCTGTGATAACCACAGGTTTGAGTTCCTTCCTTCATATGCTATTGCATTTGAAATGTCTATAGATTGTGGCCCTATCGTTAGGTAGTTATCAGAGCCATAGAAAAAGAGAGTTGCGACACTCTTTGATGTGGTTCATAGAGCTCTTAATAGTTCCAAACAACTCTGCGCTGTCAATCTGTTTGAATAGGATTAAACAGGACAGACAGCAGTTTCACTATATTTGCAGCAATTTCTGGTAAATAATATAACACAATATGTGCAACGTCTTTGATTAGGCTTTACAGTAGCATTTTATTCTGGGGAGATATAAAGAAGAGACAACGTTAATGTTTTTCTTGACTGATCTGGTTATTTTATTTGGGTCATGCGAGTGCATAATTTTACAGCATTGAGTGTTGTAGCCAATCACGGCATTTCTGTTGAAAATAATGACCAGTCATATGTTTAATTTACCAGGAATGAGAATCCATTTTATAATTGTACACAAGTTTTATACGGTCTCAAAACGCTAAATGAATTTTAGTGCAAGTTTACGTTTTACACAAATCTTCTCATTATCTACAAATCCTCTCATCATAACAAACAAAGCACAGACATGATTTAAATAAAGATTTATTGTGAAGTTTAGTCAGAAGTTTTAGTTTTTCATAAGTCTTTGTGATTTTCCCTACAATTAGCCTATATATTTAACACTTCAGAACAAATAAATTAACAAAAATAGATATTTTAATGTTATAATAGTGATTTGATAATCTATAAATATGTATTCAAAACAAGAAACCAATAAGTGTTCCTATTCCGCCATCTACTGGTTATAATGGTAATTTATCTTATTATTTCAATATTGTTAACATCCGAATGTTTTATGATACTCACATAAGCATACACAACAGGTGATTATAAATGAATGCTTCTAGTATATACAGAATTTAACCCAAGAAAGATGTTTTAAATAGTGTAAAAAAAAAAAAAAAAAACTCTTTATATCCAGGCGCTAAATACATTATTCCTTGAATGGATTACTTCATAGAAACTCATTTGGCAGAGAGATCTCAGAGAGACTAAAAACTGTTGAAATATGACAGATAGCATCTAAATATAGTAGCTGTTGCAGTGCTGCTCACGTTATCTAACTCCAGTTAGAGTCTAACGATCTATTATATAACAATAAGCATTAACTCTAACGCCCTTCATAAAATACCACTACTGTCAATATTCCTGAGAGATCAACTAATGCCATAAAATCTCAAAATATGCAGTAATTTCATCAATTTGCCAGCGAGTGTGCTTGGGATGCACTGAAATGAATGGGGTTCAATGCTGGAACTATAGGTTGTTTGGAACTATTGGGTGCTCCGTGACACGCTTTACTTCCGCATTCCTCAGTTCCTATGGAAGTCAATGGGAGTGTCATAACTCTGTTTTTCAATGGCTCTGGTAGTTATATACCGGTGTATGCATCTGATTTCTGCATCTCCATCTGCTTCTGCTTCTACCTCTACCTCTGCTTTTGATATCCCCCCTTCTGGTCGATCATTTTTCAACCCCGGTGGCTATACATTTTAGCCCTGCTTCTGGTCAGACGGAATGCATTTACGATAGTAGATGATGATGTATGTTTTCCTAAATATGTGTTGCAGATTATTCAGAGTAGAATGGTGACTAGATTAATATTATTTTAAATTTAGGTCTAATGTTCGTAAATGCCAGGTTAACACTTTTACTAGCAACTGCTATTCTCAACATCAGACAAGATTATCTTAAAGGGGTGATGAATTGAGAAATCAACTTTCCTTTGAGCCTTTGGTATATAAAAGTTCATCGTGATATAAGAATATCCTGTAAGTTTCAGAGCTGAAAACATCCTTGTTAGTCAAAGAAAAGCTTTTAGAGACACCAGGCCCAGAAAACGAGAGATCTCACAATACGTCGACCACTGACGTAATAGGATGCAGAAGCACCGCCTCAAGCCCGCCCACCAACTCGTGGAGCTAAACAATGCCGTTTCCAGCTCATGTGCGTAAGACATTTGTTTTTTTCCGCTTCATTTCACCGCGGAATTGATTGTAAACAAGATACAGATCAAGACTGGATTTGCAGACATATTGAGATTAAAACAAAATGCTGTGCCTTCTATATTTGATCCGACAGGAACGGCGCAACACACTTATGTGAGTAAAACATGTTTTTTATATGTGTTAGTATTGCATTGTTATAGATCGTTTGATATCAATTGATTACATACCTTAGCACGTTGTCACAGGCTGGGGAAGGTGTTATTGGTTCATTCGTGCTCAGAATTGAACTTGTAACGCCAGCTCGCAAAGCCCAAAGTCCCGGGGCTATGTATTTTTCAGACGGGCTATCACCGGCCTGCCGATCGGGTGAGCCAAGTAATACAGAAATAACATTCCAATCAATCGTGGGTGGATGAGAGTTGAATCATTGTGTTCGTTTGATAAAGATATTTTTTGAGCCCTGTGAGCGTTTTCCCACACGCTTCAATCCTAGCCGTGGGCGTTTATTTCCAAGTCTTCAGTGAAAAAAAACGACCGTTTTTCAGAGAGCCTCAAAAACAAGGCAGAAAATAGCCTATTACTTATTCATTATGATGTTTTTGAATGTAAAAACCATGTGAACGTCATAAGTTGACCTCAGACAACAATATAATTTTTTTTTAAAAAGCCAGTTCATGACACCTTTAATCACACAGTCATAGCCAAAATGTTTCAAATGTCATGCAGTTCAAACAGGAGAATGTTGCTATGGAAACACAAATAGTTTATCTACATTGAATATTCAGGCTAAATCCGCTGAATTGAACACATTTTAGATTGAATTGTCACAGACCAGCAGGCATTTTTGTGCACATTAGAATCTCTAGCACGCTTTTTAAATTGAGATTTATTTAGCAGCCGCAACTGACAAATAAAAATTACAACAAGCATTTGAAATGTAGAACTAATTTTATTAAGAGATGTTTGATTGTTAACATTCAATATCATTAAAGAAACAACAACAAAGTTACTTATATTTAGTTTGATCTTCTCTTATCATTATGAAATGACTGTGTAAAGTGATGTTTATTTTCATACAGAGCTTTCAGCAGGTACAGCAGCAGGTGCTGATGGAGACAGACTGAGTCATGGCAGTGCAGACAGCTCAAATGAACCTATTGTAGAGGAACACACACTCTTCTCCCACAGCCTTATAGTTGAGGACGCTATTAACAGTCACTATAGTACAGGTATTGTAGCCCTGTGTGATTCAAATATAATTTGTATGAAATTAAGTATCATTTATTTACATTCCCATGTTTCGTATTGTTGACTGAGTATGTTTTGTGCTTATGATTTCATAAGCTGGCCAGTCTGATCAGGGTTATGGATCTAAGGATGAGCTGCCCCAGGACCTTGCAGATGGACCTATAACCTCTGCTCTTCCGTCTACCAGCCACACCAGCAGTAGCAAAGCAAACAAGACGCAAAATGGTACTGCACTGGATTGTTGTACTTTATATAGCTAATTAAAATGCACATTAAGTGCACTGAAGTTAATGCAAATCTGCAATAATTAAATTGTCCCACACTTTATGGACTTAATATTTTATATTTAACAAAATTGTGCTTGCCACAGAAGTACTATAATACCATTTTCATTCATGTTTATAGAAATGACACCAATGCATTTTGTGGGTGATATTTTATTCTTTTTGAGGTTCTATGAAAATTGTATCACTGAAACAGAAAGTTTCAGTTTCAGAAAGTCAAATTGAATGAATGCATTAACAGCATTCAAAATGTAACTGTTAATTATCTTTAATCACATGCATTAAAGCAATTCCTTTTACAGCACTAGATTGTCTGTTATAATGTATATTGCCATCAGGATCATTTCTCTAAGATAAATTCCTCCTTTTGACTCTTTGAAGGGGATGATATTGCTAGTTCTGTGGACAGTGTTGTAGCTGTGACGGAGCCCCCTAGCCCTGCTGAGATGGCACCTTCTGTAGCCAGCATTGTTAAACTTTCCACTGATATTCCTGTCCACTTTGACAGCACTGCAGGCATGGGAGAAACGGGTTAGTAACTGAAAATGTATACTGACATGATTTATGTCTAGGTACAAATTCTTTGATGCAGCATTTCATTTTACACAAAACTTGTTACCTTGCCAAGCACTGGTATTTGGCTTCATGAAATAAGTATCATTGCTTTCATTGTCTTCCATGTCTTCAGCAGGTGTTTGTACTGGTAAGCTCTTCATGCCCCGTAAAAAAAGTGAAGATGTCACCCTGCCTGTGGAGGATGATTCTGCAATGCCAGATTCAAAGGTCTCTCAGTCTGGACAGCAGCAGAGGGTGAAAGCCTTCATGGAGCGCAGCTGCAGTTTCAGTGCAGAGAGCAAAGCCGGCATGCTACAAAAGAAGGGCAGTCTGGAGCTCAGCGCTGATCACATGGGCGCAGATGCAAAAATCCTTGCAGCCGTGTTCTCTGGCAGCCTGACCCCTCCTCCTTTTGCAACCATCGCTCCCTTTAAAGAGTTTAAAATGGAGCCTACACTGAGCCCTGCCCTCCAGGAAGAGGAACATGAAGATAACCCAGAGAAGGAGCACAAAGCATTCAGTGCTGCAGAAGAGAAAGTCGATAAAAGTAGAGAGCAGGAAGATTCAGAAGACGCAGCAACACCCCAGGGGAGTGAAGGACTTGGGCGAACCATAAGCACCGGTTCCTCCTCTTCTAAAGCTGTGGAGAGAGAGGATGTTGAGGTGGGGGCAGATCCTCTCTCGCTTTTTGCCTCCGAATCTGAGGATGCAACTTCCATTCAGAGCCAGGAGTTCACACGGCCCTTTCCAACCGTGGTGTCAAGGAATCTGGCAGATGAGATTGAGATGTACATGAGTGGTAAACCCCTTAGTGGTAGATCTCCCAGCATGGAGTTGCAACAGGGATCAAACCACGACTCAATTAACTGTCCAGACTCTCCCGCAGTTAACCAGTCTTTAGAAAGAAGATCGAGCCTTCCGATCGGTCCGGTCAAAGTGGCTAGTTCAACGGAAACACCGAAATGTAGCCCTGCCGTCACACGCTCTAAGACATTTGCATTCAAGTCCCCCAAGACCCCAGGCTCTGCAGGTCAAAGGTCATCATCGCTGACCGCGCTTGTAAAGTCATCACAGAGTAGCTCACTGGGATCCGTTATCAACACCATATCAGGCATCAAGATGGACTCTCTCCTGTTAGGGCCAAAAGTAGATATTCTTAAGTCAGGCATGAAGCAGGCAGCCAATGTGGCCAGTAAGATGTGGGATGCAGTGGCCTCTGCTTACTCCTATTCAGATGATGAGGTGAGTGAACTAAAGAACATTTTTTCTGAGTTATACCAACCAAAAAGAATTGATTGAAATGAAAAAGAATACTTTATCTCAGGAGGAAATAGGTTAACAAAGCTCTTCTTTAATGCTTAAGTATTTTTTTTCAACCACCACTTTTAACAGTTTCATATCACATCCACCCAGTTTTACCTCCCAGTTAGCAATATACACTCTGGATAATTTGCTTGGTCAGTGTTTTTGTGGATTTTTTTATATTTTTTTATGTTGTAGTAGGCTGTAAGGACCTTTTGAAATAACTGAAATCATTTGGCGAAGTGATATGAAACTGTAATGCCGTCAAGACCTGCCTGGAACTACTTTAGCAAATGATTTCAGTTATTTCAAAGGTCCTTACAGCCTACTACAACATCAAAAGAACCAAAATCCACAAAAACACTAACCAAGCAAATTATCCAGAGTGTATATTGCTAACTGGGAGGTAAAACTGGGTGGATGTGATATGAAACTGTAATGCGGTCAAGACCTGCCTAGAACTACTTCACCAAATAGCAATTGAACACATTAGAACATTCGTCACCCAATCAAAATCAAGCATTCAACAGCCCCGTAGTATAAATATGAATTATATTTTCTCGTTTAAAGACCAATTTCTACTGTGTGAAAAAAATATATATTAAAAAGGTGTTTTTGTTTTTTTGTCATTGTACTAAAAATATTATCTGGAAAAAATGTTGCATTAAGATGCAGTGTATCGTTCTACTCACTATTACAGTATTGAGTTATTAAACCTTTAAAATAAAATAAAAACAGATTTTAATTTCCTACAGATAAAAACTGGGGCCAACTGGGGTCAATAGAAAACAATTAAACGATTAATCTTCGAATTTCTGATAAGTCTTTAGAAAGCACTGTAGTAATAAGTGTGAATGTGTGTGTTTTTTTTGTAAGTTGTTAAACGTTTAATTAATATTATAAGTTGCCTTTGACTGTTCTAAAATATATATTTTGTACAACAAAAAAAAAACTATATATATATATATATATATATATTATTATTATTTTTTTTTACATTTTTATTTGCAGGCGCCCTCTTATATGCATCCTTTTGCCTCTCTGGGACTAAAATACTAGTTCCTCTTATAAACAGTATATATGGATTTAACATAGTCATCAGCATCAAAACTCCCTCTGTGTTCAGTACCAAAGCTAAACTCTTAAGCTTTCCAGTGTTTCCTCATTATACATGTTAGACATGTGTTTAGTCTGTACTATTTTTGGATGTCTGTGATTCAGGAGGATAACTCACAGCCCCGAGACAGTTTCCCAGCTAGACTAGAAGAACAGTTGCTATCTGCAGAGGGAGCAACAGAGAACACTTTACCCAGAGGCCTGATGCCCAGCCTGGCCTCAAATGGGCTCACGCACAGCAATACCAGCTTGGGCAGCAGCAGTGATGGCAGCGATACCGGCCGCACACAGCTGTTGACGCGTAAGGCTCATACAAAATACACATACCTCATGCTATATGCCAAAACACATGTATCAGCATGAAGCTTCAGAAAGAAAATTCATATCAATCATTTTATTTCTAATTTAAAGACAAAGTTATGTTATTGCAAGGTTAACAGTCTGTACACCCTGTTGTCATATTTGAAAAGCATTTCTCTCTTTGCATTTGTTCTTTACAGCTTTGACTCCAGGTCGCTCAATGAAAGGTGCAGACTCAGAGAGGTCTGAACATAGTTCTTCTCATCATGCCAGCACATCCAGCATTTACCAGAATTGTGCTTTAGAGGTGAGAGCAGCACCCTCTGCTGATGCTCAAATACAAGATCACTTCAGAATGATGTAGTAAAATTGTACTTCATGTTTCTTTTTGGCAGGTTCTAATGTCCAGCTGCTCTCAGTGTCGGTCTTGTGAGGCTCTGGTGTATGATGAGGAGATCATGGCAGGCTGGACGGCTGACGACTCCAATCTCAACTGCACCTGTCCTTTCTGTCAAATCTCTTTTCTCCCTTTGCTCCATGTTGAGTTCCATGACTTGCGTGCTACACCAGGGTGAGCTATTAAAGATTTACGTCTGTTTGATGCTGAACTATACAGTGCACAAATTTTACTTGATTTTACTGTGTTCAAATGTGGAAAAATATTTTTAAATTACAAAAATACATTTTTTTAAAGAAATATTTTGGTAACACTTCACTTAAATCCTATATATAATGCATTATAAAAAGTATTTTTTATGCATTATTTGTACCTTGTAATGCACCTTATAATACATTGTACTGTCTCATGTCATGAATAATTGTAACCACAGTTAAAATACATTATAATACTTATCTATTCATTGAACACACCTTTAAAACGGTATAATTCATTAAAACACATGGCAAACCACCAATTTCAGATGTAACAGGGAAATCTGCAAATATTATAATGCATTTCAACCTTGGTTACAATTATTTATGACAAATATAATGCATTTTAACGTACATTATGAATACCTTTATAATGCATTACACATAAAGGCTTTAAGTGTTGCCATTTTTTTATTACAACACACATTATGCATTCACAATTAGGAAATGCAAACATATTTTGATATTACAGTAATGGTTTACATTTTTGACTCTTTTGCCAAAAACCTAAAGTATATATTTTTCTGCTGATAATGTTCAGTGAGCAAAAGGTTAGCTCAACCCTAGTTTACATAATTTTTAGACCATTGCAACATGTCTCGCTGTATATGTTCTGTGGTTTGCACCACAAGTACAACAACACATTTTACCGGACTTCATGTGCTCAATTCATGTTTTTAGATTTATGTTTGACACTTAATAGTTGTGCTTAATAACATATAAACATCTGTGCAATTTTGATTAATAGACAGTAATATTAACTGCTGTGTATTTTTGGTTTACAGCTTCTACTTGACAAGCACATCAGGAGACAGTATCCACAGCTCCAGCACGCAACCGGCCACCTCTGGCTCCTCAGAAGTGAAATGCTGTCCTAGTGAGCCTCCAGAACTCATGAGCTTCCCAGAATCTCCAGAGGACAGCAAGGTTCCTGTCGAGATGCCTGCCGGTCACAGTGGAACCCCAAAGATGTATGTAAACACAATCCTGAAATGTAACATGAGCCATAACTCATTTTTGTGTTTGTTGGTGCATGAATAAATATCGAAAACTTGATTTTTGAAAAGATACGGATCTGTGCTAAACACCAGTCAAAGTAGCTACGTTTACATGCACCCAAAAAAATCGTAAAGAAATTTGGATCAGATTGAAAGGGGTGGTGTGCAGTGCCATGATGTGTATGTTTTCTTCATATTAACATGCATGTTTTTTTAAGTCTGACTTGATGTTTACTTAATATTTGCTAAAAAAAAAAAAAAAAAAAACTCTTCTGAAAATTCTTCATACATGTATGTCAGTTTATTTTTAGATATGTCATCAAGGCAAAAATGGCCATTATTCTCACAGTAGCTCCAGTGACTTTTGTGCGGCAACTAGGGCTGTGCTGAAGGAACATGTGCTGAAGTTCTGTTCAGAGCAATGCACGTTAACAAATATGTGAATCAGATTGCAACGCTTAGGGTTCATATGAACATAACTTTCAGAATCTGAAATCGGATTGATTCATTAAGATTGATGAACATGAGTGCATGTAAACATACCTAAGTGAGATTTTTGTCAAGTAGACATGCCTATATACGGCAATACAATTTGTTAGGTGTGTGTGCCGGTTCCCACCTCCTCCTTCCCATATTAACAAAGTTGCTACATTGGTGCCGAAGCCCATGAAGAAGGAGGCGGGAACCGGTGAACGTTACAAGACTTTAATAAAATAACAAACACAAAATGAAAGTAAAAGCCCCTCACGGATGACTGCCGCGCACACACCTAACAAAATATAAACAAACACAACTCAAATTTCAGGCCTGGTCCTCTCTCGTCTTGCACTGTCATCACTCCTCCTTTTATGCTCCCGTCACTCCTCCATGAGACGAGACCGTTGTGGCGCACAGCTGGCGCTTATTATAACTCGCCACCGGCCCGCTCTCACAGTCCCTCGCCTCACTGCTTGCCACATATTTATTAGGAATTATTCAGATTTTTAGAATGCATTTTAAGAACTTTTTTAATCAACCGGTTAAAATGTACAACACTCTGTGTGTGCTGCATCATAGAGGCATGTGCGCACTCTGTAACCTCTAACACGCATGAGCAGCAGAATAATAATAAATACATTCACTTTCTAACAGCAGATGGCGCTTATGGAATAGCAGAAATGCAGCTGCTACAATGGTAACCCCATAAACAAAGCAGCTGCACTATTTCCTATTTCTGAACAGTATTTAAATGTTTTAAACAGTGACTCAGGTTTTTGTATTTGCAATGGTGTTCATCACAAATACTTAAAGACTTAATAGGCCATTTATTTTCAAACTTAAACATGTTTACATTTAAATCTGGAGTCTGACTACAACATGCACTAGATATTGATTGAAAATGTTCTGATTCTTTATTTGTTTGGTAACACTTTACAATAAGGCTCCATTAGATAACTTTAGTTAGTTCATTAGTTAACATAAAGATATATTGGAGATAGTAATATGTTGTTTAACCACTTAAATGTTCTGTTGCTAGAATTTAGAATTTATTTTCCAATGAGTGTGTCAAATGAGAGTGTTATTGGCTAACTGATGATGTTTTTTTTCTGAGATCACGTAATGAATTATGACTTTGCACTGTAGCTTTGTACCAGAGCCAGTACATTCAGACCCCCTGGGCCTCATAGAGAGACAAGCTGAGAAACGCAACACTTTAACCCGGAGCAACAGTGTGGGAGGCCCACTACAGAATCTGGACTTGATCCAAAGACCCAATCATGGCATATCCACCACAAGCCTGCCCAACAGCCTACAAGAGGTGGCGGTAAGTAAGCATCTTCTAGTTTTAATATCCTTAGTTTTTCAAGAATCATACTTATTGCTCACAATTGTTTGATTAATTCTGTATTTTGTTGTTCCAGGACACTTTAGGTCAAAAGTGGCCCAACCCAAAACCGGTTTCTGTGCCGTATCTCAGTCCACTGGTCCTGCGTAAAGAGTTGGAGTCGCTGTTAGAGAATGAGGGGGATCAGGTATTCAAGCATGACTTTACAACAACCTTTTGATGGTTCAGTAAACATATGGGCATGTTGCATTTATTAAATATTTCCTTGCTTCCCTTTTTAAGTCTGCGGCAAAGAACCTCAGATCATAGTAAACTTACACTGTGAACCCTCTGTAAGTCTCTAGTTGTGTTAAGTGTGTACCAACAAGACAGAAAGCAAGTCTTCAACTAACAGCCTGTTGTCTTGTAATGTGCTTGGCTTTATATATGTATTCTCTTTGATTCATCCATTTCCATTATCTCTCAGGTAATCTATACACATAAGTTCCTCAGTCAGCACCCCATTATCTTCTGGAACCTGGTGTGGTATTTCCGCCGTTTAGACTTGCCCAGCATTCTGCCTGGACTCATCCTCACCTCTGAACACTGCAACAATGGAGTACAGGTATCAGCGATGAATAAATGGCATTTTCTGTCCTTTTTCAATTTTACTTTTTTAATTGTGATTTAAGAAATTATAATTTAAAGAAATTAAGTATAACTGACGTTATTTCTGTTTTTTTTTTTTCTTTTTTTTTCTTTCAATTTGCGCTGTGGGTTGTACCATTAGCACGAGGGGTGGCTGCTTACTGTTTTACATAATTTATGTAGGCTAACTGTTTTATAATGTGTGAACAATGAGAAGTAGTTTGAAAGGCTTACACGGAGGACAACCTTTTCCACACAAAGTGCCATCATTTGTATTGTTAAAAACTGCTCAATTTAAGGCAGGCTTGGACTGGCCATCGGGAGCAGGCTAAATCAATTTTTTTTTAAAGTTGACCCCGCTCGTTTATATCTATTTATTTACTTGCGCGTTATTGATTTATATTGTTGCATGCCTGATGCACAAAAATTATTTTGGAATTTGCCATTCGATAATAAACTGAAACACATCATGAAACTGATACTCTGGACTAGTCTTGCAGCATATCTTCTATTGTAATGAACTGTTAGTTGATGACTGTGCTAAATTTAAAGGGATGGTTCACTTACTATCTTTTCCTCACTCTGGTTTTGTTCTAATGCAGTATGCTGTTCTTTCTTTTGCGGATCACAAAAGCAGAAATGTAAACAAAAAAGTCCCACTTGCTCTCTTCCATATAATTAACCAAAAAGTATCAAGCTTTAAAGAAGACACAAAAGTATCACAGAATGGTCCGATGTTACATGTGTCACATCATGCTTTATGAACTGAACTGCATGATAATGTTTCCCTCTCTGTTTTACTCCCGTAGCTGCCGCAGACATCTCTGTTTCAAGACAGTAAGCAGGTGTATGTGCAGTTGCTGTGGGACAATGTCAACTTACATCAGGAGCCCACCGAGCCCCTCTATCAGCTCTGGAGGACCTTTTGTGAGTACGGCAGGGGCACTTGGAGAAGATTTATTTGTTCAGTATTAGCATCAACACATAAATGTTCATTATCATGGTGTGATAACAAGAATGTGCACATCTAAATAAACCTAATAAATAGCGTAGAGAAACCTCATGAATGTATTGCCATTAAGCTACTTAAGCTCATGTATGACACTGAATGTGAGTGTCTTTGTTGTGCAGT
The DNA here is from genome assembly GCA_023566225.1 of Romanogobio albipinnatus. Classification (NCBI taxonomy): domain Eukaryota; kingdom Metazoa; phylum Chordata; class Actinopteri; order Cypriniformes; family Gobionidae; genus Romanogobio; species Romanogobio albipinnatus. The sequence continues at coordinate 55,655,766 of CM042239.1, forward strand.
GCAAAGAAAGGGAACTCTAGCCCCCACTGACCACCAGGAGACTCGAACTCTACTGAACAGCATTGTACGCAGCATTCAGACGAACGATGTTTATGGCCCCATCAACATGCTCCTAAGGGAGATCAAGAAACACCCAGAAGCTAAACGGCAGAGGTTGGACATGCATACTATATCTTGTATATATGACTAGTTCAGACATGAAACTGTAAATGGTGCAGACTGATAGGTCATTTACAAACAATCTGCTAGCAATCACATTGTTTACTACATGGCACGAGGCTAACTGACCTCTGTTGCTTCTGCAGCCAATGGGTTTGCTTGCTAAACATTTCAATAGTCGTATTCAGTGTTTGCTGTGAGCTGGTCCTGCATTGAATTGATTTCCAATAGTCATTTTTACCTTAATAAGGGCAATTTATGTTGCTTCCTTATTAAATGTATCTGTGTTGTCGTCTATGTCAAATATTTAAATGTAACCAGTTACTTCAAACATCAATATCAACAAAAGTCATCTTTATACTGGTGACATGGCATGTTTAGCCTACACAAGGTATGTAAATTATAAAAAAATAAAAAAACAATATTTGAAATAATAATAATTCATGTTAGGATACATGAAAAATTATTGGTGGCATGAAGAATCAATCTCTTGATTACATCATATCTTCATATTGTTTATGAGAATCTGTGAGAGTACACAATTACTCAGCCGTTATCAGCGGATTTCTTCATCACTGGTGACTAATCTAAACGCCTCTAATTTGACGTTGCATTCATACGCTCAACAGAAACGTGTGATTAGTTATAATGCTCAATGCTGCAAAAAACAATGCATAAAAAGTAATCTTGGAGACAACATGAGCAGATCTAAATATAATGCTATAATCAACACTTTTCATGCGTTTTGACATTTCACTTTAATTGTGACAGTCGTAATAGATTTAGTTTCATTTGTACAGGGGATTTTATTATCTTGAATTTGAGGGGCATTTTTTTCCATTTTGATGACATTTTTGGCACAAGCCCCTGTTAATTTCCAAAGCTGCTTAGAATGAGTATATGCAGTTTGCCTGTAAAGAAATATGAGTAGTTCTTTACAATACTTCCGTAATATTTCTATACAGTGTTTATAGAAGTCAATGAGCTTGATCATGCAATGAGAAATAAGTCTTATTGCCACCGTGCGTACCACCACCATGCTAAGTGATGGTCTAATCATAACCTCCTTAGTTATAAGGTGAACGTATCAAAGCACTTTTTTGCGAGTAGCAGCCAACATTGCCTTGCCAATGGGCTAGATTTGTTGGTTGGAAGAAAAACAAATAAAACAATTTATCGTACAGTATTTACAGGAGCAAATTTAGTACTTTTGAACCTATATGTGTGTGTTTTATGTTTGGAATGAATTCAAACAATATAGTAAATGTCAAGAATGAGAACCTGGGCTTACGTTTTACTGTATATAGTACTAGCACATATTTTAGGTTATTACACATTAAACAGTGTGCGTTACTATTTATATAATTTAATTTATTACCCTTGCCATAAATAAAAATTATAACAGTGATTACTTTGTATAGCATTAAGAATGGTAGCCTAGTTTTCTAATATATGTCATACATTAGTGTACTTTACGTCAATATTGTGACCCACATTATTTAATATTTGTCACAAGTACAAATGTTTTAAATTTAAAACGCTATGTATTTCAATAGGTAACACACATACTTTTTTGTTATCTATCATCTATACGTATACCAGTGGTTCCCAATCCTGGTCCTGGAGTAACCCCAACACTCCACATTTTAGTCTCCCTAATCAAACACACCCTAATTAAGACTCTAAGACAAAAACCAGGTGCTTCTCAATCGGAAGGATAGTAAGGCTATATCACAGCTGTCCACGTCATCAAGCTCTTTATTTCGCATCCTTCATTTGGCTTATTTTGAAGGATGCATCAAGTGTATCCTTTGCGTCCTCCAATCACTCACAGTCAAGTCAAGTCACCTTTATTTCTATAGCGCTTTTCACAACACAGATTGCTTCAAAGCAGCTTCACAATGATGATAGGATATGAATTTAGTTTTAGATGAAAAGCTAAAGTAAGTTTTTGATTTATTAATTTCTGTTGTAAAAACTTGATTTCAAAATGTAAAAACGCATGCAAAAATGTTAAGTGTGAATCAAAAAATTAAAAGCGCATTTTAAAATAAAATAAATAAATAACAAGCATGATTTCGTCTCTTAAATGTCTTAGTGTGTGTTTTGGTCATAATTTAGACTTTTTTAAACCTAATGTCAGCTTTTTATCTCATAATTAGGACTTATAATCATAATTTAGATTTTTAAGTCATAATTTTTACTTTAAATCCAGAATTTTGAATTTCAACTGTTCATCTTTAATTAATTGAATCATAATTGAAATGAGCTGATCAGTAATATAGTTGAATATCCTTTACAAACATTCCAATTCATATAAAAGAATTATCGAAAAAATTATTTTAGAGATGAATGCATTATGTTTACGTTTGTTTTGTTGTAAATTAATTACATAATGCTAAACAGATGGTTGTAATTACCTGTACTGCATTAAGAGAAAGGCAGTTATTATAAAGCTTTTTAATATAATTCAACATATAATTCTAGTAGTATTATTGTGCAATGACAGTGTGGGCGTCTCGTTCTAGTGTTTAATGCTGAGGAAAACTCTAGCCTACAAACCTCCAAAGGACTGAACTAGGAAGGACGCAGCCTCACTAGGATGCAGCCTTTCTTTTTGAGAAGCACCCTATGTGTGTTAGAACCCTGCCTTATACTGAGAACTGCACAGGACATGCAAAAAAAAAATACTGTGTCTATTAATTGGTTGAGCACTTTTTTATTAATTTATTCCTTTTGTTTTAGTTAAATAAATAGTATTAATTTGTTCCCATTATGTTACTAGGCCTACAACAAAGGATCAAAAAGTAAAATGTGGCCACAATTTAACTAAAAGATGATAATTTGATATTTTACCACGTAAATTAGACATTAAGGTTGAAGTCTGAGGACAGTTATATTTCTTAATTATTGCAAACTTGCATATAGAGTCCAGTGTTGTATTCCCTGGATAATTTAATGCAATGAAGAGTTTATAATATAAACTCTAGGCTAGTACTGTACAGTAAAAAGTAAGCACACTCCAAACATTGCCAACATTTTGTTGTAACAGTAGTCAAATAGCTGGAATCTTACGCATTTCTATGATTTAATCACTCTTCTGCAGCAACAGGAGCATTAAAAGCAGAAGTTTGCATAGTAGATCTAGTCCACCAAGACCAAATACATTAACTGTGTCATATTCAAACGTGCTAAAACTATCCCAAGAGTTTTCGCAACTGAACTGATGAAGCTTAATATGCCCTGTTGTTTGTGATCACCAAGGTCTAACTCATTTGCTATAATTTTGTCATATATGAGTGCATGAGTGTCTTGTGCTCTAATGAACTCTTCTTTTCATGTCCAGGAGTATCTATAGGGAAATTTTGTTTCTGTCACTTGTTGCCTTAGGAAAGGAGAACATTGATATTGGTAAGTGAATGCTGTTCTTTAATTTCACATGAAAGTGATTTCATTACAGTCATTACATAAATTTAATAAGTACTTTGTGGGTAAACCTCACAAAATCTGTCAAGAACATGTCAAAAGAAAGTTAAAAGTTGTATTTGCATAAAGAACGTGAAGTATATGTTTAGGACCATTATGATGCATTGAGATGCAATTTTTTGCATTGAAACGGAATTTGTCTTTATGCAAATAAATCTCATTCTCATTAATGTCATGTGAAAAAAATTATGGGATATGAATGAAAGCATGAAATGAAATTTTGTTAGAAAGTACATTAAGGGCCAGATTTACTAACAGCTTGCGCCAGCACAAAACCCTCTTTTGGCGTTAAAAAACTACTGTCAGGGTTTTAAAAAATTAGCACTGAAAAGGTGTGAACGGGGTTATTTTTGCAGCTGAACTTATTGCATATGCATTTGTAGGAATTTCCCGTTCAGATGCTAAATTTATGGGAGGAGAGTATTTAAATGAATCACACAATGTGATTTACTAAGGTTTGCCCTTGACTGGTGTTTGCACCGTTATTTACCGTCCCCAAAAAAAGCACTTCTTAAACCAGATGCTAACTGGTAGATTGAGTTGGTCATTATGGAAATGATCCAGCTGCATCTGTGTTTAATTTGCACCTTGTTAGTCGATCACGCACAGAACTTTCCACTCCCATCTGCGCTTTTTTGGAATTGCGCTCTCATGCTACTTTGCCCTGTTTAGTGAATCTAGTCCTAAGTATTTATATCTCATGCTATCTGTTGTTGGACAAAATTTAATTAGTCCAACAATTAAAAAAAAAAAAGAAGTTAATATCCATTACTGGAAATGAGATTGATTTCTGTATTAGAGTAATGAGAATTTTGAAGGAAAATGTGCTTAATTGTCAAATACATTAAAAATCTAAATGTTAATCTTAATGTCAAATTTCTGACAAATATAGTCACATCCTTGTAAGATTAACTTCTTAACTATCTTTTTACCTTTTGTTTTTCCCTCACAGAAGCATTTAATCGTGAATACCGCCTTGCATACAATGAGCTCAGCGCAGAACAGCTTAAAGTCTTATCCCCCAATGACAGACCACCAAGCAATGGTGTGCAGTGGTGCCTCAAATGCTTCGGAGCCCCGTTCATCTGATCTGCTCCTCTGACCCACAGTGACTGTACAAGCCCTAAGTCAGAGACAGGATGTACAGTAATTTCTTTGGTTTGCACCATCACCTTAAATGGTACTTTTTTTTATCATCTACCAGAATAAAAGCAAATTGGCTTCTTTGCTCTGAAATTCCTGAGAGTGTCATGGCACCAGCCGTACAGCGGGTAGACACTGCATTTTACTGTCGGTCTTCAGATGTTGAACACCTGCCTCTTGTGTGTGAACCCTTTTCAAACTGCAGTGGAATTAAATTAAAGACTGAAATCTTCTTACTGTAAGATGTCTCTCTACACCGCGGTTCACTCTAGCTTCTTTCTTCAGCTGACCTGTGGAAGGATTCTGTGGATATGGAGAGAGCATTTTGGAGAGGTGTCAGTGACAATGGTCTTATTTGATGTGCACTTTCAGAAATAGTTGCTTTATCATTCTCCATTGTTGCCATGTGTTTTATATATATTTCTATATTGGGATATTTGAACTCTGTTGCCTTTCTGAGGGATCTTTGGCTAGATTTCTGTGGAGTCTTAAACCAAGAGCCCTTCAACTGTCACAGTTCAAGGTGAGGTGTGTGTGTGTGTGTGTGTGTGTGTGTGTGTGTGTGTGTGTGTGTGTGTGTGTGTGAGTGTGAGTGTGAGTGTGAGTGTGAGTGTGAGTGTGAGTGTGAGTGTGAGTGTGAGTGTGAGTGTGAGTGTGAGTGTGAGTGTGAGTGAGTGAGTATGTGCATGTACATTGGCTAGACCACATCTTAAAGTGATATAATGTGAGAGAGGACAATCAGATGAATTTCAGAACATTCCAGAAAGCATCTCTAATGTCTTAAACAGATGCTAGAATCAATATGAATGATGGAATAGTGATAAACTGTTGATTTGTTTCTTAGAAATACATACTTTAGACCTAAATGTAGGATAATGATGTACTGTGGAAAATAGCGTTACATACATCAGGAATGGAGGAGACGATTTATGAAGTAACTCTTTATTAATGAATTCACACACACATACAAATTTTTTTAATGCTTTGAAAAAACATAGTTTCATCATCTGTATTAAGACTCTTTACCACAGAATAGAAAATGTCAGTAGAACCTCAAACAAGAATATATCTCAAAATATTTTTTAAACTTGCTTTTTAATCTGCTAGATGACTTTAGTTATGGCAAATTAGTGTCCATGAATTTTCTTGAAATCTTTTTTTCTCTGGTCCCATTGTACAAGCGAATCCAAAGGATGTAAAAATCTTCAAGTCACTGCCATTGGTGAATGAATCAGTGAAATCAAAAGTTGTTATTGTGCCTTGTTATCAAGTCAAGGTAGGAGACTTGTGGATTTGTAAAAAAAAAATAAAGATTAATTTACTACTAATAAATTAACCTGAACAATTGGATTGCCTTTATCATTTTAATTTATTCATACCTGCAAACTAGTCGCTTTTCGGCGAAATTCGCCGTTTTGAATCGAAATATGTCATTCATGTGAATCATGTAGATTCGATTTTTTTTTCTGGGTGTTGGGGGGGGGGGGGGGGGTTATGAAGTTGAAAGCACTTGTTAACTTCACAATAATAATTGGAAATGGGCTAATTTCCCATTGACTGGAGTGAGACCATAGACGTCTCTCGAGCTGTTGCGATCTTTTTTGGTGCTCTAATTTGGCGTTACATTCACAGATCACTGTAGCGTCTCAGTTCAAACAAACGGCACATGAACTGATCACCTCCGCTTTACAGCAGAAAAGTGTCATGAATGAACACAGGGCTCGACCATAGACTGTGAGGGCTCGACATTAATCTGACTGGACACGTAGGCCTATCTTAAAACTTAATAAAATAACCAGAAACCTGTGAATGATTCTGATTTTATTAAATTTCAATGTAAACAGCGATTGATAAGGGTTAGTGTATTTCTGGTTAAAAAAAAAAAAAGTCTGCCTGAGAGAGACATTCGTGGAGAAATCAAAACAAATGAACATAACGGCACTATAAACTCACAGAAGAAACATATTGGGGTAAAATAGTTTTATTTATAACTTATGATATTGTTAATAACATCACTAAAGGAGCTGTTTTGCTGAATATCATCACAATTGCAAATGTTACATTGAAATGTGTGGTTCAGTAAACAATTAAGTTAGCCTAAGTTAATATTAAGTTACTTACTTATATTTTAGACACAGACAACATCTACTTTTTTGTTCTATTTCACTGACGGAAATGGTTCCAAAGGAAAGCAACACTCAGCGTGGTGTTTTGTTACTTAATGATTCAGTGTTTGAATGAATCGTTTCAATGAACGACTCAATGACTCACTCATTAAGACGGTCACTTGCTGCCACCTACTGGCGGTTTAGTTTCATGTTTAAAATATCATTGTATGTTTTCTTATTTGTATATTCAATCAATCTCATAACATTTTTCGTTGTAATTTTTCAGTGTAAATGATTTAATTTGATTGGTAACAGCCCTATAGTGTCTTATTATTATAACTGAATGAATTGATCAAATGTAAGAATTTGACATGAAAGATGATGTATACATTTAATAAGGTTAAAAATAGCCTTTATAAAGTGAATAACTCCCTGGGGTAAATATCACAAATATACAGATTTAAGTATGTAGCTAAAAGCTAATATAACACTGAGGAGAATTACACCACAAAAAAATCCACACATTGTACAGTACATACAATTTGCTATGTACTGTACCCATGTTAATCAATATCAAATCAAATTTGTAATTTGAAATTCAAAGGAAATTGTTTCAGTGCCCAGCGCTATAGTGTAAATGTTTTTTTTTATTATTTGAAAGCAAATGTTGTCTTTTCTTTGCACCAGAATGCTTTGTTTACATGTTAAAACCACACGTTCTACTGTAGGGCAATGACCCAGATTAAAGTATTTAATTCGGAAACATGTCACCTTTTTCACCACTTGTGAGTTTGCAGGTATGTTTATTCCCCTACTCTTTTCTTTCATTGAATATACTGTATGTATTTTTTGATACTGTAAATTAAACATCATCCCTTTGTTTGTGGAACAAGCCAGGTGCAAAGAAAATATGTTAAAATTACTTTTGTCTTATCATTATCTATGAAATGTTATTGTATGTGATGCATAATGACTCTTTTTGGCTTTTCACTTTTTCCCAAATTACAAAATCTATCTATAGTATATTTGTGAGAAGATACAAATTGGCATATCACGATAATATAGGAGTTATTGTTTTTACTAGGTGGATATACACTCACCTAAAAGATTATTAGGAACACCTGTTCAATTTCTCATTAATGCAATTATCTAATCAACCAATCACATGGCAGTTGCTTCAATGCATTTAGGGGTGTGGTCCTGGTCAAGACAATCTCCTGAACTCCAAACTGAATGTCAGAATGGGAAAGAAAGGTGATTTTAAGCAATTTTGAGCGTGGCATGGTTGTTGGTGCCAGACGGGCCGGTCTGAGTATTTCTAAATCTGCTCAGTTACTGGGATTTTCACGCACAACCATTGCTAGGGTTTAATGGTGTGAAAAGGGAAAAACATCCAGTATGCGGCAGTCCTGTGGGCGAAAATGCCTTGTTGGAAAATGCCAACAGCAGAAGACCCCACCGGGTACCACTCATCTCCACTACAAATAGGAAAAAAGAGGCTACAATTTGCTCAAGCTCACCAAAATTGGACAGTTGAAGACTGGAAAAATGTTGCCTGGTCTGATGAGTCTCAATTTCTGTTGAGACATTCAGATGGTAGAGTCAGAATTTGGCGTAAACAGAATGAGAACATGGATCCATCATGCCTTGTTACCACTGTGCAGGTTGCTGGTGGTGGTGTAATGGTGTGGGGGATGTCTTCTTGGCACACTTTAGGCCCCTTAGTGCCAATTGGGCATCATTTAAATGCCACAGCCTACCTGAGCATTGTTTCTGACCATGTCCATCCCTTTATGACCACCATGTACCCATCCTCTGATGGCTACTTCCAGCAGGATAATGCACCATGTCACAAAGCTCGAATCATTTCAAATTGGTTTCTTGAACATGACAATGAGTTCACTGTACTAAAATGGCCCCCACAGTCACCAGATCTCAACCCAATAGAGCATCTTTGGGATGTTGTGGAATGGGAGCTTCGTGCCCTGGATGTGCATCCCACAAATCTCCATCAACTGCAAGATGCTATCCAATCAATATGGGCCAACATTTCTAAAGAATGCTTTCAGCACCTTGTTGAATCAATGCCACGTAGAATTAAGGCAGTTCTGAAGGTGAAAGGGGGTCAAACACAGTATTAGTATGGTGTTCCTAATAATCCTTTAGGTGAGTGTATTGTGCAGGCTTATTATCTCATTAGTCTTGAATTCTTGCATCACATGGCCACATAAAATAGGGAAAACTCTGATGCACCAAACTTTTAAGAAATTATAATCACCTGTAACTGTATCAATTAATTTAATCTGTTCAGATGAAGTCTCAACCATAAGCAGCAGTCCATTTTAACACATGGCCTTGGAAAATCCCGAATTAAACAACATTGTGTTTGACGGAATATAATAAGCTTTAAAGTCGACATGAAATGGATATTCACCCTATCTATTTTCTAAATACTTGCTATTAATCAAGTGCTTAAATATGCTTAATATGTGCAATAAAAAAATTCAAGATTTACGCATTTTAATTAATAGTAAAATTGCATCAAATTGAATTTAATAATCCTTATGAATGAGTAGATTTTTTTTTTCAATTTATGTATACAAATCACAAACTAAAAGGTCCGTTCCCTTGTTCCATTAAGATGTTGCATGCAGCTTTGTTTGAGAGCAAGTATGTTAAATGCTTTATATTACTGCACTCATTCAGCAAGCGCTATACCATGCTATTGTTAACATGTTAACAAATTAGCAAGTTAGCATTTTCTCAATTGGCTTGTTATAGCTAGCTAATTTTACATTAATAAAAATGTTGTAATAAAAATGTTACGTGAACATTTTTAATTAAATGTATGAATTAGTGTACTCAAACATTTAAAGTTAAAATTAAAATTCAAACAATTCAAATGTATAGGCCAAAGTACAAAATAAAAATTCTGCCAGTTCTGCTTACTTAAACTTTGAATTTCTTAACTGAAAAATTGAGGCAACTGATTTTTTTTTGCCAACTTATTCGGTTAGACAGTGTATTTAAGATTTAAAAAAGTTTTTTTTTTTTTTTTAGCTCTAGTTTTCTATTATTCTTAATTCATAATATGAATAATATGTAAAGCTTATACATTTTAATTCAATGGAATTTTACTATTTATTGAAATGCGTAAATCTTAAAAAAAAAACAAATGTGTAGAACAAAGTCGGCAGCCTACATTTCAGTTGCAAATTTAACAGTTAACAAATTTAGCGCAAAATGGGAATATTGCATAAAACATCTGCAAATAAAGCAGTTTCCATCTAGTTATTTGAAGACAACAAAATCATAACTTCCTGATAAACTGGCAAAAAATCACTAAGAAAAGTAGGAGAAGAAATTATTTTTATATACAATGAATTAAAGTTGACAAAACGCAATAAACGCATTTCGAAGGAAGATGCCTGCTGTTTGGAATTTTTTTTTAAAATGCGCTTAGAGGAATTTCTTCAGTAAATGTTTCCATCGTAGTTTATGTGTATGTTTTTCTATCCATACTCAAACGAGCACATAACGTTTTTATGCACATCTTGACGTTTTCCATCAAGCACTTTTTTTATGCAATATCCTATCCCAAAATGCTCATACAAATATTTGGAAACATCCAATGGCAAATATCACCATAAATGTGTAAAATTATTAGTGTAAAGGTTAATTAACACCGACAAAATCATGTGATGATTGTTAAATGTGTTTTGAAAAGTAATCCCTGATAAGTAGCACGCCAAATACAAACACAAATTTGTGCTACGATAGGCCTACGCAGCACTATGAGATTGTGTTGCTATTGTGGTTCTCACACAAAGCAACAAAATATGTTTTGGCATTTGGTCACACATCACCAAAAACTCTGTCCTTCTTTAACTACGGGGTACCAGCTAAGGAGTTTCACCTTAACAGTAAAGTACAACCAAGGAGAATTTTTAAATAAACTGTAGTTTGTCAGCAGTCAAATATGAAGGATTTGTGAGATATTTGGATAACTTATCTTGTAAAGCTTCTAACTGTATTATCAACACAAGGAAGTTACAAGTATAATATTTTATTGGTAACACTTTACAATAAGGTTCTATTAGTTAAGGTTAGTTAATGCATTAACTAACAATGAGCAATACATTTGTTACAGTTCTTATTAATCTTTGTTAACATTAATTAAAAATACTACTGTTCATTGTTAGTTCATGTTAGTTCAGGTTCATTAACAAATGTTAACAGGTACAACTTTTGGTTACACTTTATAATAAGGTTAATTAGTTAACATTAGTTAACATGAACATGAACTAATAATGAACTGCACTTTTAAAACATTTATTTATCTTTGTTAATGTTGATTTCAACATTTACTAATGCATTATTAAAATCTTGTTAACATTAGTTAATGCACTGTGAATTAACATGAACAAACCATGAACAGCTGTATTTTTATTAACTAACATTAACAAAGATTAACTAATGCTGAACAGCGGTGTTGTTCATGGTTAGTTCATGTTAACGAATGCATTAACTGATTGTGGCAGGTCTAGGAATCCCCTCCTTTCCAGCTGCATGCGATTATTCCGCTCATTGATTGTCCTATCACTGAGTAGTGGACAGGTATAAATTTGGCTGTCAGGTTGTATGGCGTCACGAGCCACGCCCCCTTGCGTTTGCGTCATTTCTAGTCGCCGGTCAGGTATGTTTGGTAATGTTGGCTAACTTTTAGTAGTGCGCTGTTTTATATTGGTATTATCCTTGTTTAGAGCTGTAACTTGGGACAAACCTTGCGGCTGGTGCTTGGTTGATGTGGTTCCTTGTGCAGTTCAATACATGCGGTTTCCTGACGTTACAGACTTGTCTCCCGTTGTGATTGTATTCCCATGAAGTGAGCTCACGGATGCACCCATACGATTGCGCTGCTGCGTATCAGCGGTTCCTTGTTCCCCCCGGTGCACGTATTCGACGCGGATTGACAGAGCGAGCCCGCAGTTTTCTGGTTCACCTGTGCACTTAATGGTAGACTTGCGCCTAAGGGCCATTAAATCTCGTGCTGTCGGGGCTTCGTGGGAATTATCATCCAAGGGCGCTGTTGCTTTGCCTGTCATTTTATACATTTGTTGTGTTTTTCTTTGGTTTTGTTTCCTTCTGTTGTTGTATGTTGGTTGTAAAATATTTGTTCTTCTTTCTTTTGTTTAATGTTTTTGGTTAATTTATTTTTGTTGGTATAACTTTCTTATAATTCTTTATTGTATATTAAGTTATTTTGTGTATAAAAGAGGGATTTAATATCCTTCTCTTTTCTTTTTGTTTTGTTTCGTTATATTGTGATGTATTTATGGGTGAAAGGCATGGTTTAGGGTTGAAAGTACCTTCACATCGCGTGCATTGTGCTGGACGCCGTTTGTTCGTGAACCTACCAGTGATTTTTGTGAATATCCTCAAGTGTAACACCATCTCTTTGTTACAGAAGCTGAGTGTCGAAGGTGGCGGATTTTGGTGGTGGTGTTGCGTCACAAGTGCTGTACTGAGTGCCATGCTGTGTAGTGCTGTGAGTGTTTCCACACAGGTGTATCTAAAGTGTGCTGTGCTGTGGAGGCCTATTGGTGCCCATACTCCCGCCTGTTGTGCCTCGGCTCCTGTACTTAATCCTATAGAGGTGTCTGAGAATACAGGTCACCCATATTACACTTATTGAGTTTATTCATTTCTTTTTTTTTATTGTTTCAGATATTAAATTTCTTTAATAAAATTTCCATAATTCTTACCCACGTCTTCTGCCCATTTCTTGCACACGAACCTGTGTTGCCCAAGGGCAAGTCCTATCTCTGGCAAAGTGCCAGAGTGGCGTAGTCGCTTCATCATTTATTCCACCAGTCCTCTGTGTAATGCCACATAATGTTCCCTTTTGAGAGTACTCTCGTATTGTGTTTGCTAAACGCTACGGGGAATTTCCTTTCCTCGAGATTTTGAAGCAAATTTTTATCCTAAAAATACCATGTAAAACGCAGTGCAGCTGATTGGCTGTGTTGCTGCAAATGCAGGAACCTATGGCGAGACCGCTGGGCGGGAAGGACCAATCAGGTCCCTCTAATATTCCCGCCAAAGGGGGCAGCAGAATTTGCATAAAAAAGACCGTCTCGCCAGGTTCGTCAGATTATTTCTTCTTCAGCGACTCACCTCGCTGAGCTCTGGATTGAAGCCCGCCGTCGAAACGCAACCAGTGGAACTTCCTGCAGCCCTGAGGACAGAGAATGCTAGAGTAGACGAGCGAACTCAGGCTGCTGGATATATCGGCTTACGTCACAGCCGTTCTCTCCACAGCACACGTTCGCTGACTAGAGCGCGACCTACGTCATAGCACGCGCTCTCTGTCTAGAGCTTAACGATATCGTAATATGGCTGCCAAGCCTGCGCCTTTTTTCACTATATCACTTCTCCCAGTCCCCTCTATTCAGGCGGCTGGAGTGGTTCAACACTGTAGGTTATTTGTTCACTACATAGTGTGCACTCCTGCATAAGAACTGTTAATTCAGCGCCACAAATCACTCATAAATCTACCACCTGTACTTCCTTATATTCTCCCAGTTCCCTTGGTTCAGGTGACTGGAGATGTAAATATTGCAATTAACTAGCCTGTGGTCAAACATGCTCAGTTACACACTAACACTGTTACGCGTTTACCTCTGTGGACTCGCTCACCGGCTTACACCGTGAGTACTCTAATGTAAGTGGCGCCCACTACACAGTGCGCGCCACCACACATTATTCACAATGAATCACAAGAGCTTTTTCTATGCAAGGAATGTGTCCGCTTTACAGTCTGCCAACTAGGGAGGTGAGGCACACGCCCACTGCAGGTGTGCGCCGCCTGACATAAACACTATCTTCACAGTACAAGTTCATCTGTAGGCAGTGTGCCAACATCAAAGTTGTACCCCTACACTCAAGCACTTCCCTATGTTCCCCAGCCCCCTTCACTCAGGTGGCTGGAAACATTATTCCCACAGTCAACGAGCCCCTAAACAAACGCACTCGCCTGTGCACAAGCACCATCTCCCCGGTGACCCAAATAAAGCGTTCGTCCGCTATTCTGCGTTCCCAGACCCACTGCACTCAGGCGGCTGGAAACATTATTCCCACAGTCAACGAGCCCGTGAACAAACATGGATGCAGGGCTGATAAACATCTTGCTGCTTCTTGATTTAAGCGCTGCTTTTGACACAGTCTGCCATGAATTATTGATCTCTAGGCTTTCTGACATTGGCATCACTGGCTCTGCACTCTCTTGGCTCATTTCTTACATTAGTGACAGAAAGTTTTATATCACTATACAAGGTTTTAGATCTGCTACTGCTTCACTTACACAGGGTGTTCCTCAAGGTTCGGTTCTTGGCCCACTTATTCATTATCTACATATATCCACTCGGTGACATCATACGCAGGCATGGACTTCAGTTCCACTGCTATGCTGATGATATTCAAATCTACCTCACCACCAGCTCTGATAGGCCATCTCTGCCTGACTCACTCACTGCATGTATCAGGGACATCAAGCATTGGATGTCCCGTAATTTCCTTAAATTGAATGATAAGAAAACTGAGATATTATTGATTGGTTCTACTGCCTCAGTCAAAAGTATGAACCAGTCTTTTGATATTGATGGAACTCGCATTAAGCCTTCGTCATTGATTCGTAACCTTGGTGTCTTACTCGATTCAAATCTAACTTTTGGCCCTTACATTTCTTCTCTTGTTAAAAACTCTTTTTTCCATCTTAATTCACGCATTAATCACTTCGCGTCTGGACTATAGGCTCAATGCACGTCGAACTTCCGGGTTGGCTTATACCGGCTGACACACTTCCGGTTACACTGACCGCGGCGCGAAATTCTAGCTAAACTCACTTGACTGACAGACAAACCGGCAAACATGGCTCTCTTTTACACTCGCTGTCTTCAAGACCTACCTTGTCTGAATATCAATGATGTGGACCGACTTGTCAAGAAGTCATGTACCACTCCCTCCAGCAAACGGGAAAAGGGATTTAAGATGTATATCGCCAGCTACATCGATAATTACGAGGGTAAGTCGTTACGTTGAAATGTTATTGTAGCAGCTTACGTTAGCATCAATGTTAACGCTAGCTGTTTTGTTCGACTATGACTGACAGACTTAATAGCTATGTTTCGATTGTGACTTTTCTTTTATAGGGATACTGTCAAGATACTGTGTAAAAATGTAATGTTACAGTCTAAAATTGTGTGTTCGTCATCCTTTCTCACAGTGTCAATGAAAGACAAGGTGACAGGAGAGGTCAGCGTGAGGGCAGTCTGTCATAGATCCATGAAGAAAAGTGAAAAGCCACACGACTTGAGAGTAGGGTTATTGTTAGGGCAATGGTTAGGCAAGCTAATGAATGGCCTGTTAGCTTAACAAAAGTAACATTATCCAAGCAAATTGTTTAAAAATTGTTACCAATTAATACATTGTCATATTTTGTCTGTGAGCCTCAGAATACAGCATTATTTTTCTAATGAATGCTTTATCTGTTAAGCAATATCTCATCTAAGCTTCTATTTCTCCTTAGATGGTGTTAAAGCACTCAAAACCTGTTGTTTTGGTGAGCAGCCATTGTTCCTGTGTGGCGGGCTGTGCCTTATGCAATCATTTGGTTGCACTTCTTTATCAGACTGCCCATTTTTCACAGCTAAACATTCCTGCTGTTCCCCCGGTGCACAGCTGCACAGACACAGAGCAGATCTGGCATAAACCAAGGACACTGGTAATTCATATAACATGTTAACTGTACTATTACTGTGCATATTGTAGCTATTGTGATGCCATGTTGAATGTGTCTCTGATGTTAGGGTGTTAGGCCAGGCCCAGTTGGAGAAATGGAGTTTCGAAAACCCAGATATTCAACAACAGACTGTGTAAGGTGAGATTATCTTTACTTTGTATCTCAGTGAGCTTTTTACATGATGTAACCCATTTTATGTACACTACCAGTCAAAAGTTTGGACACAGTAAAATGTTTAATGTTGTAAAAAGAAGTTTTGTCTGCTCACCAAGGCTGCATTTATTTAATTAACAATACAGTAATATTGTGAAATATTGTTACAATATATAATTGTTTTCTATTTGAAAATATTTTAAAATGTAATTTATTGTTGTGTTGGCAAAGCTGAATGTTCAGCATCATTACGCCAGTCTTCAGTGTCACATGATCCTTCAGAAATCATTCTAATATGATGATCTGCTGCTACAGAAACATTTATTGTGTACAATTGTACAAAATATCTGTGTACACTATTTCTTTTTCAGGATTCTTTGATGAATAGAAAGTTCAAAAGAACAGCATTTATCTGAAATACAAAGCTTTTGTAACATTATACACTGCATTAAATCGATCAAAAGTGACAGTGAAAACATTTATAATGTTACAAAAGATTATATTGCAAATAAATGCTGTTCTTTTGAATTTTCTATTCATCAAGGAATCCTGAAAACTTTTACACAAATATTTGGTTTCTGTAGCAGCAGATCATCATATTAGAATGATTTCTGAAGGATCTTGTGACACTGAAGACTGGAGTAATGATGCTGAACATTCAGCTTTGCCAACACAACAATAAATTACATTTTCAAATATTTTCAAATAGAAAACAATTATAAACTGTAATATTTCACAATATTACTGTTTTTTTAATTAAATAAATGCAGCCTTGGTGAGCAGACGAAACTTCTTTTTAAAACATTAAAATCTTACCGTGTTCTTACCAAACTTACCAAACTTTTGACTGGTAGTGTATGTTGTGGCAGAAGTTTGGTGTAGTTTTTTTACTTTTAATATTTTACAGAAGTTCTCTCTACAAGGCGCTGGATGGGGAACTGCCAGATTTTGCCATGTTGCAAGTATCAGAGGTGTACAAAGACTTTCCCCCTTCACTTGCACCCTTGGTAACAACAATGGGCATGTCAGCTGATGTCCCATTAGTCCAGTCTGCTTTTGGAGCTGTCCAGGCAGGGAGCTTGCTGTCATTTCAGCATAAGCCACCAGCAATGAGGGAAGTCATCAACATCCCATCTGCCCCTGCCTCACCCTCCCTTCCCATCCACAGCTACAGGCTCGAACCACCATCCTGTGCCTGTGTTCTATCAGAGCAGGAACATCTGCACCTGAAGTCTCTGGAGGTGTCATTCAACATGGCCCACAGGATAGAAGCTGCAACACAAGGGCAGAGTTCGTGCCAGGAGTGGCATCGTTTAAGAAAGATGAGAGTGACGTCTACTCGCTTCCACGAGGTATGCCATGTTCGTGGACATACGTCTGCAGAGAATCTGGCTGAGAGAATTCTCAGGGGCACTCGTCAGACTACGGACATGAGGAGAGGTATTGATATGGAGCCACTCGCCGTTAAAGAGTATTGCACTCTTAAAAATGTGAACTGCTCACCCTGCGGGTTCATTGTGCATCCTGATGTTCCATGGCTAGGTAGCTCTCCTGATGGAGTCACATTTGATCCCTCTGGGAACCCACCATTTGGTCTCCTTGAGGTCAAATGCCCCAATATCCAGAGCTATGTGGACTGCCCCTATCTAAAAATGTCTGGTGGTGCTTTGAAACTCAAGAGGCAGCACAAGTACTACTGGCAAGTTCAAGGTCAGATGCTCTTGACAGGGCTAGAGTGGTGTGATTTTGTTGTTTGTGCTCAGGAAGACATGTTAGTTGAGCGAATTTATAAAGATCTTGACGTAATGCACACCATTAGAGACAGAGCAGATCATTTTTTCTTTTACCACTACATACAGAAGTGTTTGCAGTAAGTCACTCCAATGGCCTTGGGCATGGTATCTTTCATTAAGTTTAATCCGTTTCAATCAGTTCAGTGAGTTCAGGTGTTAGTTTATTTTTACAAATCTATATAGTATCTGAACTGATCTGTTGTTCATGTTTGCAAGTCTATACAGTATCTGAATTGATCTATTGTCCATTTTTGTGAGTCTATACAAAATGTAAATTGTTACTTAGTATACAGTACACATACTGTTATTGTTTTACTGTTACACTGTATACTACTATTTTTATACTGTTACATAATCGTCAATGTAGACTAGCATACAATAGTCGAGCTTTTCCCAAAGTGCCCATGGACCATCAAGTTACTTGACTCTGAAATTGATTTTGTGTACATATTTATTTATTTATCTAATTTATTTATTTATCTAATTTATTTATCTAATTTATTTATCTAATTTATTTATTTATCTAATTTATTTATCTAATTTATTTATTTATTTGTTTGCTTTAATAATTGCAAAGGAATGTAACTATCATAATAAATGTAATTCATAAATATAACTTATGACTGAACATTCAAATAAATAGAAAAGACACTTGAAAATACTGTATCTTCGTCTTGTCTTTCACCATAGTTGTAAATAAAGATGTGAGCAGGTGGCAGAAGATTGACAGAATTAGAACTGTGTTGCAATTGCAGGTTTAACTATTTAACTCTAACAAAGAAAGGAGGTCAAAAGTTGGATTGTAAAATTCAGTTTTTAATAAACCAACTGGTCAAGAAGAATGTTAATTATCAGGTGTCAACAATGAAAGAATGTTGGTACGAACTATATGTGGTAAGTCAAAAGGCAAGCAAAAAAACAGGCCATTAAATTAAGAAAATTAGACAGTTTGCAGAACGTTTCCAAACACTTAACCTCGGCGGCTGCATTTGTTGTTCGCGGTTCCACTCAAATACTGAAGGAACAGCATCTTTTTTCAGGCGCCTCCTACTTGTTCCTTCCACAAAATCAACGGGTTTAAAATGTACACTGCACACCTTTGTGTGTTTCGTGATTTGGAAGTCGATCCTTCTAATGTTTACTATCCATTTTTTCCTGTTTTCTTCCTTCACCGGAAAGGAATGAAAACTAGCACAGGAGTTGTAAAGCGAAGAAACAGAGCACAGCGGGACACTACAGTGCTCCGATGCTGCCTTCATTTGTTTTTGACGTCGGAAAACTGTCTTTTCCATGGTTATGGAGAAGATATAAACTCGTATTACTCTTTAAAACCGTTTAAAACTACGTTGTTTTCTTTATTGTTTTAGTGAGGGGGCGTGTCTCGCACACAGCTGATGGTTTCTCTTGGTTATCAAACAAACCGGAAGCGCTCTTGCCGGTATAAAGTATGAGCGGAAATACATCAGAATTCTCGTTGCTTAGAGCCCATTGCAATGCCTTATTTCTTGGTCTTCCCAAAAAACGTATCGCAAGATTACAGTATGTTCAAAACTCAGCAGCAAGAGTTCTCACTTCCACTAGGCGCTCTGCTTACACTACTCCTCTGCTTCATGACCTTCACTGGCTACCTGTGGCATCATGTATACAATTTAAGGTATTGCTTCTAACGTTCAAAGCATTAAATGGTCTTGTTCCCCAATATCTGTCTGACTTACTTCACCCTTACCGCCCTGCCCGGTCCCTTAGATCAGCTGAACTTGGCTTGTTGTCCGTCCCTCATTTCCATTTGTCCACTGTTGGTGGAAGGTCATTTAGTATAAATGCTCCTCAATTATGGAATTCGCTACCCCTTACACTACGAAATACCTCATCTGTGGGTGCATTCAAGTCCCAGTTAAAAACATATCTATTCAACAAGCATTTCGGATAATGCAATTATATATATCACGTGATGTATATGTGGGTGTCTAAATGTATGGTAATGTGCAATGTAAAGCAACCTTGAGCTATGGAAAGGAGCTATATAAATAAAACTTCTTCTTCTTCTTCTTCTTCTTCCTTGGTAAGCGCCACTTCCACAGCGACCCAAATGTGTCACGGTTCATGAATGCACCGTCTCCCTTGCTCTATGTGTGTGTGTGGTTGTGTTGGAGGCATGGTGTCTGATTACTTTTCACTCTCATCACTGTCACCTGCTGCACTAATCACCAGGGCTATATCAACGCGTGTCTCACTCTGCCTTGTTGTCAGATTGTTTGCAGTTGTCCGGGTGTTCCTGTCTGCTCGTGGGTTCTGATTTTTCGTGTGTCCTTCGCTCCGGTTTCCTGGATTCTTTTCCCTTCGTCTGCCCACCGCATCCCTGCGCCACCGCCAGTGCTTCGTCCTGGATTCTGCTGATGCTTTTTCGCTCCAGTCTGATCCGGAGTCTCTGCCGATGAGCATTCCGAACTGCTGTGTATCTGATATTCCTGAGTGAGCGTTCCCGCCACTAACGTCCTGAGTATGGTGTTCTGAGGATCCTGAGTTCAGTTCCCTGCCGATGTACATTCCGAACTACTGTGTATCTGAGATTCCTGAGTGTGCGTTCTCCGCCACTAAACGTGCTGAGTATTATGTTCTGAGGATTCTGAGATTCTGTTCTATGACACTGAACATTCTGAACTATCTTATATCTGAGTTGAATAAATCACCTTGTTCTACTCGCTATTGGATCTTCTGTCTCTCTTTGTTTCCGGACTTAACAAAATGAAGCGCACGCCGCCATTCAGTGCACGCCGCCTCTCACAGTGCCACTAGCACAATGCAACCAGGCTAACAGGTCCCTGTTACTCAGTGACCCGCCCCACAAATTAATTCAACCCCTGGCTTCTACAGTTCGCTCGCAGACCACCGTGCTTTCGCACCATGGTAGAGACAACGGTGAGAAGTGACATGAGTCACGTGCTTTGAATCGAAATATCAAAACTGTTAATAAAGGGAGCGGTGGAAACCGTGCACCCCTCACAGAGCGAGTCAGGCTTTTACAGTCGCTACTTCCTTGTACCAAAAAAGGACGGTGGTCTCAGGCCCATTCTAGATCTCAGACATCTGAACAAGGCCCTTATGAAGCGCCCGTTCAAAATGTTGAAAATGAAACCAATCCTTGCGCACATTCGCCCGGGAGATTGGTTCTTCACTGTGGATCTAGAGGATGCCTATTTCCACATCCAAATAACCCCTCATCACAGGCCATTCTTGAGATTCGCCTTCGAGGGGAAAGATTACCAATACAGGGTGCTACCCTTTGGTCTATCTCTGGCTCCCCGCACGTTTACGAAGTGCATGGAAGCAGTATTAACCCCACTGAAGCTTCGGGGAATGAGAATTCTAAACTATCTCGACGACTGGCTCATAATAGCTCAGTCAGAGATACAGTTATTAAACCACAGATCTTGGCTTCTCAACCATTTGAAATGCTTGGGCCTCAGAATCAATGTGGCAAAGAGCTCATTGTCTCCCACACAGAACGTTTCGTTTCTGGGAACAGTGTTAGACTCACTACAGATGAACGCGTGACTGACGTCACAGCACGTGCTCTCTGTTCGGAACCGAGCGGTTTCCCTCAGGTCCGGTGTATACAATCCTCTCAAACACTTTCAGAGGATGTTGGGTCTCATGGCCTCGGCTGCGCCAGTCCTCAGGCTAGGTCTGTTACACATGCGCCCTCTCCAGCGCTGGCTGAATTGAGAGACCTCCTCATGCAGGCGAAACAGCAGATCTGGCATCCTCGTCCCGATCTATGGGCGCTTCATGTCTGGCCCATCAACGGGTACACAAGAACCTCTCTGAAAGTGTATTAAACACTATTTCTGAAGCTAGAGCCCCCGCGACCAGGCGGCTCTATTCAGGCAAATGGTCAGTTTTTTGGGACTGGTGTAAAGCACGAAGTCTGATCCCACATAATTGTGAAGTGTCAGAAGTGCTCACTTTTTTACAAGAGCTACTGGACGCGGATCGTTCCCCCTCCACGCTCAAAGTTTATGTGGCTGCTATAGCAGCGTACCACACTCAAGTGTACCACACTCAAGGTTGTCTAAGTGGTGTCTGCAAAATAACATAGGGTTCATAGACAATTGGAAAAGTTTTTGGGGCAGACCTGACCTGTTTAAGAAGGATGGCATCCATCCCTCCTGGGGTGGTGCCGCTCTTCTCTCTAGTAATTTGGCACATAGTCTTAGAGCTAAACCTTGACTCACTAGGGCCCAGGTCAGGAAGCAGACAAACTGGCTAAACCGACCGTCTGCTAGCTGTCTCACGTCACCGGAGTCAGATAAATCCCAGCACATAGAGACTCTTTCACCGAGATATTATCATATAGAGACTGTGTCTGTTCCCCGAATTAGTAAATACAAAAAAACATCAAAACCATTCAACAGTAAAAATTTAATTGATGTCCAACAAATAAACAAAAGATATAATACAGATGAACAATTGATAAAGCTTGGGTTGCTGAATATTAGATCCCTTTCCCCAAAAGCGCTTATTGTTAATGATATTATTAAAGATAATAATCTAGATGTGCTCTGTTTGACAGAAACCTGGCTAAAACCTGACGACTACATTACCTTAAATGAGTCCACCCCCCAAGATTATTGTTATAAACATGAGCCGCGTCTGAAAGGTAAAGGGGGAGGGGTTGCTGTAATTTATAATAATATCTTCAGTATTACTCAGAAGTCTAGTTTCAAATATAATTCCTTCGAAGTTTTGGTGCTTTATGTAACGCTATGTAGTGTACATGACAAAACCCGTTCAACATTGGTGTTAGCTACTGTATACAGGCCACCAGGGCATAATACAGACTTTATCAAAGAATTTGCTGACTTTCTATCAGAATTAGTACTAATAGTAGTAATTAGTACTAATTGTTGGTGATTTTAATATCCATGTAGACAACGAAAAAGATGTATTAGGATTAGCATTTAAAGATACACTAAACTCTATTGGAGTTAGGCAACACGTGTCAGGACCCACTTATCGCCATAATCATACTTTAGACCTAATATTGTCACATGGAATTAATGTTGATACCGTTGAAATTCTGCAGCAGAGCGATGACATCTCAGATCATTACCTAGTATCTTGTATACTTAATTTAGCTTAAGTTGCAAAGCCGCCCCCTCGTTTCAAAAATGGCAGGACAATCACTGCCGCTACTAAAGATTGCTTTTTAAATAATCTTCCACATCAGTATCATCTCCTCAGCATCCCAGATAGCTTGAAGAACTTGATGTTGCAACAGAAACTACTGACTCTCTCTTTTCCAGCACTTTAGACACAGTTGCTCCCCTGTGCTTAAAGAAGATTAAAGAAAATAGTCCAACGCCGTGGTACAACGAGCACACTCGGGCCCTTAAAACAGCAGCCAGAAAAATGGAGTGCAGCTGGAAGAAAACAAAACTAGAGGTTTTTCGTAATTCGTGGAAAGAGCATGATCGGCCAATTCTGGCCAGCTGATAATACCGAGAATACCGAAATCAACTGAAGGCGGTCAATCCTTCTCCTATTTAGAACCTAATCTCTGGAACAGTCTTCCTAGCATTGTTCGGAAAGCAGACACACTCTGTCAGTTTAAATCTAGACTAAAAACACATCTCTTTACTATGGGATACACATAAAACACATTTTCAATTAAATGATTGTTAGGCTGCATTAACTAGGTCAGCCGGAACCCGAGAACACTTCTCATAACACCTGATGTACCCGTTACATCATCAGAAGAATGGCATCTACTCTAATGTTAGTCTCTCCATTTTATCCCAAGGTTTACTGCAGTCAGCCGGATCCGGGCCGTATCCAGATCAGATGGTGGACCTGCGCCCAGACATGACTAACGCATGACCCTGAAGTGTCTGCAGAGACTGTGTCAATTAGACTCCCCCTGACATTACCTCATCGACACAGCATCCTCAATAAACCCGTCTCTGGTGTGATGACTCCGATCGTTCGAATATTCCTATTTAATAATTGCTTAATCGATGTGTCATCCTCAATAAATCCGTCTCCGGCCTGACAGCTCCGATTTTTCAAATATTTCAATTTAATAACTGTTTAATCGATATGTCACCCTCAATAAACCCTTCTCCGGCATGATGACTTAGATCTTTAGAATATTGCAAATTAATAATTGTTTAATCGATACGTCATCCTCAATAAACCCGTCTCTGGCGTGTTGCCTCCGATCTTTTGAATATTCCGATCTAATATGACCCTTGACCTGTAAAGTTGCCAGAATAATAATTGTACGCTGTTTGTTAATTGGCCAGAGGAGAACTGGCACCCCGACTTAGCCTGGTTTCCCAAGGTTTATTTTTCTTCATTAGGCCACCTGATGGAGATTTGGTTTCCTTGCCACTGTTGCCTTTGGCTTGGCTTGCTCAGTTGGGGACATTACATTTTCAACTAAATATCCAAATAAATGTAATTAGTAAACTAAATTAACCATATAAACTAAATTACTGATCTGCCCACATTGTCACTAGCCTGGTCTTACCAGACTCCCGTACATTTCATTTGTACAGAGAGTCTGGCCACTCTCCATTGACAAGCGTTTACTTCCTTGAAGGCGGTAACTCTGTTGAAGTTTAAAACTATTGGATCTGCTCAGAGTCACTCTGATTTGCCATAACCAATCGCTAACGTTTGGTCGTGACTTATGTCATGCGTCGTTTGCCTTTGATTTTCACATGGAAGTCCGCAAATAAATGTGCACACCACCTCAGTGATAAAACCTATAACTCGTGCATTCGGATTATGATTTATTCACGGTGGTGGGGAGAGCTGTGATCGGGAACGCACAGCTCTCGTGGTCCGTAACATGATTGTATATGCTGTAAATATGCTGTCATATGCTTGGTATGCTAAGAATAAATGCTGCCGTAAATAACGGCCCAACTCAAATGGTTACGTGCTTTTCTTTTTCTTTTTTTAACGGTGATGAAATAATGCTCTTGTAAACACTTGCCAGCATTTAAAGAAATACAAGTCTAGAAATGCATCCAAATTACAGCACACGAGACCGCACGGTGCTCTGCAGTGATCAAAAAGGTTATATTTTGGTCAAAGATATAGATAAGATATAAGATATATTCTTGAAAACTCAGAGATGTGGATTCGGAGAGCAATTAAATTACCACACGACCTTGGTGTTTGTCTAAAACAGTAGGTCATTCGGCCGGGGATTTTAACGTGGGTGGTGGGAGACGGACGGCTTCAGCCAACTCCTTCACCACTAACGAGCTGGAAAATCAAACTTTTCCCTGGCCACAACATCATGGCCACGAATAAAACTCAGCAAAGATTGTTCTTGCTCTGACTTTAACTTCTGGATATTCGGCAGATGAATGGCTTCGCTCGCATCTTTTCTCCGCCGCCATTACTGAACTATAACTCAAACTAGCGCACAACATCAACGTCATAGGAGGAAGTACGTAGGAGGGTGGAGCTGGGCTACATTGTCACTGTTTGATAATTGAAATGAGCTAGATGACATCACCGTTTTCTCCGGAGCGGCTGTACGGCCGAATAAAATTGTGTTGCATTATTTTCCTGTTTAACACTGTGAAGCTACTTTGAAGCATTGTAAAAAGTGCTATATAAATAAAAGTTAACTAAAACCTGACGAATACTTTACTTTAAATGAGTCCACCCCTCAAGATTATTGTTATAAACACGAGCCTGGTCTGAAAGGCAAAGGAGGAGGGATTGCTGTATTTTAATATCTTCATTATTACTCAGAAGTCTAGTTTCAAATATAATTATTGTTAAGTTTTGGTGCTTTACGTAATGTTATGTAGTGTAAATGATAAATCCCATATTACTTTTGTGCTGGCTACTGTATACAGGGCACCATGCAGGCCGCATTTGTAAAACTGCATTTTTCCATCTTAAAATATATATATAAATTACGGCACATGCTTTCAATGCACAATGCTAAACACTTAGTTCACGCATTCATGACCTCAAGGCTAGATTATTGTAATACTCTACTGGGTGGTTGCCCTGCTCGCTTAATAAATAAACGGCAGCTGGTCCAAAACGCAGCATCTCCAGTCCTTACTAGAACCAGGGAGTATGACCATATTAGCCCGGTTCTGTCAACACTGCACTGGCTCCTATTAAGCATTGTATACATTTTAAAATCTTGCTAATTACTTGCAAAGCACTAAATGGTTAAGATCCCCTGTACTTGGAGCTCTTAATGCATTATACTCAATCACGTCTATTGCAGTCTCAAAATTCTGTCCAGTTGATAATACCTAGAATATCAAAATCAACTGCAGGTGGTCGATCCTTTTCCTATTTAGCACCTAAACTTTGGAACAGTCTTCCTAGCATTGTTCGGGAAGCAGATACGCTCTGTCAGTTTAAATCTAGACTAAAAACACATCTCTTTACTATGGCATACGCATAACACATGATCAATTTCTATTATTCAAATCAGTTAAATGTTTTAGGCTGCATTTACCAGGTAATCCGGAACTGGGAACACTTCCCATAACATCTGATGTACTCGTTACATCATAAATAGAATGGCATCTACGCTAATGTTAGTCTCTCTTTTTCCTGAGGTTTACTGTAGTCTGTAGTCACAGAGACCGTGTCAACTAGACTCTCCCCTGTGAAGGCCTCATCGCCACGACATCCAGTGGCACTGATCCTCAACAAACCTGTCTTCTTGCGTGATGACTCCGATCTTCAACCAGATGGAACTGGACAAATATTCTGAATGTTCCAATCTAATATGACTTCTGACTTATAATGTTTGCCTGAATCATAATCATACACTGTTTGTTTGTTGGCCAGAGGAGAACTGGCACTTCGACTGAGAATGGAGAAAAAACCTTGGGAGAAATCAGGCTGTCACCTGATGGAATTTTGGTTCCTTGCCACCGTCGCCATTTGCCTTTGGCTCTTGGCTTGCTTAGTTGGGGACACTAAATATTCAACTATATTACTGATCTGCCTGCATTGACGCTATATGATAATTGAACTGATCTGGATGACATCACTGTTTTCTCCAGAGAGGCTGTACAGCCAAATCAGTTTCTGTTGCATTATTTTCCTGTTAACACTGTGAAGCTGCTTTGAAACAATCTGCATTGTAAAAAGCGCTATGTAAATAAAAGTGACTTGATAAAGGTAACATCTTTGCATATGAAATAAGTATTATGTGGAACAGTCTTAAATACTTTTTTTTAAATCTTTTTTTAAATTATTGTATACAATACAGGATTTTTGTGAAAAAGAATAAAGAAACACCATCCCTACCCAAACAAGAGAGCCAAAAGAACATTGACACCCATTAAAAAAAAAAAAAAAAAAAAGATTACACAGGCAGTCCACATATTCGCGCAGTCTTAATTCCTACATATTTACATAGTACATATATACACTCACCTAAAGGATTATCAGGAACACCATACTAATGCTGTGTTTGACCCCCTTTCGCCTTCAGAACTGCCTTAATTCTACGTGGCATTGATTGTGACTGTGGGGGCCATTTTATTACAGTGAACTCATTGTCATGTTCAAGAAACCAATTTGAAATGATTCAAGCTTTGTGATATGGTGCATTATCCTGCTGGAAGTAGCCATCAGAGGATGGGTACATGGTGGTCATAAAGGGATGGACATGGTCAGAAACAATGCTCAGGTAGGCCGTAGCATTTAAACGATGCCCAATTGGCACTAAGGGGCCTAAAGTGTGCCAAGAAAACATCCCCCACACCATTACACACCACCACCAGCCTGCACAGTGGTAACAAGGCATGATGGATCCATGTTCTTATTCTGTTTACGCCAAATTCTGACTCTACCATCTGAATGTCTCAACAGAAATCGAGACACATCAGACCAGACGCAGAGGCCCCATGCAGAGCGGTGATCGTCACATCAATTGCACTCTCCCAGGGTGGCTGCCTGGAGTGCGACGAGATGGCACTGCTGATCCTGCAGGCTTGGCTTGCCATCTTCAACGATGATCCCGCCCTATCCGTTCTCCCTCTTGGACCGCACAGGAAGAAGCTCCGTGACCAGAGGCGGCCGGAGCACACCCGCGGGCACACGCCGGTCTTATCCCCATGTGTCCCGCCCTCACCGGTCATACACTCTTCCTATTCTCTCCTCGGGCCGTGCTGTTGCGCTGCAGACAGAGACTACCAGAGTAGACGAGCGATTTCACAGTGTGCGAGCCCCGCTCTGACAGGTTTCTCAGTGAGTCTCAATTTAGAGTTTTTTCCTCTGTTATACTGTAGGCAGTGTGTCCGTGATACAGTGTGCACCCCTGCATATAGCACTGTTAACTCAGCGCCACAAAATCACCCTAAAGTCCCACCACGGCCGGATTACCACCAAAAACTTCCTTTACATTCTCCGAATCCCCCTTTTTTCAGGTGGCTGGAGATGTAAATATGACAGCCAGATAACCTGTTGTAAAATAAGTTTGTCTGCACACTAACGCTGGTTGGCTGGACCGCCACCACACTCTCTCAATCCACGTTTCTCAGTCCCCTGCAGTCAGGTGACTGGAGACTTCAATTTCACAGCCAACAAGCCTGTTATAAAAGACGCTCGCCTGTACACAGACGCTGTTTCCACGGCAACCTAAATAAAACACGAAAATAGCTTTTTCTATGTAGGAAATGTGCCCACTTACAGTCTGCACTCCTGCACCCAAGCATTTTTCACACAGCGCACTCGCACCACGAGCTCTCTGATTGTGAGGCATGCGCCCACTACACAGTGCGCGCCGCCAAGCATAAATCACAAAAAGAGCTTTTTATATGTAGGCAGTGTGCCAACTACATAGTACGCACCCCTGCACAGAAGCACTTTACACACACACAGTGTATGCCGCAAAACATTATCAATATCCCCAGTGTGCCACAAGCATAAAACAACCAGGCCACCAGGTCCCTTTTACAAAGCGACCCGTCCCTGAATGTAATTCAACCCCTAGCTACATGTACTCAGGCATGGCAGACCATCCCGGGCATATCAGAATGGATTTTGAACATTATAAATCGAGGCTACTCGTTGCAGTTCGCTCTCAGATCCCCGCGCGTTTGCGCTGTGGTCGAGACCTCGGTGAGATAAGTCACGTGCTCCGCACCAAATTTATGAGGCTGCTAGAGAAGCAAGCGATAGAAGCCGTGCACCTGTCGCAAAGTGAGTCAGGCTTCTACAGCCGCTATTTCCTCATTCCGAAAAAGGTTGGAGGCCTCAGACCCATCCTAGATCTCAGACAGCTGAACAGAGCACTGATGAAGCGCACGTTCAGAATGCTGACCATGAAACAAATCCTCTCGCAAATTCGCCAGGGGGCTTGGTTTTTCACATTGGATCTGAAAGATGCATACTTTCACATTCAAATAGCGCCCCATCACAGGCCATTCTTGAGATTCGCCTTTGAGGGGCAGGCTTATCAGTACACAGTCCTACCATTCGGACTATCTCTGGCACCCCATGTTTTTACAAAATGCATGGCTGCAGCACTAGCACCCCTGAGACTAAAGGGAATGTGCATTCTCAACTACCTCGACGATTGGCTTGTTATAGCACAATCAGGGACTCAGTTGATGACCCACAGATCCTGGCTCCTCAACCATATAGAATGTTTGGGACTCAGGATCAATATGGAGAAGAGTGCTCTATTTCCAACCCAGAATATTGCCTTTCTGGGAACACGTATAGACTCAACACGAATGAAAGCGTGGTTTACGCCGGAGCGTGCATTCAGAGTCTGGCAGCGTCATTCAAAGCTGGCACTTACACTCCTCTCAAAATGTTTCAGAGGATGTTAGGTCAGATGGCCTCAGCATCGGCAGTGCTAGAACTGGGCTTATTGCACATGCCAATCCAGCATTGGCTGAAAGACCGCGTCCCAGCATGGGTGTGACGGTCGGGCCGGTTACGCATCAAAGTGAACCACAGCTGTATCAAAGCTCTGGCTCCTTGGTTAGCGAATGACTGGTACCAATCAGGCGTGAGTATAGGCTTGATTACGAGTCGGAATGTGGTCTGAGCGCTGAGACTTAAAGGGGCACCACGTGCTGGTCCGAACGGACAACACTGCAGTGGTGGCTTACATAAATCGCCAAGGCAGCCTGAAATCATACAGCCTGCATCATATGGCGAAACACCTTCTTTTATGGGCAAGGCGCAACCTGAGCTTGCTAAAAGCAGCTCATGTGCCAGGTATCCTGAATCAAGGGCCGGATGTGCTATCCAGAGACAACGTTCCCTCAGGGGAATGGTCGCTTCACCCTCAAACGATTCAGCTGATATGGAGTATCTTCAGCAAGGCAGAGGTAGACTTGTTCGCCTCAGAAGACAATACTCATTGCCCAATATATTTCTCCAAACACAAGGATGCACTGGCCCATGCTAGGCCCAGAATCCCTCTGTATGAGCTTCCTCCGGTCACAATGATACCTCAGATAATCAGACGGATCAAGGAGGAAAAATGTGCGGTACTTTTGATAGACCCGCTGTGGAAGAGTCAGATATGGTACTCAGACCTGACTCAAATGCTGAACACAGCCACATGGCCGATACCGCTGAGGAAGGACCTCCTCACACAAGCGAAAGG
This sequence comes from Romanogobio albipinnatus, assembly GCA_023566225.1. Taxonomy (NCBI): domain Eukaryota; kingdom Metazoa; phylum Chordata; class Actinopteri; order Cypriniformes; family Gobionidae; genus Romanogobio; species Romanogobio albipinnatus. The sequence goes on from CM042239.1 coordinate 55,686,039, forward strand.
GAAAATCTGGCATCCCAGACCCGATCTATGGGCCCTACATGTATGGCCCATCAATGACTATCAGGGGACGTTCCCGAAAAGATACTAAACACTATTTCTGAGGCTAGAGCCCCCGCAACCAGGCTTGGTGTTATGTGCTATGAAATTATCAGTCTTCTCAGACTGGTGTAAGGCACGAAACCTAAACCCACAGGCATGTGAGGTGGAAGAAGTGCTTTATTTCCTGCAAGAGCTGATGGACGCGAGCGACCCCTCCACACTCAAAGTATATGTGGCTGCGTTAGCGGCACATCACATACAGGTGACGGGTCAGTCCCTGGGTAAATGCAAGCTCATAATGCGTTTCCTTAAAGGGGTTAGAAGGCTAAATCCGCCTTGCCCCTCTTCAGTTCCTGTATGGGACCTTTTGTAACGAGTGAATAAGGCACGATACAAATGCAAGTCAAAAGTAGTTTATTAGACAGAATGTCGTGGGTAGTACCAGAAGACACAAAGAACGGATCGGAGCGTTGACTGCAACCGGAACTCAAGGATAGGAGAGAGGCGTGGATGGTTGCCAGCAGACACGAGGATCAGAGTGGTACAAAGCGGATACGTGGCAGAAAGTCCAGGTAGCACAGGGACGCTGTAGACAACCCAGACAGGTGAGGATGGTGTAGGTGATGACGATGAACTCCAGAGTGAAACACGGAACACAGGAAACAGGCAGGGCAGGAACACGACGGGCACAAGCAGGAGACACGCAACAATCATCCAACAACGCTCTGACAAATGACAAAGGGAACAAAGACAGACTAAATAGGGTGCACTGATGATCTGCAGCTGGAGCGCTGATCAGCTGCGACAGGTGTAATGATCGTCACCCAACCAGCGGCTCCGCCCCAAACAAACACACATACACACGTACCAGAGTGAGATGATGAATTCATGAACCGTGACAGTACCCCTCCCCCTAGGAGCGCCTCCTGACGCTCCCAGGAGAACCTACCTGTTGATTGTAATCATCAATAAGGGAGTGGTCCAAAATGTCCCTAGCAGGAACCCAACTTCTCTCCTCCGGACCGTAACCTTCCCAGTCCACCAAATACTGGAATCCGCGTCCCCTCCATCTCGAGTCCAGAATACGATTGACCGAATACGTTGGTTCCCCATCTACGAGTCGCGGCGGTGGGGGAACCGGGACTGGCGGATTAAGATGGGAATGAAAAACGGGCTTCAATTTGGAAACATGAAAGGCGGGGTGAATTCTCCTGTACGCCGGAGGAAGTTTGAGGCGGACTGTCACCGGACTAATAATCTTGGTGACAGTGAACGGGCCGATAAATTTGGGAGCAAGCTTATTAGACACGGAACGGAGCGGAATGTTCTTGGTAGAAAGCCACACTTTTTGACCCACGACGTATACGGGAGGCTTCGACCGGTGGCGATCGGCTTTAGCCTTAGTGCGCGCCCCCACCTGGAGCAGAGTCTCACGGGCTCTGGTCCATGTGCGGTGGCACCTCTGGACAAAGGCGTGAGCGGAGGGGACCGCAACTTCAGATTCCAGACTAGGAAAGTCAAGTCAAGTCAAGTCAACTTTATTTATATAGCGCTTTTAACAATGTAGATTGTTTCAAAGCAGCTTTACAGTGTTAAACAGCAAAATAATGCAGCCTAATTTTATTCAGCTGTATAGCCATTTGATGTCATCAGTTCATTTCAATTTCCATACGGTGACAGTGTGGGCTTTAGATCAATAATTAGATCAGTAATTTAGTTTACATGGTTAAATTAGTTTATTAATTAGATTTATTTCGATGTTTAGTTGAAAAATATAGTGTCCCCAACTGAGCACGCCAAGCCAGAGGCAACAGTGGCAAGGAAACCAAAACCCCATTAGGTGACCTAATGGAGAAAAATAAACCTTGGGAGAAACCAGGCTCAGTCGGGGTGCCAGTTCTCCTCTGGCCAATTTACAAACAACGTATTATTATTATTATTCTGGCTGCTTTACAGGTCAGAGGTCATAATAGATCGGAATATTCAAAGGACCGGAGGCAACACGCTGGAGACGGGTTTATTGAGGATGATGTTGATTAAATAATTATTAAAGTGCAATATTCGAATGATCGGAGGCAACACGCTGGAGACGGGTTTATTGCGGATGACATATCGATTTAAGTATTATTTAATGATAATATTCGAATAATCGGAGTCATCACGCTGGTGACGGGTTTATTTAGATGCCGTGTCGATGAGGCAGTTGCAGGGGGAGGATAATTGACACGGTCTCTGCAGACACTTCGGGGTCCTGTGTTGGTCTTCTCTGGTCCACCATCTGATTAGGATACGGCCCAGATCTGGCTGACTGCAGTAAACCTCGGGATAAAACAGAGAGAATATCATTAGCGTAGATGCCATTCTTCTGATGATGTAACGAGTACATCAGGTGTTATGGGAAGTGTTCCCGGTTCCGGCTGACCTAGTTAATGCAGCCTAACAATCAATTAATTGATAAAGTGTTTTATGTGTATGCCACAGTAAAGAGATGTGTTTTTAGTCTAGATTTTAACTGACAGAGTGTGTCTGCTTCCCGAACAGTGCTAGGAAGACTGTTCCAGAGTTTAGGAGCTAAATAGGAAAAGGATCGACCGCCTGCAGTTGATTTGGATATTCTCGGTATTAACAACTGGCCAGAATTTAGAGATCGCAGTAGACGTGATGGAGTATAATATGTTAAGAGCTCGCTCAAGTATTGGGGAGCTAAACCATTTAGTGCTTTGTAAGTAATAAGCAAGATTTTAAAATGTATGCGATGTTTAATAGGTAGCCAGTGCAATGTTGACAGAACTGGGCTAATATGGTCATACTTCCTGGTTCTAGTAAGTACTCGAGCTGCTGCGTTTTGGACCAGCTGGAGTTTATTTATTAAGCGAGCAGGGCAACCACCCAATAGAGCATTACAATAATCTAGCCTTGAGGTCATGAACGCATGAACTAACTGTTCAGCATTTTGCATTGAGAGCATGTGCCGTAATTTTGATATATTTTTAAGATGGTAGAAAGCAGTTTTACAGATGCTAGAAACGTGGCTTTCAAACGAAAGATTGGTATCAAAGAGCACACCCAGGTTCCTCACTGACGACGAAGACTTGACAGAGCAGCCATCAAGTGTTAGACAGTATTCTAGGTTACTACTTGTGGAGCTTTTTTGTCCAATAATTAAAAATTCAGTTTTTTCTGAATTGAGTTGCAGGAAATTACCAGTCATCCAATGTTTTATGGCGGCTATGCATTCCGTTAATCTTGTGAATTGGTAAATTTCTTCAGGGCGTGAAGAAATATAGAGCTGAGTATCGTCAGCATAACAATGAAAACTAATGCCATGCTTCCTAATAATATCTCCCAGTGGTAGCATGTACAGGGTGAAGAGTAGCGGTCCTAGCACTGAGCCTTGTGGTACTCCATACTGAACTTGCGATCGGTGTGACATCTCTTCATTTACTGCTACAAACTGATAACGGTCGCATAGGTATGATTTAAACCATGATAAAGCAATTCCACTAATACCTACATAATTTTCGAGTCTATTCAAAAGAATGTTGTGGTCGATGGTATCAAATGCAGCGCTAAGATCGAGTAACACTAATAGAGAGATACAGCCACGATCGGATGATAAGAGTAAATCATTTGTAACTCTGATGAGAGCAGTCTCAGTACTATGATACGGTCTAAATCCTGACTGGAAATCCTCACAGATACCATTTCTTTCTAAAAAGGAACATAATTGTGAAGACACTTTTTTTGACAGAAAGGGTAGATTTGAGATTGGTCTATAATTGACTAATTCTGTAGGATCAAGTTGCGGTTTTTTAATAAGTGGTTTAATAATAGCCAACTTAAAAGTTTTCGGTACATATCCTAATGACAAAGATGAATTAATGATATTAAGAAGAGGATCTATGACCTCTGGTAGCATCTCTTTTAATAGCCTAGTCGGTACAGGGTCAAGCATACATGTTGTTGATTTTGATGATTTAACGAGTTTAGCCAATTCTTCTTCTCCTATAGCAGTGAATGATTGTAATTTTTCCTCAGTGACACTACAATGCTCTGTCTGATGTGATACTGTAGTAGACGGCTGCATGGTTAAAATTTTCTTCCTAATATTATCAATTTTACATGTGAAGAAGTTCATAAAGTCATTACTGCTGTGCTGTTTACAATCATCAGAAGTTGAAGCTTTATTTTTGGTTAATTTAGCCACTGTATCGAATAAATACCTTGGGTTGTGTTTGTTTTCTTCCAAGAGAGTTGAGAAATAAGCGGATCTAGCAGTTTTTACGGCCTTTCTGTATGCGATCATGTGCTCTTTCCACGAATTTCGAAAGACCTCTAGTTTTGTTTTCTTCCAGCTGCGCTCCATTTTTCTGGCTGCTGTTTTAAGGGCCCGGGTGTGCTCGTTGTACCACGGCGTTGGACTATTTTCTTTAATCTTCTTTAAGCGCAGAGGAGCAACTGTGTCTAAAGTACTGGAAAAGAGAGAGTCAATAGTTTCTGTTGCAACATCGAGTTCTTCTATGCTATCTGGGTTGCTGAGGAGATGATACTGATGAGGAAGAGTATTTAAAAAGCAATCTTTAGTAGCGGCAGTGATTGTCCTGCCATTTTTGAAACGAGGGGGCGGCTTTGCAACTTTAGCTAAATTAAGTATACAAGATACTAAGTAATGATCTGAGATGTCATCGCTCTGCTGCAGAATTTCAACGGTATCAACATTAATTCCATGTGACAATATTAGGTCTAAAGTATGATTATGGCGATGAGTGGGTCCTGACACGTGTTGCCTAACTCCAATAGAGTTTAGTGTATCTTTAAATGCTAATCCTAATACGTCTTTTTCGTTGTCTACATGGATATTAAAATCACCAACAATTAGTACTTTATCTACGGCCAGTACTAATTCTGATAGAAAGTCAGCAAATTCTTTGATAAAGTCTGTATTATGCCCTGGTGGCCTGTATACAGTAGCTAACACCAATGTTGAACGGGTTTTGTCATGTACACTACATAGCGTTACATAAAGCACCAAAACTTCGAAGGAATTATATTTGAAACTAGACTTCTGAGTAATACTGAAGATATTATTATAAATTACAGCAACCCCTCCCCCTTTACCTTTCAGACGCGGCTCATGTTTATAACAATAATCTTGGGGGGTGGACTCATTTAAGGTAATGTAGTCGTCCGGTTTTAGCCAGGTTTCTGTCAAACACAGCACATCAAGATTATTATCTTTAATAATATCATTAACAATAAGCGCTTTTGGGGAAAGGGATCTAATATTCAGCAACCCAAGCTTTATCAATTGTTCATCTGTATTATTTCTTTTGTTTATTTGTTGGACATCAATTAAATTTTTACTGTTGAATGGTTTTGATGTTTTTTTGTATTTACTAATTCGGGGAACAGACACAGTCTCTATATGATAATATCTCGGTGAAAGAGTCTCTATGTGCTGGGATTTATCTGACTCCGGTGACGTGAGACAGCTAGCAGACGGTCGGTTTAGCCAGTTTGTCTGCTTCCTGACCTGGGCCCTAGTGAGTCAAGGTTTAGCTCTAAGACTATGTGCCAAATTACTAGAGAGAAGAGCGGCACCACCCCAGGAGGGATGGATGCCATCCTTCTTCAACAGGTCAGGTCTGCCCCAAAAACTTTTCCAATTGTCTATGAACCCTATGTTATTTTGCAGACACCACTTAGACAACCAGCCATTGAGTGATGATAGCCTGCTAACTATCTCATCACTCCTTCTAACGGGGAGCGGACCAGAACAATAAACAGCCTCTGACATCGTACTAGCGAGTTCACACACCTCTTTAATGTTAATTTTGGTGATCTCCGACTGGCGAAGTCGAACATAATTAGTGCCGACGTGAATAATAATCTTAGAGAATTTACGATTAGCTTTAGCCAGCACTTTTAAATTTGCTTTGATGTCAGGCGCTCTGGCTCCCGGTAAACAAGTGACTATGGTGGCTGGTATCTTCACATTCCGTGTAATAGAATCGCCAATGACTAGGGCACTTTCAACAGGATACTCAGTGGGTGCTTCACTGAGAGGGGAGAACCTGTTTGATGTTCTAACCGGAACGGAAAAGCGGTTTTTTGGTCTGCGACTATGCTGCCTCACTGTCACCCAGTTGCCCTGCTGCGAGGGCCCTGCAGCCGGAACCGAAGAATGTACAGAGTTCACTAAGCTATTCACATCCAAATCAGTGTCTAAAGCTGTTACATCCTCACTACTCTCAGATAAAGTATGGATGCGTGTTTCTAATTCTGAAATCTTCTCCGTCAGCCTAACTATCTCCTTACATTTATCACATGTGAAGCCCTGTTCGCCAGCGGAGAAGCCTATACTAAACATGCAGCATGAAGTGCAAGTGATAATGACAGGAGAAGACATGACTTACCGTATTTGTTGATTAATCCAATTTACCACTTACCACAATCGTATGCTGGACACTATTTACTAATCCAACTAATGAACTCAGAGAGCAGGAGACCCGGGTGCAGAGATGACAAGCTAACAGGCTAGCGAAATGCTAACGTGTGATGGTGATTTAGATTAAAAGCTAGCGATGTCAAATTTAACGTGATAGGCAATTTTTAAACAATTTATGGTGATGAGTAAGTTATATTTAGCAGTAGAATAAAGAGGAAATATCAAGATAAAGATTCAAACGTGAGCAAGGCTGTACAGAGCTACAAACAGGCACACAGGAGGCACACAGGAGACAGGAGCAATCGATCAGGCAGGCAGGATCAGGTGGCTGGTAACCTAAACTACACTCAAACGGAGAAAGGCCTGTGGATGACACTGGTAACGTATTGTGAGCGTACTCCACCATCGAGAGTTTTTGGCTCCAGGATGAAGGATTCCTGGAAACCAAACATCGCAACATTCTCTCCAGATCCTGATTGGCTCGCTCAGTTTGACCATTGCTCTGGGGGTGGTAACCCGAAGATAGACTGACTGTCGCCCCTAGCAATTTACAAAACTCTTTCCAAAATTTGGACACAAATTGGGAACCTCTGTCGGAGACCACGTCCATCGGGAGGCCATGTAACCAAAGACGTGGTCTATAACAGACACCGCTGTCTCCTTGGCTGAGGGTAATTTGGGCAAGGGAATAAAATGTGCAGCCTTCGAGAACCGGTCCACTACGGTTAAAACAACCGTCATGCCATTAGAGGGAGGGAGGGCGGTGACAAAATCTAGCGCAATGTGGGACCAGGGTCTCGAAGGAACTGCCAGCGGCTGTAGTAACCCATCCGGGGGTCGATTAGACGTCTTACCAACGGCACAAACTGAACAAGCCAACACGAAACTGCGAATGTCGCGAGCCATACCTGGCCACCAGAATCGTTGCTTTATTAAACTGCACGTACGGTTTACTCCTGGATGGCAAGCGATCTTGGAACAGTGACCCCATTGAATGACTTTGGACCTCAAACTCTCCGGTACAAATAAACGACTCGGTGGGCAGCCGGGCGGAGGCGTTACCCCTTCTAAGGCCAATCTGACCTTCGACTCGACCTCCCATGTGAGTGTAGAGATAACTATCTTCTCTGGCAAAATGCACTCGGGAGTAACCGGCCGTTCGGAAGGATCAAAAATACGAGATAAAGAGTCGGGCTTGATGTTCTTGGACCCGGGGCGGTACGAGAGAGAAAAATCAAAACGTCCGAAAAAAAGTGCCCACCGAGCCTGCCTGGAATTGAGACTTTTAGCAGATCTAATATATTCAAGGTTCTTATGGTCCGTCCATACTATAAAAGGTACCCCCGACCCTTCTAACCAATGACGCCACTCCTCCAAAGCCATCTTAACTGCCAACAACTCTCTGTTACCAATGTCATAGTTACGTTCAGCAGGTGTTAACCGGCGGGACAAAAACGCGCAAGGATGCATCTTATCATCCGAAGCAGAGCGTTGGGAAAGAACCGCACCTACCCCCACCTCTGACGCATCGAACTCTACCACGAACTGACGTGCTGGATCAGGGGCGACTAAGATGGGAGCCGAAACAAAGCGGCTTTTGAGGTTGGCGAATACAGCCTCAGCTGTATCGGACCACCTGAACGTCACTCGGGGAGAGGTCAAGGCAGTCAGAGGTGCGGCTAGCTGGCTGAAGTTGCCAATAAAACGCCGGTAGAAATTGGCGAATCCCAGAAACCTCTGTAGGGCCTTACGGGAATCTGGACTTGGCCACTCTACCACAGCCTTAACCCTGTCAGGATCCATACGCACTCCCTCGGATGAGACGATGAACCCTAGGAAGGGAACCGACTGTGCATGGAACGCGCATTTCTCCGCCTTGACAAAAAACCCATTCTCTAGCAACCTCTGAAGCACTCGTCTGACGTGTTGAATGTGTTCCTGGAGAGACAAAGAAAAAATCAATATGTCATCCAGGTAAACATATATGAACTGATCTACCATGTCCCTCAACACATCATTGACGAGTGCCTGGAAAACCGCTGGGGAGTTGGACAGCCCAAAGGGCATCACCAAATATTCAAAATGGCCCCTGGGGGTATTAAAAGCAGTTTTCCATTCATCCCCCTTCCTGATGTGAACCAAATGATATGTGTTACGCAAGTCCAATTTTGTGAAAACGGATGCTCCCTGCAACCTCTCAAAGGCTGAAGACATCAACGGTAAAGGATAGGTATTCTTGACCGTGATGTTATTCAGCCCTCGGTAATCAATGCAAGGTCGCAGAGAACCATCCTTCTTCCCCACAAAAAAGAACCCCGCCCCCGCTGGAGAAGAGGAAGGACGGATGAACTTGGAAGCTAGAGAATCAGAAATATATTTCTCCATGACCTCCCTCTCAGGAACAGAAAGAGAGTAAAGTTTGCCTCTAGGCGGAGACTTACCTGGGAGTAAATCTATAGCACAGTCATAGGGACGATGCGGAAGCAGCGCGAGACTTACTGAACACTTCCTTCAGGTCGAGGTACTCAGGGGGCACGTTAGACAAATTCACCATCTCCTTCTGAAAAACAGGACGAGAAACAGACGAACAGGCAGAAACAAGACAAGACTGATAACAGCTTTCACTCCACGAAGACACAGTGTGATGTCCCCAGTCGACCCTAGGATTGTGTTGGACCAGCCAGGGGTGACCGAGGACGACCGGAGCCAGAGGGGAATCCTGGAGCAGGAATGAAATCTGTTCTATGTGATTGCCAGAGGTGATCAGTGTCAGAGGTCTGGTAGTGAACGTGATATGTAGTAAATCCTGACCATTTAGTGCGCTGACGGATAACGTGTCCGGGAGTGAAATGATGGGAATGTCAAGTGAACGTGCCAGAGTCAAATCCATAAAATTACCTTCCGCCCCAGAATCCAAAAGTGCTTTACAGTTGTGAGACCGGGCTGTCCACAGCAGTCTTACCGGGAGGAGAGTTGAGGATGAGGTTTTATCCACGGAGATCCCGTCCGACAGTAGCCTTCCTCTTACCGCCGGGCGTGGTCTTTTACCGGACAGTTGTTCAGGAAGTGGCCCTCTCCACCACAATAAAGGCAAAGACCACGGGATCTCCGTCTCTCTCTCTCTCTCCCCCGGGAAAGCCGAGCTCGACCCACCAGCATGGGCTCGGGATCGAAGTGAGAACTGACCGCATCACCTCCGCCAACTTGGCTGTCCTCGGCGCCTACCGACTGGAGCGGTGATCTGGAACGACGTTCCAGCCGACTCAGATTAGCGTCCATCCGAAGTGCTAAGTCAATGAGTGCGTTGAGTCCTCCCGGAAGATCCAGCGGCAACATCTCTCTCTGGATGCGGTCAGCCAGCCCATGCAGGAACATGTCCCACTGTGCCTCCTCGTTCCAGTGGCACTCGGCAGCCAGGGTCCTGAATTCAATCGAATAATCCGAGACCGAGCGGTTACCCTGACGAAGGTCAGCGAGTTGACGAGCTGCCTCCTTGCCAGCCACCGCCCGGTCAAACACCCGCTTCATCTCATCCGAGAGTGCCTGGAACGAGGAGCAGCATTGATGTTGGTTCTCCCACACCGCCGTTCCCCATAACGCAGCCCGTCCTGAAAGTAGCGTGAGCACGAACGCCACCTTACTCTGCTCAGTACTGAACGTAGACGGTTGGAGAGCAAAAAACATCGAACACTTAGTTAGGAATGCTCTACAATAGTTTGTCTCACCCGCATAACTCTCCGGAGTAGGTAGTCGCGGTTCACGCTGGTGGTTGGTGGTAGACGGTGTGGGGGGAATCGGCGGTGGGCTGGGCACAGCGGGACAGACGAGACGTTGTATCTGTTGGGTCAGCTCGGACACCTGTGCTACCAATACCTGCACCGCACGTCCTGTGGTGGCCAAGTTCTCCTCCTGCCGGTCCATACGGGAACTGCTGTGAGTCAGGTACTTGCTGATCTCCTCTGAACTTGCTGTATCCATAATGGTCAGAGCGTTCTGTAACGAGTGAATAAGGCAGGATACAAATGCAAGTCAAAAGTAGTTTATTAGACAGAATGTCGTGGGTAGTACCAGAAGACACAAAGAACGGATCGGAGCGTTGACTGCAACCGGAACTCAAGGATAGGAGAGAGGCGTAGATGGTTGCCAGCAGACACGAGGATCAGAGTGGTACAAAGCGGATACGTGGCAGAAAGTCCAGGTAGCACAGGAACGCTGTAGACTACCCAGACAGGTGAGGATGGTGTAGGTGATGACGATGAACTCCAGAGTGAAACACGAAACACAGGAAACAGGCAGGGCAGGAACACGACGGGCACAAGCAGGAGACACGCGACAATCATCCAACAACGCTCTGACAAATGACAAAGGGAACAAAGACAGACTAAATAGGGTGCGCTGATGATCTGCAGCTGGAGCGCTGATCAGCTGCGACAGGTGTAATGATCATCAGCCAACCAGCGGCTCCGCCCCAAACAAACACACATACACACACACCAGAGTGAGATGATGAATTCTTGAACCGTGACACCTTTCCACAGTCTTACAGGCTATTTAAGGAGCACCATTTGAACCACTACAGTCAGTAAGCTTAGAGCACCTTTCACTTAAAGTTGCTTTTTTGCTGGCTTTAGCGTCCGTAAAGAGAGTAGGTGACATGCATGCACTTTCAGTGATTGCATCCTGTCTAGATTTTGGGCCTAGCGACTCCAGAGTCGTCCTCAAGCCAAGACACGGTTATGTACCTAAGGTGCTTTCCACTCCGGGTGCAAGTCATTACGCTTTCGGCGCTGCCTTCATCAGAAGGTGAAACAGACGCAAATTTGCTCTGCCCGGTCAGGGCACTGAGATTATATATAGAGTGTTCTGCCCCCTTCAGGCAGTCGGAACAGCTCTTCGTCTGCTTTGGCGGCCACACCAATGATAGTCCGGTCACGAAACATCTCGTTGGCCTATTAGTCTAAGGGCCTCAATAGCCACATAGGCATTAGAGCGCACTCCACGAGAGGCATGGCCCTTTCATGGGCCTGGTCTTGTGGTATACTACTGGTTGATATTTGTGCGGCGGCAGGCTGTGCCTCACCGGCCACGTTTATCAGATTCTATAAATTGGACGTTCCTGCTTTACAAGCAGGTGTTCTTTCTATATGACTTATTGTGAAACACACCTATGTACTCACAAGCATACTAATTCAATAAGCCCGACTCTGTCCGGCTCCATTATACCTTCATATAAGGCCCGATACTATCCGGCCTACATAAATTGTTATGGTTACCCTCTTCAAGGCCCACCATGGTTGGCTGTCAAGGGGTTCATTCTCTCCATACGGTGCTAGGGGTGGCACGGTTCACAAAACCCACGGTTTGGTTCGTATCACGGTTTTAGGGTCACGGTTTTTGGTTCTGTACGGTTCTTGTTGTTGTTGTTTTTTATTTACTTCAGCATATGATATATAGCTTAATCATCCACAATTCTGTTTATAGTAATAACCGTCTCTCTATTTATACATATTTATATATATATTCAGTACATATCCATGTCCTGCACTTATGCAACCATTGTATATCCTGCACTTGCTGCTATTGCACTTCTGGTTAGACCTAAACTGCATTTCGTTGCCTTGTACTTGTACTTGTGTAATGACAATAAAGTTGAATCTAATCTAATCTAATCTAATTAGGATTCAGTATTAAAAATTGTTATATCAAGTTGTTTCCTAACTGGCTGTCTACCGAGTCCGACACATTGGCGTAACATTTTTCATGTTAATCATATCAATTTTGATCAGAACAATGCACTGTGGCTTTAATTCAGCTGACCTGATTAACACATTTCACCATGAAGTGTCACAATCACCATATGACATTCAGCGCTGTGAAAAAATAACATAAAATACACGAAAACACAACACTGCCAGAAGTTTTTGCCCAAACTTCAAAGGCATGTTTAAATTATTAGAACTAGAAGCATCTTAACTTTTAAATGTTACATTTATCATGTGAACTACTTATATACAACATATGAATGTGTGTATGAGACGGAGGGGAACACGGTCTTGCAGCAGATATATATATGTTGTCCATCATAAATCAAAGCACGAGACAGACAGGGGTCGGAGGAGAACACCGGAAAATGTGACAGAATGAACTATATTTGCCTGTATTTGCAATCCACGAGCCGCGGTTCAGGTGCGCGACTCGCGAGACAAACCTGCCAGTGTATGTCTGCTCAACGGGCACGCGCTCTCGCACTGCATCTGCCCTGCTGTACGTTGCTAGCGCATCCTCCAACTCCGGGCAGCCTTCCTTAACTCTCCCACTTGCATTTCTACATGTGACGTGACCTGCAGCACTCCACTTTTACTTTACTGTATGTCCACACACACCTCTTATTTCGCGCGAAAAGCACATCCACTGTCTGAGGTAACATACGGGCACGAGGATACATTGCGCATGCGCAAACCGTGCGACGCACACACACGACCGAGACAAGCGAACCGAATGGTTCGGTTTTTTTCCATGTACCGTGCCACCCCTATACGGTGCTGTAGTTATATAAGCCTTATGTGGGAGATCTAGCACACACAGCGTTTTACATTGGGCCCCCTATCATATGCTATGCAATACGAATGATTCTCTCGAAAGGGAACGACTCGGTTATTAACATAACCTCAGTTCCCTGTGAGAAGGGAGCGAGTATTGCGTAGCCTGCCATGCTTGTGCTCACTCAGAGTGTCGCTTCAGTCGATTTGTAAACTGAGTTCCTATGGCACTGACACTGTCTTTATAGACTCAATATGCAAATTCAGGCGGACTGTTTGGGCGGGAGCACAGTAGCCACCTCATTGGTTTTCTCGCTTAGTCGCCTCGCCATAAGTGTGCTTATACGCTCTGCTAGGTCTGCTGTGCAGCTGCACTGCGTTTTACATGGATAAATTAAGGATAAAATTCTGCTTCAATTCTCGAGAAACTCAGGAGTCCCCCTAGCGTATGCTATGCAATACTTGCTCACTTCTCTCAAGGAAACAAGGTTATGTTAATAACCGAGTCATTATAGCAAGCAAAGCCAACATGATGTTGATTATTTAATAATGGTCTGATTCACTGAGTTCCTATTTCTATAGTCTAATCTATAATGGCAGATGATGTTTTAATATTTTCTTATGGTATCCCAATAATTTTACAGCATAAGATCCATCAGTATTGCAAAAACCAGAAAATTTGAAGGACATGAAAACAGTTTGTGGTCAAAACATTTTGAATACCAGAATCATTCAGACTCACATAGACATCAATAATCGGCATATGAATCTCAACAATGGTGACAATAAAAAGCTTCATTCTGCAATGCATGCTGGGTACCGGCATTGAACAAAAATCGTCCATGTCTCCCAGCATACATTGTGGCATGAATAAATGATTCTGCTGAATAGCCTGATTATTCTCTTTAATTCTTACTATTTACATTTATTTTTGGTGTTGTTTTTGTGTTGAATTTTGGTAGTGTTTTGTGATATTCAGAGTTGATCTGTTTTGTTCTGATTGTCACCATTGTTGAGATTCATATGTTGTTTCTTCATGTCTATGTGAGTCTAAATGACGCTGTATAAATCCTTCATAACTGATTCCTAATCACTGCTTGATATTGTGCTGAAGTATCATGGTTTTGGTAACATAAAATGATATGTATTTTAAGAACAATGGGTTTGTTTAGGGGACGGACATTGGATGAGATTAACAAACCAAGCATTCCATCAGGGCCGTTTTTAGGCATAGGCAAACTAGGCGGTGGCCTAGGGCGCCATCAGTAGGGGGGCGCCAATAAGCGCATATCTGGCACTGATGTTTGTGTGTAAAGGGTATCACGGCCACCCTAAAATGTTATTGCCACCCCCACTAGTTCCCCCACACTATTGGATCAGAGAACTGTCAATCTGACGATTCCTATGCCATCAGATCAGAGTAGGCTACTGTCAACAAAGTTCGCGTTTGGAGTGCTCAACAACACCATTAGATCAATGAACTCGGTCAATGCTTTGGCAAGGTAACACTTTTTTTAACCATTAAATAAAGCTAAATTCAAACTAAAGGCCAATTAAAATAACAGGTACAAATCTGTATTTTCTTAGGGAATTTTTTTGGCAGTCTAGAAATCACGCTGTGAATGGGCAGATAGCATTGCTCGGTGTGTATGTTAGAGGCAAAATATAACTGCACACTTACTTCAGCATTTCATGATTATCAGTTATATTTTGACTCTATAAAGCTTTCTTCTCTTAATTGCACCTCCAAAAGGTTTTTGCGCCAATGCATTGTTAAAAGAATCAGTGTGTTTTGTAATTGTCCCATATAAAACTTTAGCGGCCAATTTAAAAATGGTATAATAAAATGTGCAAATTCACAACATGATTACATCCTTTATTAAATCACGTTGACAAATTTAACGTATCTTTACGGATGGTGTTGAATGCTGAATCGATTAATTCAGTTCTAATAGTGCTTAATGCAAGCAATGTCGTACACACAGAGGGCAAAGTGCTGCGTTATTTAAAGGGGAAGTTCACGCATCAATGAGTAACAAAAACAACACTGAATCAGTATTTATTCTTATTACTTTCATGTGAAATGTACTAATAACACATAATAATTATGTAGTTATGTCTGAGAACAATTTCTTAGCAACTAGGGACTGCACAAATATAGGCCTAGGGCTATACAGGCATCTGGCTATTAATTAGAATCCTTATTAACAAATATATACATTTATAATTTGGTATGGATGTATTTGTTAATTAATACCAGTAATACCAATGTTGCTTTTTAAAATTTGACTGGGGGCACCAATAAGGATTTCGCCTAGGGCGTCAGAATGGCTAGAAACGGCCCTGCATTCCATTATGATTAGGTCATAAGAAATATTCTTGATTATGCATAACCAATAATACCTGATAGTAGTGGGAAGTTTGGATCATTTTACTTACTTGGATCTTTGAATCTCGTTCAGCAAAATGAACAAATCTTTTTTCAAGTAATTTCGTTAATTTCAGCAGAATCGGGTGACTGATGCAGTTGAGCTGTTTGTTGAGTAATTTATCACATACATATGTGCTATTGCTAACAATGAACTGCAAAGATTGAAGTTAAAGTCATGTTTTTAAGTATTTCACTACTGCACATTATGAGTTTGCAGTTTATGTTACGAAATGTTAATTTTCAGTGGACTCAAATGAAATAAGTTTACAGTACAAACACCGTATAAATACTAGTTTTAAAATGAGAACTGTTTGAAGCAATCAGTTTTTCAAATGAAAAGTTACGGTAATATACTGTAAAAAAGGAGAGCTGTAAATAAACAGTAGAGGGCTGTTAATTAACAGAACACAGTTGCCAGTAGATTACCAGGGCTCTCAAGTTTTGAAGACAGGCAAGAGTGACATCTCCAACCCCCCACCCAAACACAACAATGGGGGTGTTGTTGTGTTTGGTAAGGATCACTGAACACAATTGGCGGGACGGGACGCCTGGCGCTCTTTTATTGATTGCCTTTTTTCGTATCATATATTTGAGTAATTATCATAAAATAGGTATCAATCGAAACCTTACGAACTCAAAATTCATCCCGTGAAAACGGTTTTGAAAATCGGACGGTGCGTTACCATGGAAACGTACTCTAAATTCTTCTAGCGGGCTTCTCCCCTAGTGGGCGGTGTCATATTTCATATTACAAAATGTACTACTACTTTATAATCAAAGTCTTTTCTAATCTTGACAAAACACATATCATCGGAAAGGTCTGGTGACTGGTATTTGGTGACTGTTTTGTTATGGAAGTGATATTTGGACAGAAATTTACAGGAAAATGCATCAAAAAACACTATTTTTGGTACAGCGCCTAAACAAAATCTCATGGGAACTTCAATTTTTGTGATATAAACTTCAAATTTGGAACACAACTTGGTTAGACGTATGGCTTTGATTTTATAGCAATTTTAGAGTAAAACATTTTTCTAAAATATATATTTTATATAAAATAAAAATATTTAGTACAGTATTTTTTATTTACAGTAAATTTAAACTTCCATAACTTTTTCATACTTTCATATTTTGAATTGCTTTCACTTCAGCAATAATCTGCTGAGTGTCTTCTTTAAAACAAGACCAGACTTAAATTTCCCTTTATTCATTTGTGTGAGTGAGAGAGATATGGAGACAGATTAGACTCATTAATAATTCACGCAAAAAACAAGATGCACACATGTGTAACCAATTTCACATGCATGAAACCAAATTCACGTGCACAAAAAACAATTCACGTGTGCAAAATAAAATTATATATTCATAAAATACATTTCACAAATGCAAAACACAATTCGTAGATTTACAACTGTGCACAAAAACTTTTGAATGTTTAAAATGTACACATTCATCCTGTAATGCAAATGTGCAAATCGTCATTCACGTGTGTGAATTGCCTTGGATGTGTGTGTGTGTTTTTGAGACTTTCCTGGCAGCGCAATCCTCCCTACACAGAGGAGTCGTACTCTTTAGCCAATCAGATTTAAGCTCATCAATCGGTCAATCATAACCGCGTGAGGGCGGGCCCCCATGAATGTTACGTCATCAGCGTTCGACCGCAGTTAGAGATCATGGCTAAGCAGCAGAGGTATGTATGTGAGGTTTGATCGGTTCATTTCGGTGTTTACTGAAACTAAGAACTTATCAAATGAAACTAAGAAACTATCACTTCAAATGATCTCTGTGTGAAAATAAACATTTAGTAGTATTGATGGATTCTTATGTTTACTTCATAAAGAATTATGCATATGCACACCATACAAATGTAGGATTTTAGATTCATAAACTCCATAGAAAGCATAACAATGGTTTGAATGATGAAAGTGTATATAAATAGACGAATTAGATAAATAGATATTTTTCACGTCTTCTTTTATTTAACTATTATTTAATTAGGAAAGAGCAGTCACAACAGTGTTTGTACCTGCATGTCATGTCCACCACACATTCAACTGATGATGATCATTTATGTAATGAAGTGCATACATTGGAGACCATTTATATTTAATCTATGCTTTGTTTTAACTTTAAGCTGCACATATATGCAGTTTTATTGTTTCAGATTTCCCAGACAGATGATGTATGAAGTTGCAGAGACCAGTACCGTTACCTTACCATTCCTACTGTAATTCTTTCAAAACACTCATGTTGCATCCCTTCATTTTGACTGTTGTTTCAACAAGAGGCTGAAAGTCATGTAAAAGTTACTGTATTAATGTACACACTCAAGGAATAAAGCCCTGCTATGCCTTATTAAATGTTCTTGTTTTATGTCAGAATTAAAAGATTCAAAGATATTTGCTACAGTTGATGTATACGGTTTATTAATTTGAAAGTTTCTGAATCCTTTGGGAATAAAACCTATATGAAATGACTTGGCCATGATTAAAGAGAGTTCACCCCAAAAAAAATGTTTTATTCATTTACTCACCCTCAAGTTGTTCCAAACCTATATGAATTTCTGTTCTGCTGAACACAAAGGAAGATATTTGTAAGAATGTTTGTAACAAAGCACATCTCTGCAGCCATTGACTAACATAGTAGGGAGAAAAATACTATGTTAGTCAATGGCTGCAGAGATTTGCTTTGTTACATTCTTCTAAAAAACTTCCTTTGTGTTCAGCAGAACAAACAAAACTCAGTACAATATATATATAACATTGTATATAAATATATTCTGTAGTTGTGAGATTGGCTGATTAACAGTTTGAAGCTGGGTTAGTTCTTCAGTCACGGGGCACTGGAAGCACAATGCCATTGCATGGCTGGTCAGGGATGTTGGTAGTGTTCCAGTCAGTGTCTTCTTTTCTTTTTAAAGTAGATAAATGTTTATCTCCAAATGATACATTTAAGTGCAATACATCAGGTGAAAGTTAACAAATGAAATGTGTTCAATCTAGCCGCCACTAGCCCTTTCTCTGTCAGAACACGTCAGATTTTGGTTTTTGATATTTAAAGCAGTCAGCACGCAGTACAAGAGCTGCAGACAGAGGAAGAGCAGGAAGCAGGACATGAAGTGATGGTAATATCATTTAATATAGTTTACTGAGTGATCTTAGTAGCATGATGTTAATTGCATCTTTGTCTGATCAGCATAAAAATGCTTTTTTGCCAGGCAAAGTAAAATGAATGCTTCACAACATTGTCCTGTGACATTAAAAACCTTGAGATGACAATACAGCACAGAACATGAAAGTACATGTGTACTGAATAGATTAATACAAATTAATACAAATAAGACATTAATACAAATTATAAAAGAGAATAAGGAAACATGAATTTAGATGTTTGTGACTGCTATCCAGAAGTCACGCCAAAGGTGTGTAATCTTGAAAAATACAAAGGAACAATACGTGTAATAATTTAACACTGTATACTTTTGCACAAATGGCAAAATATCTTCATCACTAAACAATGAGTGCTCATAAAAAAATTGTACATAGTGAAAAAATATCTTGATGAGGCCAGTGCTAAATGGGAGCTATTGGCCACCCAGATTATTGTTTTACAATCATTTGTGTGATTGTAACTGAGAGAGATGTCTGTCTCTGTACCTGCAGCTAAAATACAACAAAACAAGCATCATTTCTTCTTCATATGGGACATCTGATTCCCACAGGAGTTGCTTACATCTGTTAATATTGAATAAACTATCACTTCAACTGATCTCTAAGTTCTTAGTTTCAGTAAACACAGAAATGAACCGATCAAATTTCACATACATACCTCTGCTGCTTAGCCATGATCTCTAACTGCGGTCGAACGCTGATGACGTAACATTCAGGTGGGCCCGCCCTCACGCAGTTATGATTGGCCATTGATGAGTTTAAATCTGATTGGCTAAAGAGTATGACTCTGTGTAGGGAGGATTGCGCTGCCAGGAAAGGAGAGGGGGTAAAATCTTTCCGTGACAGGGGCAGCTGCCAATGAGACCTGTCACTCTACCAGTCACCGCTAGTGGCAGCTGCCTCGCGACCCGTCACCGCTATTTGCGCCTGTCACTCGACCTGGCACGGCTATACGTGCCTGTCACTCGACCCGTCATCGCTATTTGCGCCTGTCACTCGACCTGGCACGGCTATACGCGCCTGTCACTCGACCTGGCACGGCTATACGTGCCTGTCACTCGACCTGGCACGGCTATACGTGCCTGTCACTCGACCCGTCACCGCTATATGCGCCTGTCACTCGACCTGGCACGGCTATATGCGCCTGTCACTCGACCCGTCACCTCTATATGCGCCTGTCACTCGACCTGGCACGGCCATACGGCCATACGTGCCTGTCACTCGACCTGGCACGGCTATGCGGCCATACGTGCCTGTCACTCGACCTGGCACGGCTATGCGCCTGTCACTCGACCTGGCACGGCTATACGTGCCTGTCACTCGACCCGTCACCGCTATATGCGCCTGTCACTCGACCTGGCACGGCTATACGTGCCTGTCACTCGACCCGTCACCGCTATATGCGCCTGTCACTCGACCTGGCACGGCTATATGCGCCTGTCACTCGACCCGTCACCGCTATATGCGCCTGTCACTCGACCTGGCACGGCCATACGTGCCTGTCACTCGACCTGGCACGGCTATGCGCCTGTCACTCGACCTGGCACGGCTATACGTGCCTGTCACTCGACCCGTCACCGCTATATGCGCCTGTCACTCGACCTGGCACGGCTATATGCGCCTGTCACTCGACCCGTCACCGCTATATGCGCCTGTCACTCGACCTGGCACGGCCATACGTGCCTGTCACTCGACCTGGCACGGCTATGCGCCTGTCACTCGACCTGGCACGGCTATACGTGCCTGTCACTCGACCCGTCACCGCTATATGCGCCTGTCACTCGACCCGTCAACTGCTATATGCACCTGTCACGCAGTCCGTCACCACTATATGCGCCTGTCACTCGACCAGTCACAGCTGTATGCACCTTCCTTGCGTCCCGTGATCGTTAAAGGGCTAATTGCAGGTTACATTATTAAAAGTGGCTCTCTCACTAGAAGAACCCGTCACCACAGAATGCGCCTGTCACGTGACCCGTTGGTTAAATGTTCTTAGGTTACTGCTAAACAACCGAAGATGACAAGGAAAACGATTTCTGATTATGAAAGGTATTTTTTTTTTTTTTTTTTTTTTTATTAAAATCAACCTATGTTTGTTTAGACTATATTTGACAATACATTTCCGTGTAAATACTGTTAGGCTATATTGCGTTAAAGAGGCCAGGTATAGTTATCTGAAATCAGAGTGATGTAATTGCTTTGCAAACGAGTTAAAACAGCTAACCTAAAATCACACAAAAATGCAATATAGCCTATGTATAAACACAATTAATTTTTATTACTTTTCTGTAATAACAGAAATGGCCTACGTGGCCTGACTTAAATAACGCTGTGCTTGATTTGTTCTGTTGAAGCAGGCCTCTCTTATCACAATTCCTGCTGATGAAGGGCCATCAAAACCATGGTGGATTTGAACTGTTCACCCTTTAAAAGAGAAAGATGACACAGGTCTAAACTTTGCAGAAGTGTTTTAAGGAGGAACAAAAAAACAACAACAGTAAAAGTAAGACTTACTCCAAAACAGTGTTTGACAGTAAAGCCATTTCTGCCTGAAACCTGTGAAAGCCCTCAGTCTTGTGCAGAATTAACAGTGTTAGCTTTAAAAGACAAGAAGAGACAGTTATGAAAGGGTCTGTGTAGTGCACTTAATGTATTGTCCCATATACTGTATCAAATTATCTTTAAATATACCTCAGGGGTCAAAACTTCAAGAATGTAGGTTGTGCTTGGTAGGGAATATCTAGGCAGTTGTGTTACTGTGTATATTCGTTCAATTATCCTCTCGGTCTGTAGCAAAACAGTTGTTAAATTTGTACATATTAACATTTATATGCTTTAAAAATGTATTGCAATTTATAAATTAACTTTTTCAGAAAAAAAAAATCTGTAGAATATCTTCATTGACAATATCACATTTACAATGAAATGAGAGATGTTCAAATCTGTCTGACATTTATCTATACAGTGTTGTTTGCTTATGATACAACATAAAAAAAAACACAAACTTATTTAACTATATAAATTGTTAAACAATATGAAAATGTACCTGTTCTTCGTCAAAAAAACAAAACTTTTTACTGAGTTTCATCTTGAGCTTTGGAGAAAATGTGGGATGTTCAAATAAGAACATCCTGTTGGATCGTATTGTTCCATTTTTCAAGCCATCGTGTAATTTCTAGAATGTTACACACAAAAGTAAAACAAATGTAAGAAATGTAAACTTTCAGTCAACAGCATATATTAAGTGATGGCCTATGTTGTATATTTTTAAATAACAACACTCAACATGATACAGCTCGAATATAAAGCTAGTAAAATGTGTGTTTTTTTTTTTTGTAATTTGTAATATTTACCAAGATCTCATGATCCTCTATTACAATGTCAACCAACCAGCCCTGCTTCAAGAGTGCCAATGTTCTGTAAAATCAAGGTGACATTAAAACATGTATTGTACTTGTATTATGAAAAAGATATAATTTAAGGTATAACATACTTCTCAAAGGTATGCACATGCTCAGTGTCACATCCACAGCTGAATGATGTTTTCTCTGTAACCGTTTCAAGACTGATGCCAGCGCAGTCAGCATGTAGCCATTTTTGGCAAAGGTCACACTGAATCCAGTCCAGTGACTGGATTTCTGGGTGCATTACTCTGCAGACAGATAAATGATAACAATTAATGTAACTTCTTTCTCAAAATTGTCGATCACACGGAAATAAAATAATCATCACATACTTTGATCCACATTTTTGGTAAATGCAAACTTCATCATCACGGGCCATGCAGCTGTTCTGTGTTGCACTCTGGGCTGTTTTAAACTCGGGTGGAAAGTCCTAGGAAAGATTTTAATGTTAAACTTTGCATACCCTGTAAACTGTTAACTTTTTTTAAATTCACAGCATTACCTCTGGTTGCAGATTTTTCACCATGCACGAAGCATGGTAAAGACGAAGGTATCCCATCTGTTCATTGTGCAGCATTTCCTGGCACATTTTAATATTTTTTGCTTCCATTTCTGCCATCTACTCCAAAAATCAGTTACATTCATCAAACATTTTTATATTACAAAATATATAAACAACATCAACATAATTCATGTATATAAACTCACTGTGCATACGAAAACACCACAGTTCCTTCCATCATCTCTCTTCCATTGCATTGGACTGGACACAGTATTTTAGTAATTTAGTATTTATAGTAAAAGTATTTTCTGGACCTCTGAAACATTCTGAAATGAAGCAAACTGAAAACGTTAAATTCTGAGACATTTATGACACTATTATGTCTTGATGCTCATGAAAAAAGATGTGCATTTTGTATTGCACATTTTGTAAATACCCCAAGAACTTTCAAGTGGTCATCTGACACAGTTGCATTACTCTGCCAATCTCTGTGCCATAGAATGAATGTGTCTGTGTTCAAAGCCACAACCTGAAAGCCAAAATTACAGGTTTTAGTCTTTATATAACCAACTATAAATGTCACATGTAAGTCATAGGTTCTGTGGGAATAACTTACATCCTTAGTCTCTTCCGCAATTTGAGCAATGCGGCAATTGACCGCCTTTAAACAAACCCCCAAAAAAAGTATGAAATAATATGGGGTGATGTCATATATATATGCATAAAAAAATATGGATATGACAACTTTTATAATACTTTAGAGCATTTTATACTTACATTATCAGTTAGCCAAGGCATTGCTATACTGCTTGTGTCACTCAACAGATGTGGGGGGAGAATAGATTTCAGGTCCCGCAGAAACAAAATGGCATAGAAAGAAATCTTTGCAATGACATCATCTTTCCTCTTTACAGCATAAAGTTTAGCGATGGTTTCCTAATGTTGGAAAAGTACAATTACTATTACCAGTACATGTTGTTAGCACTATTTTATTGGTTATTTTTGTTTGGTTTGTGGTTATCAGTTGTGTGAACATTCCAATGTAGTTACCTTGTGAGTCTGCTCAGTGGGGAACATTGCCACAGAAAACTTCTTCCCCTCCTCAGGTATACTGTCCACTTTTGCTGGGCCATGTGGTTCTCTGCCATGTTCTTCCATTGGTCGTGTGTTTGTTTCTGCAATTATTTATGAATACATTACTCCACAGTAAATATTACAGATCAGCTATCATAAAAAAGTGTAACAGCACACATTACTTCAAATTTACCTTTTTGGCCACACATCAGTTTGCCCTGTAGTCCTGGTTGTATGTTTTCATCTGTGCGTTTCTGCATTTCTTTAAAAAATGCGGAGTTTTTCCTGGTATTATGTAAATGGAAGTACAGGCGTACCGAAAACATGTAATGCGTATCTCTCATCTGGCACAGAGAATACCGGCTTGAGGACAGCTCCCTGTTCACTTGTTCAGCTTCTGAGGTGTTGATAAGAGAAGCCAGTTCAGGGATTACTTTTAGACTCCGCAATTTCTCCTCTGGTCTTTTTTGGTTCTTTTGGTGGAACCTATCATAAAAGGAGAAGCGGTCTGATGTTCCAGTTTCTGGATGTGGTTTTGACAATTTGTCCATTGCTGATGGTTCTGGGTTTAGCCTAGTTTTCAACTTGATATTGTTGACCCAGTCAAGATGTACTCTCAACTTCCCAGCGGATGCCAATGATATATTTGCCTCTGTTGGCTCACACACCCTCCCATCATGTGGCTTGAAAAATCTTTGCTGTGTGCGATTGTTGACATGTCTGGCAACATGTCCAGCAATGTCACATATGTACACTGTGGGAGGGTGCTTGAAACTCAACAGGGCATCCCCATGGTCCCGAGCGGACTCCTGCCACCATAAAGGTGAAGCATAGTAAACCACTCCATGGGTGCATCCCATGTGTAACACTCCACCTGTATTACAACAAATATGACGCGTTACCTTAATTTATCGAACAGAGTATTAACCAAAAATATATATATTGTAAACTGACAAAAGAAAATGTCTAATATATTGTTCCCTACTATAAATTATAAACATGCCATAGAGTAACAAAACTCATCTTACCTCCAGCCTTTTTGAGTTTTACAAACATTTTAGGATAAACATCCTTATACAGGGAGTGCAGAATTATTAGGCAAATGAGTATTTTGACCACATCATCCTCGTTATGCATGTTGTCTTACTCCAAGCTGTATAGGCTGGAAAGCCTACTACCAATTAAGCATATTAGGTGATGTGCATCTCTGTAATGAGAAGGGGTGTGGTCTAATGACATCAACACCCTATATCAGGTGTGCATAATTATTAGGCAACTTCCTTTCCTTTGGCAAAATGGGTCAAAAGAAGGACTTGACAGGCTCAGAAAAGTCAAAAATAGTTAGATATATTGCAGAGGGATGCAGCAGTCTTAAAATAGCCAAGCTTATGAAGCGTGATCATCGAACAATTAAGCGTTTCATTCAAAATAGTCAACAGGGTCGCAAGAAGCGTGTGGAAAAACCAAGGCGCAAAATAACTGCCCGTGAACTGAGAAAAGTCAAGCGTGCAGCTGCCAAGATGCCACTTGCCACCAGTTTGGCCATATTTCAGAGCTGCAACATCACTGGAGTGCCCAAAAGCACAAGGTGTGCAATACTCAGAGACATGGCCAAGGTAAGAAAGGCAGAAAGTCGACCACCACTGAACAAGACACACAAGCTGAAACGTCAAGACTGGGCCAAGAAATATCTCAAGACTGATTTTTCTAAGGTTTTATGGACTGATGAAATGAGAGTGAGTCTTGATGGGCCAGATGGATGGGCCCGTGGCTGGATTGGTAAAGGGCAGAGAGCTCCAGTCCGACTCAGACGCCAGCAAGGTGGAGGTGGAGTACTGGTTTGGGCTGGTATCATCAAAGATGAGCTTGTGGGGTCTTTTCGGGTTGAGGATGGAGTCAAGCTCAACTCCCAGTCCTACTGCCAGTTTCTGGAAGACACCTTCTTCAAGCAGTGGTACAGGAAGAAGTCTGCATCCTTCAAGAAAAACATGATTTTCATGCAGGACAATGCTCCATCACACGCGTCCAAGTACTCCACAGCGTGGCTGGCAAGAAAGGGTATAAAAGAAGAAAATCTAATGATATGGCCTCCTTGTTCACCTGATCTGAACCCCATTGAGAACCTGTGGTCCATCATCAAATGTGCGATTTACAAGGAGGGAAAACAGTACACCTCTCTGAACAGTGTCTGGGAGGCTGTGGTTGCTGCTGCACGCAATGTTGATGGTGAACAGATCAAAACACTGACAGAATCCATGGATGGCAGGCTTTTGAGTGTCCTTGCAAAGAAAGGTGGCTATATTGGTCACTGATTTGTTTTTGTTTGGTTTTTGAATGTCAGAAATGTATATTTGTGAATGTTGAGATGTTATATTGGTTTCACTGGTAAAAATAAATAATTAAAATGGGTATAAATTTGTTTTTTGTTAAGTTGCCTAATAATTATGCACAGTAATAGTCACCTGCACACACAGATATCCCCCTAAAATAGCTAAAACTAAAAACCACTTCAGAAAATATTCAGTTTTGATATTAATTAGTTTTTTGTGTTCATTGACAACATGGTTGTTGTTTAATTATTAATGTTGTAAAATTAATCCTCAAAAATACAACTTGCCTAATAATTCTGCACTCCCTGTAAAGGAGAAGCTCCTCAAGCCTGTTTATCATGTCAACGATTGATCCACTAACCTAACCCTAACCTAACCTATCCACTTGCAGACACTCCGAGGACATTGCAGACTTTTATCAGTTCATCCTTTTTTGGCTGATCAAATGATAATTTACATTAAAAAGTGTTTTAGAATGCAATATTTGATAGTAGTGTGTTGCATGTTAATGTGAAAGTTTTGTACTTTACCGATTTTGAATCGAGAACTTGTAAAATATGGTCCTCATCAATCTCTTTTGGAACATGACTGGTGCCGGCCCTGTGACTGTAGGATAGCCCTTTGAGAATTTCAGTTTTTGAAAGGGTATTGCTGGTTCGTGTATCTTGCCCCATCCATGGAGCAAAGGCTGAGTATGCCAATGTGCTTTGAAACGGATTGCCAGAAGCATCTAAAGTATGGAATGTGTACGGTTAAAACTCAGTCATGTATGTAATTAATATGTCATGCCTGTATGTAAGTATTATAAAAAATATATGGCTTCAACCATGTTGTGAAACAATACAGAATTTTTACTTAATTACAATTAGGTTACAATTAGTGTAATAAATTATTACTTTTACTAATTAAAAGTAATAAGATTAACAATGTTGCAAAATATCACAGAGCACTTGTCAACGTATCCAGAATATTATGCTTACCATCACAGAATCCGGTGGCTACAATTTCCTTTTCCATGTTCTCCCATCTTGCTGCCACATTAACCTCCATTTCCTGGGGAGTGTTGTTATGGTTCTCCGGACGTTTCAAGAGATGGACTGATAGTTGTGAAAAAAAGGGTAGTGACAGTGAGCATGTGAATGTGGCATGAATATCGCTTGAAGTTTTGAATTACATTTTAAAGTAACTCTCACCTGGCAATTCAAATGCAACTTTCCAGTTTGTGTCAGCGATGACAACAGAGGGGTGATGTCCACAGCGGTAACAGAAGTAGTTGTAGGAATATTTTCTGAGAGTGCAGAAATGATAAAAAGCTTTCCGTAGGGAGTTGTATGGCACTTTAGTCCCAGAATGAGACGCAATTGTGCGCAACATCCGCCCAACAGCAATGTGATTCTGCAGACAATAAAAAATATGTTCTTAAACATGTTGTAAATATTTTTGTATATGTTTAATTTAGTACAAACATGTCCCACAGTTGTAACAATCCGATTGTATGTACTCACCGAAAGACCGGTTGTTAGAAGAGAACATAAGGGTATGGAAAGAAAGATCTTGTTGTTGTAGTTATGAAATCCGGAACTGTACTCCTGAAAACGAACTACGTTTCTGCAAACTGGGCACTCCTTTCCATAGGCTGAAATACCTACATGAAAGCACACATTTATTGGCATTTCCCGTTTTATATATGCACAATTTATATAAGTGTAAACATTTTACAGAATGCCCTACCTTTGTTCTGCGAAAATATTCCATAGACTGTTGCTTGTGTTGTAATGATGAAAGTAGTAAGTTCTGGAGGACACGGCCCTGGACAGTAAGGACACTTTGTCTCTGCAGGCTCAAAGTTCCCTGGAACAGGATTATCTGTCTTTGTTAAATCCAGTGGTAGATCCTCTGGGATTCTCTTGGAATTCCACAAGTAGTTGGTCATAGTGATCACACTACTATGTGTGTATTCTGGCTGATAGTGCATACCCAAATTTCCACTGACCATTTCCTCAAGATCTTCAATATCCTCGTTTGAGGCATCCACTGCATTTTTGGCCAAGTGAGGATGCTCTTGGAACAGCCACCACATAGACAAGTATCTATGTACACAGCTGATCCGTTTTCTTGAGCTTATACACTGGCAGTGCCATTTACCTGATTTGGTATCGAATGTTGACAATGTCCTCCTAAACTTACACCAGTTGTCCTTCTCACCAGTGTACACTGAGAAGAAGATATAACGATCAGAGAGACTGTGTTCCCCCCAGAAAATTGGGAACACACAGTCAACTTCCTCTGAGTAGGCACGTTGGTAGAGTGCCATACATTCTTCTTGCCTCGATGTTGATATGAGTCCTTTTTCCGCCATCTCCTTCACAGACTCATTGTTCAGTGCTGATGGTGGAATATATGCTTGGGCTTTTCGGGTCCTCTCTAGGTGGTAGCATTCTTTACCAGGGTTTCCACTTTGGGCAGCTATGCTCATAAAGTCCCTACATTCCTCCACTTCACAATCATACAGCCGAGCTGGTAAACACTTCTGTACATGTATAGGAAGTCTAACCCCATGGGGATGTTTCGTTGTCACATAGAGTCCATTTTTTGGGTCAATGCAGATCATGGGTTCTTGTCCATCATGCTGCTCTCTTTCATGTCTTTTCAAGTTCGAGGTGGTGCTGAAATGAAGCCCACATATATGGCACACCTTTGCTCCTTGTTGGACTTGGTCAGTTACAGTAGGCGCAGAAGGTTGTTCCACATCTGAGAAAAATAAGACACACTCCATTTTATGTCCATTTCAGTTATAAACTACTGTTGTATGTATCTCTACTTGTATGTATCTGTTTGGTTTATATTTGTGAGTGTACTCACCAGAAGGTCCTGCTGTCAGCATCAGACCTGTTGTGGTAAAGAAAAGGAATAATACATTTGACAGATGTAGTGTGAATTATAAACTTGTCACAAAGAGTATGATTTTAATGTTTATGTTGACCTACCATGCTTTTGTAAGTGGGATTTGAAATCTGGCGATCTATTTATTATTTTGGCACACTTAGGACAATGCCAATGGCTCCTTTTACCACTTTTCCTCTCTGGACAGTGGCATGGTATGGTGAACTTGCCTACCAAAACAATAGGATGTTTTGACAATGTGTCAATAATACATACATTCTATACATTTAATAGATTATTAATATTTGCCTAATTTAATTCTCAAGATATTACTTACTTGTGCCATCCTCTTTAAAGTGTACAGCAAATCTCAGATGCTTTATGAAAAAATGATTTGTAGATGCTGTAACTGAAGAAGAGCAGTAACAACAAGCATGATCACCTCCAAGTTCCAAAAAATCCTCTTTGCAGAGAAACACAAATACCTTTCCTGTCAAATAAAAACAGAAGAAGCAGTGTAACTTATTATGGGCTGATTGGCACACGTAGAGAGAGAGAGAGAGAGAGAGAGAGAGAGAGAGAGAGAGAGAGAGAGAGAGAGAGAGAGAGAGAGAGAGAGAGAGAGAGAGAGAGAGAGAGAGAGAGAGAGAGAGAGAGAGAGAGAGAGAGAGAGAGAGAGAGAGATATTTAGTCAAATTACATGTAATTGGAAAATAAGTCTAATAATGTTCACATCCATTTCTACTTATTTGCAAATATCAAAATTAAGTATGGGGAGAGCGGGGCACATCCTAACGCTTTTTGACTTTCTCAGTTTGTGTAAATCCACTTGGGGTTCAGAGTATTTATTGTTTCCCACATTAATTGCACACATGTCTAGTACAATTATGTGGTTTTGTTTCATTAATACAGTGTTTACTTTTTTCTTGATTTACCCCGAAAGAATGGAAGTGAAGTGACACAACATGCCCCGTAGGTGGGGTATATTGTAACATGTGGTGGGGCACAATGTAACATGACCAAATGACAGCTTAAAATGTTACCTGATATAATCAAAAAAATATACAAGACAAACTAAAATATTTTGTCAACAAAATACAATCATTAACTTTTTTAAATATAATAATGGCATTTTTTAATCATTAAAAATATAAGTATTTTTGAGTTTGACTACAAACACATCTCTAAATACAGCTATACAGCAGAGTTCAAAAAACATAATAATAATAAATAATTTATGAACATTAACTCTGAGTCATTATTCACACTTTTCTCATGGTTTTTCTAAAGAATTCATAAAAGTATAGAATATAATGGCATATTTCTAATAGGGGCTCATTGTAGTGTTAACACACACCCCACCTGCGCAACTGGGATTTAAATCACGACTCGTGTCTTCTGCTGGTTAGATCAGCATTAAACAACATCTCAACTGTTAAATAACAGATATAAGATTAAAATAATATCGGATTTGTCTTATTTTAAATAAACACAAAAAACCGAGATGAAAACTAAACTTAAGTAAGAAATACACTTTTGCTATATATGGTTAAATACATGTTCAGTAATATCTTCCAGAGATTTTTTAATTTTTGCGCTATTTTTTCTCTAAATAATGTTAATATGGCAACTAGTAAATACACAAAGTTTCGTCTTCCTGGCATGTGTGGAAAGGGTTAAAACCCGCGTTAGTTTGTGCCCCAAGCTCCTCTACGTCTATATCAATCATGATCAATGAAAGTTTCACGTCACGCAATGGTCTTGTTGTTCTCTTTTACTGCAAAACCCTTGTGTTTTGGATTTTTTGTTTGTTTGTTTATTTTATTCGCAGCATCGTTGCACAGACCGATCGGTGTATGGTATCAATGTACCGCGCGGTACTTTGATGTCTCCGTCGATTGGTCTGTGCATGACGCTTCTCGTAGAACACACCTAATAATATGGATATAGTCCTAAAACATTCATTATTTGAACTGTGGATCACCTTAAGTCAATTGCCACATCGCATCACCTTAACGTGATCTATGAACAACGCCATGCAAAAGGATCCCAGTTGTAAAGCAACTGATTTATATGTCATTGTAATAACTTGTTTAAACAGGGTATCTGCAGATATCAACAGCTCCAATACTTTTTAGGGCTATGTTTAGGTGAATCATTTAAAACATAGTGCATTAAGACCTTTAAGACATGTTAATAATCAAGGCCTTTTTACATTGACAAGGATCTGCGGACACCCCGTTAGAGTTTTCAAAATAAAATGCAAAGCAAATAATAAAGTGGTATGACTTTGCTTACCTTCCATAATTTAGTCAAACAAGTGTCGATACCTATTGCAAAATATATATATATATATATATATATATATATATATATATATATATATATATATATATATATATATATATATATATATATATATATATATATATATATATATATATATATTTATTGTCAATATAGGTAGCCTACGAGAGACTGCCATTAAGAACTTTTTAGATCCATTAAAATTGCATTCATCAAACGATATTTAATATATTTAAAAATACAAGTCATGCAAATTGCAAATATATGGTTACATCATAACATAGGTAACGTAGATACTTACGCTGACAATGATATTCCTGCATGTATGATCCTTGAAGTTCATCATCGATGCCTCCGGCGCCGTCGGTGTCGGTATTTGACCAATCAAATTAAACTGGTCAACGCACTTACACCAATCAAATAAGTTGTTTTCAGGGTACTCGAGGTCACAAAAGGAGGAAGGTACAATTGGGGGGAAGGGTGACGGCACCTGAAGGCTGGTGAACTTATGAAGAGCTTTGGTAGGGGGGAGGGGGGGTTAATATATATTTAAATATATAAATATTTTTTATATATTTACAATTAGCCTAAAAGGGAATCAATAACTGCCCATAATATGTTTTACTGCAAGTGTGTCCAGCCCACACCCCACACCCCTACAGTGTGCAGATGACAATCCACACACACACACACACACACACACACACACACACACACACACACACACACACACACACACACACACACACACACACACACACACACACACACACACACACACACACACACACACACACACACACACACACACACACACACACACACACACACACACACACACACACACACACACACACACACACACACACACACACACACACACACACACACACACACACACACACACACACACACAGTGAGCAGATGACAGCGCAGACTTCCAAAGGATCACTCCTCCATTTTCCACAGACCATAGCACACTTTTAATAGTTTGAATATAGACTTTATTTGTCACCGTGACGTAAATTTACTCATCAGCACAGTTCATTGATGTCCGCGCAAAATACATTAGCCCGACTCCTGTGTCCATTCGGGCCAAGTGTTTTCAAAGTTTATAACGGCCTGACTAGATAGTGCGCTCGCACTGAACGCGTCCTTCGGCACTCACGATCAACTTTGAAAGACCTGCATGCATTGCGTTTACACAGGCCTGTATAGTTAAGCTAGTACACTTTTGTTGTTTTTAAAGAGCGATATCATTATTGTTGTTGTTGTTGTTATTATACCGCGCTCTCGTGCATATTCCGCGTAGGCTACACAATCTAATAGACTAGCCTACATAGTGTAACTTTTACGTTTATTTCTTAAATGTTTTTGAATGGACTTATTTTTTACTGTATGTTTTCAGACTATGCTTTTCACAGAAAAACAAAACATAACAAAATACAATGACTAAATAAGTGTGACTGATGTCTTTTAATCCTTAACCCTTAAAAATGTAGGCTACTTAGGCTATAGAAAACATGCAGTGGGTAGGCGTGACATATTAGGCCTAATTGTTATTAGATTATTCATATTAATATTATTAATATATTAGGCGCATATATCGGTGACTGGTCGAATGACATACGCTTTTGGCCATGATGGGTCGCGTGATAAGAGCTTATGGCCGTGACGGGTCGAGTGACAGGCGCATATAGCCGTGCCAGGTCGAGTGACACGCGCGTATAGCCGTGCCAGGTCGAGTGACACGCGCGTATAGCCGTGCCAGGTCGAGTGACACGCGCGTATAGCCGTGCCAGGTCGAGTGACAGGCGCATATAGCCGTGCCAGGTCGAGTGACAGGCGCATATAGCCGTGCCAGGTCGAGTGACAGGCGTATATAGCCGTGCCAGGTCGAGTGACAGGCGCATATAGCCGTGCCAGGTCGAGTGACAGACGCAAATAGCGGTGACGGGTCGAGTGACAGGCACGTATAGCCGCGCCAGGTCGAGTGACAGGCACGTATAGCCGTGCCAGGTCGAGTGACAGGCGCAAATAGCGGTGACGGGTCGAGTGACAGGCACGTATAGCCGTGCCAGGTCGAGTGACAGGCGCATAGCCGTGCCAGGTCGAGTGACAGGCACGTATAGCCGTGCCAGGTCGAGTGACAGGCGGAAATAGCGATGACGGGTCGAGTGACAGGCGCGTATAGCCGTGCCAGGTCGAGTGACAGGCGGAAATAGCGATGACTGGTCGAGTGACAGGCACGTATAGCCGTGCCAGGTCGAGTGACAGGCGCAAATAGCGGTGACGGGTCGCGAGGCAGCTGCCACTAGCGGTGACTGGTAGAGTGACAGGTCTCATTGGCAGCTGCCCCTGTCACGGAAAGATTTTACCCATACTGCAGGAAAGTCTCAAAAACACACACACACACATCCAAGGCAATTCACACACGTGAATGACGATTTGCACATTCGCATTACAGGATGAATGTGTACATTTTAAACATTCAAAAGTTTTTGTGCACAGTTGTAAATCTACGAATTGTGTTTTGCATTTGTGAAATGTATTTTATGAATATATAATTTTATTTTGCGCACGTGAATTGTTTTTTGTGCACGTGAATTTAGTTTCATGCATGTGAAATTGGTTACACATGTGTGCATCTTGTTTTTTGCGTGAATTATTAATGAGTCTATTCTGACTCCATAGAGAGAGAGTATCGTATAACATCGACAATGCAATACACTTTAATTTATATAGTGCTAATAAAATTATTAAGCCTATTTGGAGAGAGAGATGTTTAATATGACAAAATGTCAGTCATCGTGTGATGACGAAAATATAATTAGATATACATGCAAGCGAAGATGTGGTGTTTAAACTTAAGTAGTTTAAAGCTTGTTTTTGTTTTTAAGCTGTATATACCTCAAATAGATAGTTGTGGTAAACAGGATTACAAGTGTTGTGATATTTTATTTTATTTTTTAAACGTTTAGAACAGTGCTTTGCTGTCAAGGCAAAACATTTCATAGTCATTTTCAAGTTATAAATAATTTTCATTCATATAACGTGTGAGAGCGCAACTCCACTGTGAACGTGTTGGCATAGCAACGTGATACTTCCTGCCTGTGTGTCCTACGGAGGACGTCTCGTTTAATTCTGATTAAGGACACTCCGTATACCGCATCCTTCACAGGATGTGTCCTCCAGAGGATGCAGCCTTCAAAATTAAATGAAATGAGACACAGCTATAGTGATGCTCGGAGCTCCAGTGGTTTCTATGGGGGTAAACGAGGATATGCTTTTTTTTTCATTGGTTGTTGCGTTAAATCTTACCCAGATACAATAATGCTGTTTTCTGATTGGCTACTGTGTAGTCTCTTTCTTTTTTTTTATTGGCTGATAAGTGGCAGGCTCGACTAAGAATTCCAGGGGAGACGCGCTTGATTCCTGCCCGGTTCCATAGAGAGCGGCGTGGCCAGATACATTTTGAGCGCTGCGGCATATTAAATATATGATGAATAGTTTTTCTGCGTGAGAAATACAATGTGTGGCGGGAGTGCGTGACAAAAGACAGAAATGAGTGACTGTCACGCTCAATGCGTGACACTTGAGAGCCCTGGATTGCCTTTATTTTACAACACAATTTCTTAAAGTGTGTACTATCGAAATAAAATTGTATTCTACAAAAAGCTTGAGCAAGCTTTCAAAGACCAAGATTACAACATGAAAAACATGAAAAACTGCGAAAGAAACTTGCTACCATGATAGCTAGCCTACCTACAAAAGGGCTAAAGATCGGTGTCGGTCAACAGGAGAAGGAAAAGTTACATGGGAGTATCACAAGGTTGGTGGGCTTTTTGTATCGAAATTACTGCAGAATCACTGGGTTTACATTTAAAATTTCTAAAGCATCTCTATTTACATTGTTTCATGTGTTTTCTCAAAGCAAATGGAAGACTTAGCTATTTGGGAAATGTGGAGTTGGGAGTGCACCATCAGGCACAATATGCTCAACTCCTCTGTTCAACACTACCTCATCCCAGACTACAGTGCCGAAGTCCTCATTTGCACAGGCCTCAAGCTCCCAAGAACAGCCTCTCCAAGAAGAGCAACCAGGTCCCTCCACTGCTATGCCCTCCACAGAAACACACAAAAGGAGACAAACAAGATCCACATTCTGTGAAGTTTTTGAAACGCATTCAGAGAGGAGAACAGCTGCTCTAGAGTCACTAGTGCGGCCTGACTTAGAGCGCCAAAGAAGGCTTAAAGAGAGGCGGAGAAGGGCGTTTGAAAAAAAACCTCTTACCTGCCTTGGAGAAATAGTAGAACAACTAAAAGAAATCTGTAAATCTCAAGAAATGATAATTGATATATTAAAAAATAAAGTTTAACTATGTAGTCCATTCCCATGTGTATCACATAATTTTTATTGCTCATCACATTATTATAGAGATAACAACACAAAACATTCCTCCCTATGACAGTGGGTGACTGGCAGAATACTGTCAATCATTTGATATTAAGTGCTTAATATCATCCTGTACAATCCCATCCACTAGCCCACAAAACAGTCAAATAAAATAAAATTGTTCTTAAGATAAGTTTAAGGCAAGTGTTGAAGGTAGAACAAGTCGATGTGATGTTTACAGATTGCATCTCTATAATGTGATGCATCATTGTGAATGTGGGCTTCTGGTGGGTATGGGTCATCCTCCATATAATCTGCCTGCTGATCCTCCTCAATGTGGTCATTGGATTCCAGGCAGATGTTATGAAGAATGCAACAGGCTGTGACTGTAGAAGAAATGTTCTTCACTTTTTTCATGTGCAGACACCTGAGTCCTGAATTTTGATTTTAAAATTCCAAATGCATGCTCAATGACTACACGAGCAGAATTCAGTTTCCTATTGAACCATCTCTGCCTGACAGTCAAGTGGCCATTGTCTCTGTATGGCTTCATTCGCTGAAGCAAAAGAGGGTATGCAGAATCTCCAATTATATGCATGCCCTCAGGAACCAGGGAATTTGGATCTTCCTCAAGAATTTGGCCTACCTCTGACAAACGAAATGCCCTTGAATCATGCCAGCTTCCGGGGTGACCGAACCGCCGCTGACTGTCACAGAATCCTGTAAGTATAACAGAATAGAACTGTTTCCTATTGGTGTAGGCCACAGGATTCTCACAGTGTGGTTTTACCATGGGAATGTGGCATCCATCAACTGCACAGACCCAGCTGTTTCAAATCCTAACTGGGATATATGCAGGCCTTGTCCTCTGAGCCAGGAGATGTACTGTGACAAATGCGTTATTACAAGAGAACAGAAATCATGCATGTGTGTTGAAACTGTAGATTTGGTTATGTTAAATCTGTCTGCCACTCCTCTATAGGACTCTGTTGGAAAGAGTCCATAGAGAGGCAAGTATGCTGTTTGTCAGCGGCACCTTAGTCTGCTGTGTATTCATGTAGAAAGGACCAAGTGTGTTTATAAGATCCTGCATTAGGAAGAGAAAAAATAGTTGTATGGGATGTATATTGCTCACTTAACCAGAAGTGCAATAGCAGCAAGTGCAGGATATACAGTGGTTGCATAAGTGCAGGACATGGAAATGTACTGAATATATATAAATATGTATAAATAGAGAGACGGTTATTACTATAAACAGAATTGAATTTACAGGTGAATATGTACAGTGAATAAATATACAGATGGCTATTACTATAAACAGAATTTACAGGTGAATATGTACTATGAATATAATATAGAGATGGCTATTACTTTAAACAGAATTTTACAGATAGAGGTATACAATAATATGTTAGGCTAATATGAGGAATATAGCAGTGGATTAGGGTAGTGCAATAAATTATGGACAGAGCTATCCGAAAAAAAAAGTGTAAAAGTGCAGTGGAAAGTGGTTGCATATTACAGTTAGAAGTACGGTGCAAAATGCAAATGTAAACATTGGTACTATAAATACAGTCGGCAGTGCAAATGAGCATAATCCAGTTAAGATATGGTGGTGCAAAATGCATAAGTAAACAGTTGTTACTGTAATAAACAGTCGGTAGTGCAAATAACAAAGTGAAGGCAGATGTGAGGTAGGAGAGTTAGCAGTTTATGAGGGAGTGGATCAACGGGGGTTTGAGTTCAGTAAAGAGACAGCTCTGGGGAAAAAAACTGTTCTTAAGTCTGCTGGTCCTGGTCCGGAGGATCCTGAAACGCCTGCCGGAGGGCAGGAGAGAAAACAGTCTGTGGGCTTGGTGAGAGGAGTCCTTAAGGATGCTGCGAGCTCGATCCAGACAGCGTTTCCTCTGGATGTGCTCGATGGCAGGTAGTGGAGTCCCTGTGATGCGCTGGGCAGTTTTCACCACCCGCTGCAGTGCCTTGCGCTCCGCAACAGAGCAGCTCCCATACCATACTGCCACACAGTTGGTCAGGATGCTTTCTATTGCCCAGCGGTAGAAGTTCACCAGGATAGCCGAGGCGAGATGATTCTTCCTCAGTGTCCTCAGGAAGAAGAGGCGCTGGTGAGCCTTCTTGACCAGGCTGGAGGTGTTGGTCGTCCACGACATGTCCGCCGAGATGTGGATCCCCAGGAACTTGAAACTGGAGACACGCTCAACAGCCATTCCATTGATGTGGATGGTGTCGTGTGTGCCTCTTGACTCTTTCCTGAAGTCCACGATGAGCTCCTTCATTTTGGTGGTGTTGAGGAGCAGGTTATTATCAGCGCACCATGTGGCCAGGTGCTGGATCTCTTCCCTGTAGGCAGTCTCATCGTTGTTGCTGATGAGACCAATCACCGTAGTGTCGTCCGCAAACTTGACGATGGAATTAGATCCATACACAGGCTTGCAGTCGGAGGTGAAGAGGGAGTAGAGAAATGGACTTAGCACACAGCCCTGTGGCACACCAGTGTTGAGTGTGATGGACGTGGAGCAGGTGGATCCTGATCGAACATTCTGTGGTCTGTCAGTTAGGAAGTCCAAAATCCAGTTACACATTGAAGTGTTGATGCCCAGGTCTCCAAGTTTGGCTATTAACTTGGATGGGATGACAGTGTTGAATGCTGAGCTGAAGTCAACAAACAGCATGCGTGCATAAGTGTTCTTATGGTCCAGATGGGTGAGCACAGAGTTCAGTGCCATGGAAACGGCATCCTCTGTGCTCCTATTGCTGCGGTAGGCAAACTGGTGTGAGTCCAATGTGGATGGTAGAGAGTCTTTTAGGTGCTCCAGGACCAGCCGCTCAAAGCACTTCATAATGATGGGTGTGAGTGCTACAGGGCGGTAGTCATTAGGGCACCTCGGGCTAGAGCTTTTCGGCACTGGCACAATGGAAGTGCGTTTAAAGCATGTTGGTACAGCTGCTTGGGCAAGAGACAGGTTGAAAATGTCTGTAAAAACCCCAGCGAGCTGCTCCGCACATGCCCTGAGAACACGTCCAGGGATGTTGTCTGGTCCAGCAGCCTTGTGTGCGCTGATCCGGCTCAGTGCCTTGCAGACATCTGTGGAGGAGAGTGTGATTGGTGGGTGGTCATCTGAGGGTTTGAGCTTGGTGGCAGTTTCTCTGTTGTCTCTTTCAAAACGAGCATAAAAGTAATTTTGTTCGAAATGACTTTGAAACTCAGAAGGACTGTACAAATGGACCACATTCTCAACAAAGTGAGGAATTTTAGGGACATTCCTTTTTTTTTTTTTTCTTTTTTTTTTTCAAAAATTGCACAGTTAACATGAGCATACACACATAAAAATAACATATTGTGCAGGTTCCAACATTGCAAGTTTTTTTTTAATTTTTTTTTTTTTAACATAAACAAAAAATAAATAAAAGACTCACAACATATACAACCAGGGGAAGTACAGACTTACAAAAATATATCAAATTGCTTACACACCTTCACAGTTTTTGTTGCCTTTTGATTAAGAGAATACTTTATCGTGTTGATATATTGCTTGACCTCAATGTTAAAAGCAATAAAAGATGTTTTGGAATGCGCAAACTTACATTTATGAATGTAAAATTTTGCCAAGAGAATAATGAGATTAATAATGAAAGTTTCATTAGGCCTAGACTTAGTTCTGTTGAGGTCATACAAGCCGAAAAGAACATCCTTCCAATACAACTTGAAATCTTTCTCAATTTTTTTTTACAATAAAATTACAAATGTCAGACCAAATGTTTCAATACTCATAGAGCAGAAAGTGCACCTTACATCAATGTCTTTTTTAAATTTTTTAACAATATGATCATTAGATGGGTAGAACTTATGTATTATTTTAAACAATATTTCTCTAATTTTGTTGGTCAGTAAATATCGGTTGGGTAAGAGCCAGACATTCTTCCAGTCAATGTTTTGCACAAATTTATTCCAGTATGGAACCACATATGGTACTGTGATAATATTTTTTTTTAAACAGGGATCTAATTAGTTTATTGTTCTTACCATTGTTACAAGAAAAACAAATCTTACCAGCTGAAGTGTCAGTCAGCGATAACAAAGTTAGTTGTTGTGTGTCCAATCTTGGCTGCGCTCTATATAACATGCAGATACCAGAGGAGATTGCTCCAAAAACTTTAGCGTAATCTCCAGGAGACACAGGAATTTTGTATTCCTCTAGAAACTCATTATAAGAGTAAAGACAACCATCCCTGTTAAATAATTGTTCAACAAAAATAATGTTATTATTATACCAGTAATCAATAAATAAAGATTTGTGTTTAAACAGTATGTCTTTGTTGTTCCATATGTAATATTTGTTTGGTGAAAAGTTGTGTTTGAAAATAAGAGACCATGAAAGGAAGGCCTGGCGGTGAAAGGATGCCATTTTTATCGGGACTTTCTCAATATTATAATTACAAGTTAAGAAATAACTCAACCCACCTAGTTTTGACAGAATATAACACGGTATAACATTCCAAATAGAATTGGGATTTTTAAAGAAATTTTTCAACCAATTTACTTTAAAGGTATTATTAAGAGTACAGAAATCTATAAAGTTTAATCCACCCTTCTCATAGTCATTTGTTAGAACAGATTTCTTAACATGATGAGTTCTATTTTTCCATAAGAAATTAAAAAGTAGTTTGTCAATCTCAGCAATATGTTTTTTGTCCACATACAGAGATAGAGCTGGATATGTTAACCGTGATAAACCTTCTGTCTTAGACAGTAGGGTTCTACCTCTGAGGGAGAGATCTCTCAACAGCCACTGGTTCAGCTTTTTTCTGGTTCTTTGAATAATAGGGTTGAAGTTCAATAAAGTCCTTTCTTGTTGGTCCTTGGTAATTGTGATACCTAAGTAAACAAGTTCACTCTTGACTGGAATATTACAAATGGAAGATTTCAAGCAGTCCTTAATAGACATGATTTCACACTTATTGATATTCAGCCTTAAGCCAGAGGCCATGGAAAATTTTTCTATGGTATTTATTGCCCCAGAGACTTGATTTTCATCTCTAAGAAAGAGAGTGGTATCGTCCGCCAGTTGAGATATAATAAGCTCTCTACCACAAATATTGATGCCGTTTATCTCACTTGATTTAATATGATCAGACAAAAGCTGGGCTACCAGTAGGAAAAGGTAAGGCGAAGCCGGGCATCCTTGTCGGATGCCTCTGGAGACATTGAACCTGGGAGACATACCACCTGGTAGTCTAATTGAGCTATTACTATTGTTATAAAGACTTTTAATAGCTGAGGAAAAAAAGTCACCAAAACCGAATTTTTTAAGGGACTGTAAAATTAACGGATGCTCAACGGTGTCAAATGCTTTGTAGAAATCTACAAACAGCATGAGCCCACCTTCCTCAACCATTTCTGGGTAATCTAAAATATCTAAGATGAGCCTAATGTTATTTCCTATATGCCTTTTGTTCATGAAGCCTGACTGTGTTTCGTCTATGATGGAGTCCAGAACAGACCTTAATCTTCTAGCCAATAAGAGAGCTAAAATTTTATAATCATTGTTAAGTAAACAAATTGGGCGCCAATTATCTAAAAGTAATTTGTCCTTATTTGGTTTAGGAATTAGGACTGTTATTCCTTGGGTCAGAGAGGTGGGGAGGCATTCATTTTCAATGGATTCCAAGAAGACTTTCAATAAAAAAGGGGACAGTTCAGCGATAAATAATTTATAAAATTCGGAGGGTAGCCCGTCACACCCAGGCGATTTATTTTTTTTTAGTTGGTTTACAGCTTGCTGTACTTCTTCAAGTGATATAGGCATGTCACAGTGCTCTCTATCCACTTCGCTTATTATCTTCACTGAAAGGGCTTTTAAAAAATTATCAGAGGCAGTTGGGCTATAATGAGAGCTATATAAGTCTTTATAGAATTTTGAGCAAAACTCAGATACTTTACGATGATCT
Organism: Romanogobio albipinnatus; assembly: GCA_023566225.1. NCBI lineage: Eukaryota > Metazoa > Chordata > Actinopteri > Cypriniformes > Gobionidae > Romanogobio > Romanogobio albipinnatus. The sequence continues at coordinate 55,727,529 of CM042239.1, forward strand.
TCAGTGATAGCTCCATTAACATTTAATTTACTAATACAGTTGTTGGTGGAACGATATTTCTCTAGACTAAAGAAATAACGAGAGTTTTGTTCACCTTCTTCTAACCACTTAGAGCGAGACCTGAAAAAGGCACCCTTTGCTTTTTGCCGATACATTTCATCAAGTTTGATTTGTGAGTAAGATAACCCTTCTTTTTCCTCCTTTGTTAGGGAGTCAAAGTCTCTGCAGGATAAATTTGCTATATTAGAGACAATCTTTAACTCCGCTTTCCTGGCTTTAACTGTTTCAGCACCAAACCTTCTCAAATATTTTCCTATCTCATATTTGAGCAGGTCCCAGTTGAGCCCGAAACAGTTTTCTTTGTTTGCTTTAGACCAATAAAGTGAAATCATGTCCTTAATCTTATATTGGACTATCTCATTTTGCAGTGCAGAACAGTTAAGCTTCCAATAGCTTGAGTGTGTGGTAGGTGTAGAACCAGCTGAGATATTAAGAGATATGCAGATAGCTTTATGATCAGTTAAGGGAGTAGGGCAGATGCTAACATCAACATAATCCTTGTTTAAACTGTCAGATACAAGCCAATAGTCCAGTCGAGATTGCCTAGAGCCTGATTTATTACTCCAGGTATACAATCTGCTATTAGGATTCTTCTCTCTCCATATATCTATCAATTTAAATCTTCTTATAAAGTCAGTCAAGAATGAGTCTGAATTGTTCCGCTGAGAGGGTGGACTTTTATCTATAGAGCCGTCTAGAATAATGTTAAAATCACCACCTAACAATATAAGCGCATTTGGGAATCTAACCAACCAACCTGTAAAAATATTTTCAATTGACAACAAAAGGTTCACATTTTCTTTCTTGGTATTGTACCCATAGACATTAGAAACTAAGTAGGTTGAGTCATTGTGTTCAATAATTTGGCAAATAAAGTGACCGTCTGGATCACATTGTGTGGTCAAGACATTTCCATTAAACCTGTTATTTAAAGAGGCTACCCCAGCTGACCGCTCTGTTCCGTGGGAGAGTCATATCGTATTTCCCCATTGAGACCTCCAAAAGTTAGAATCGTTCTCATTAGAGTGAGATTCTTGAAAATAAACAAAGTCTGACTTGAATTGTTTTGCGAACAAAAATAATGCTTTTCTCTTAACACTATTACGAAGACCCCTGGCATTTAGTGAGATAAATGACAACATTAATAAAGACAAAAATAAAAACTATATAAAATAAAGAACTTAACCTTCGAAAGGTCTTGCTTAAATAGCCCACTACTAGTGTAGATAAGTAACAGTGGGCTGTCGAGATCGGCACCATATTTAGGATTAAAACTCAGCACCATAACATAACCTTAACATCAAATTATAACAATACCCCCATTTTTTTGAACCAGCAGGAACTTCACTGCTATCTAAGTAACACAAAAAATTTTCTGAAATAAAACCATTCAGAGTAATTTTCCTAAAATGACCTGAACACGAGGCACTTCTTAGACAAACCTTCTGAACTAAGCTTGACAGATTACAGATGAATTTCCGAACCGTTCACGAATCCTTTTCCTCCCACGAAGTAAGCAGTTTTTCCTTCATCCCGAGCTTTCTTTATGTGCGGCCACAGTTTTTGTCTGCTCTCTCGGTCCTCTTGGGTTAAGTCCTCTGAGAAGCGAAGACCGTTGTTTTGGAGATAAGAGTTGTTTTTTGCTGCTTTCCAAATTGCATCCCTGTATCTTCGAGAGATAAATCTCATGACAACGCTTCTAGGTTTCGTCTGATCTTGCCGAAGTTTTCCCGACCGATGCGCGACATCTATAGCAGCAGGGAGGCTTTCCTTTTCCTCCGGTAGAATCGCCTGACAGACACTGGTTACTCTATCACGCACATCCTCCTCCCTGTCCTCTGTCAGCCCCTGGAGCCGCAGGTTCCACCGGCGGCTGTATCGCTCCAGCTCACTAACCCGGTTCATGGTTTTCAAAGCAGAATCCTCGTTCCTTTGCACCCTCTTCTCGATGTAAACCACCTTTGCATTTAAGACTTTAATGTCGCCGCGTACAGATTCCACCATTTTTTCGAGGGTGTCGCTCCTGTTGTTAATAAGATCAGCCAAGGAGCGCACTGCATCGTCTGAGCCGAACCCGGCTTCTTTAGTAAACGTTGGTTTCTTATGAAGCGGAGGCTTACTTGGCGTTATGGGCAAGGGCGGGAATTCTTCTTCGAAGCTTGTTTGCTGGTTGCAATCCATTCCGTCGTTGGTATACTCGTGGTCGCTAGCTAAGCAGCTAGCCCCCTCCTCGTTGGACATGGAGTCATTAGGACGCTTTTGTCCAGACTTTCTAGGCATTATAGTTGTGTTCGTTTGGTCTTTCACTGAGAGTTTGTGTTAATCTTTTCTTGTAATTTATTTCAGCTGCATTTGCAGAGGCTGGAGGTCAATAAGTGCTTTAAAACCGGTTTGATGCCGAGAGCTCGTTACGTTGCGACTATTCACTCCGCCATCTTGCCGGATCCCCCTAGGGACATTCCTAAGAGAGAGAATACAATTCTTATGACCTCTCTCTCTCTCTCTCTCTCTCTCAAAAGCAACTTGCTATTGGCTAAATTTACGTTTTAACGAAATCCTTTAAACCTTTCTTTTATTTGGTGTTGAATTATCTGCAGTCTGGGCTGTTTATTTTTTTACACAACATTAATTTCATTAGAGGCAAGTTGCAATATACCACTCTAGATCAGATAGATTTATATCCCTACCATTTACTGAATAAGCCATTTTAAGTAATGAGCACTGTTCACCTTCGGTGATTCTCTTCATCATAAACATCTCTGTGTAAAAAAAGTGGTATTTCAACTGCATCCACTTCGTCTGCAATAAAGACCAAGAAGTCCTCGCTGCAGCCTGTAGCACGATGACATAGCTGGATCAGATCCAATACGCTGTTACGCGCATGCGCGGCGGTGTGTTTTGGTGACGCATGTGCAGAAGAAGAGTTGGTGAGAAATCTGCTGCAAAACGATGGATTGACAACAGTGAATGTATATTGAAAAGTAATTATATTTGAAAACTTTATTTACTATTTTGTTGTTTCAACATGTATAGATTTGTGAAGTGTTATGTATCCGAATCGGTATAGACGTGTTTAGCTGACATGACTTTTAAGATGCTTACAGCGATTCTCATTTTAATCATATACTTAAGGACATAATAGCATGTGGACAGACTGCAGGGCTAATGTAAAATTAACCTTATTTTGCTCAGCTAATCAATACTTATTTGCTATTGCATTGTTCTAGATGAATGTCTTTAAAAAGGGCAGTTGCCCAGTAATTTCAAGGTGCACACAGTGCTGTATTTATATATATATGAGGTTGATTTTACATTAGACTATAATGTAGACTATAATCATAGACTATACGCATGCTCGGGTTGTGAGCGCGTTGCTGGTGTTAGAGCTCTGTCGAATTGATTCATAATCCTTGATTTTCTCCTTAACACTCGCTTACAAACGAATATTTTCTATTATTTACAGCGTGTGAATATATCTCCGATACGATTCTCTATAAAAAAACAATCGGATTGCTTTGATATCGCTACTTATATCCGAACTTCCGCTACTAGCCGTAGCCCGCTAGCATTGCACGTGTGGTAACTTATTTACACACATCACCACTGAAACCTACAATTAGCCATCGTAGCACATCTGCTACAATGGCGAATAACTCGGATGTGTGTCTAATGTTACCTTTGAGTGCAGGCGAGGACACGTTCGAGCTGCATTCGGTGCAGTTGGAGTTGGAGTCGCTGGAGAAGCAGATTCGCGACCTACTAGACAGACAAGCCGTGCTGAGAGAGAGACGATCAGCACTTGAAACATCACGCACCGATGCGCACAAGTCAGTGGTTAGTAACCGCTTGACTCTGAGCTCGTCTACTCCGTGTGTTTCTTTGCACAGGACACAAGCTCCCAGGACGCGATCATCATCCCTGGTTTCGTTCACTCCGGCACCGACACAGCACCATGGAGCCTGGGTTTTTCCACAGCGGAAGACGCGAGCCAGGACCAGAGCTAGGACCTCTCCGCCCCTCCCGGTCTTCAAGATCTCCACCCGGAACCGCTTCTCCCCTCTTCGCGAGACGGAACGCGACGCTGTGGTCATCGGTACTTCCATCGTCCGGCATGTCCACGCTACCTCAGGTAAAGGCAAGGTAATCACTCACTGCTTTCCTGGTGCTCGTGTTCTCGATGTCGCTGCGCAGGTTCCCGAGATCCTGAACGGTGACGAGCACATCGGAGCTGCCGTGTTGCACGCGGGAACGAACGACACCAGGCTGCGGCAGACGGAGGTTCTGAAGAAGGACTGGTAGAGACAGTGCGCAGAACATCGCCTGAAGCAACGATCATCGTGTCTGGACCCCTTCCCACGTACCGACTAGGACATGAAAAGTTCAGTAGATTATTTGCTCTAAATGAATGGTTAATGTCATGGTGTAATGAACAGAAGCTGCTCTTTGTAAATAATTGGAATCTGTTCTGGGAGCGACCTAGGCTCTACCGTCCTGATGGCCTTCACCCCAGCAGAATCGGAGCGGCTCTTCTGTCGGACAACATCTCTGTCGGTCAAAGTCCAGATCACAGTCTTTGATGTCCTAACTTAATTGACATAAGTACCAATGTAGAACATTATATAGAAACTGTATCTATTCCTCGTTTAGTGAGGTCAAACATTAAATCTACTGTAGGATCTAGGAAAAATCTAACTGTGATTAATCCAGAAAATCTCAATATTAGTGAACAAAAACAATTTCTAAAACTAGGTCTTCTAAACATTAGATCGCTCACACCTAAGGCGGTTATTGTAAATGAAATGGTCACAGATAATAGTTTCGATGTACTTTGCCTTACTGAGACCTGGCTTAAGCCAAATGATTATTTCGGTCTAAATGAGTCTACTCCGCCAGGATACTGTTATAAGCATGAGCCCCGTCTGATTGGTCGTGGCGGCGGTGTTGCAACAGTCTATAGAGATATTCTTAATGTTACTTATAAAACAGGTCACAGGTTTAATTCGTTTGAAGTACTAGTGCTAAATGTTACGCTCTTAGATGTAAGAAAGAAATCCGTATTATCTCTAGCCTTGGCTACTGTGTATAGACCTCCAGGGCCCTATGCTGATTTCTTAAAAGAGTTTGCAGACTTTCTCTCAGATATATTGGTCAACGTCGATAAAGCATTAATTGTTGGAGATTTTAACATACACGTAGAACCATGATGCCATACACGTAGATAACACAAATGATGCATTAGGGGCTGCGTTTACAGATCTATTAAACTCCTTTGGGATCAAGCAAAACATCACTGGTCCCACTCATCGTCTTAATCACACACTAGATTTAATTATATCACATGGAACCAACCCAACCGATATAGATATTATACCGCAAAGTGATGACGTCACTGACCATTACATGGTAACTTGCATACTGTGTATGCTGAAATCTGTCATGTTGCGCCACGTTATCGACCAGGCAGAACAATCATTCCAACCACTATAGATAGATTCTCAAATAGCTTACCTGATCTGTCTCAGCTGCTCAGTGAACGCAAACAAACAGATGAACTAGAGGAAATGACTAACAGTATGAGCACCATTTTCTCTAGCACATTATAAATTGTTGCACCAATTAGATTAAAAAAGGTTAGAGAGAAAACTAAAGCACCATGGTACAACAGTGCTATACATGTTATCAAGAGAGAAACTCGTAACTTAGAGCATAAATGGAAACAAACTAATTTAGAGGTCTTTAGAATCGCGTGGAGAGATAGTATGTCATGTTATAAAAAGGCCCTAAAAGCAGCCAGGGCTAAGCATCTCCGCAAACTAATAGAAAATAATCAAAATAACCCAAGGTTTTTATTTAACACCGTGGCTAGACTAACAAATAAACAAGCATTGCCTGAGCAAAATATTCCGTTACAGTTTAGTAGTAATGATTTTATGAATTTCTTCACTGAGAAAATAGAAAGCATCAGAAACAAAATTGTAAATGTACAATCTTTAATGATATCTTATGATTCAACCGCAACTATCGCCCCTCAAGAACTACTACACCGCTTTACAACTATAGGACAGGAAGAGCTAAATAAACTTATCATTGCATCTAAACCAACAACATGTTTATTAGATCCAATACCCACTAAACTACTGAAAGAGTTGTTACCTGTAGTGGAAGAGCCTCTTCTCAATATTATTAACTCGTCTTTATCTTTAGGTCATGTTCCAAGAATATTCAAGCTGGCAGTCATAAAACCTCTCATTAAGAAGCCACAATTAGATCATAATAACCTAGCAAATTACAGACCAATTTCAAATCTTCCATTTATGTCTAAAATACTAGAAAAAGTTGTGTCCACTCAATTGTGCTCTTTCTTGCAAGAAAATGATATCTATGAAAAATTTCAATCAGGATTCAGGCCGCATCATAGCACAGAAACTGCGCTCGTTAAAATCACAAATGATTTACTTCTAGCTTCTGACCAAGGCTGTATCTCAATACTAGTTCTACTTGATCTTAGTGCTGCGTTCGATACTATAGATCATAAAATACTCATAGATCGACTTCAAAATTATACTGGTGTTCAGGGACAGGCATTAAACTGGTTTAGATCGTACTTATCAGACCGCTACCATTTTGTTTGTCTAAATGGGGAAAAATCAAAGATGACGTCAGTAGACTATGGGGTGCCGCAAGGATCCGTGTTAGGCCCTTTGCTATTCTCAAAGTATATGCTGCCACTTGGTAATATTATAAGAAAACATGGAATTAATTTCCACTGTTATGCTGATGACACTCAATTATATATTTTATCATGACCGGATGAAAACGCTAAATTATCTAAACTGACAGCGTGTGCTGAAGATATTAAATACTGGATGACGTGTAATTTTCTGCTATTAAATTCAGATAAAACGGAGGTATTACTTATTGGTCCAAAAAACTGCCCACAAAACCTCTCACAATACAATTTTACCTTGGAAGGATGTCCTGTCACTTTATCCACTACAGTAAAAGACCTGGGTGTTATATTAGACCGCAACTTGTCATTCGAAAATCATATTTCATATGTTACAAGAACGGCATTTTTCCACCTTAGAAACATTGCTAAGCTACGTAACATGCTATCTATTTCTGATGCAGAAAAGTTAGTTCATGCATTCATGACCTCGAGATTAGATTACTGTAATGCTTTATTAGCTGGTTGTCCTGCATCCTCAATAAACAAACTACAGTTAGTCCAAAACGCAGCTGCTAGAGTTCTTACTAGGTCAAGAAAATATGATCATATAACACCAATTTTATCATCTCTACACTGGTTACCTATTAAGTTCCGTATCAATTACAAAGTATTGCTACTGACCTATAAAGCCCTAAATGGTTTAGCTCCAGTGTATCTAACGGATATACTATCGCCCTACAATCCATCGCGCTCTTTAAGGTCACTAAACTCTAGGCTTCTCGTCATTCCTAGGATATCTAAGTCCACTAAAGGAGGGAGGGCATTTTCACATTTAGCTCCTAAACTCTGGAACAGTCTTCCTGATATTGTTCAAGGTTCAGACTTGCTGTCCCAGTTTAAAACTAGATTAAAGACACATCTCTTTAGCCAAGCATTCACATTATAATGACCTTTTATACTACAGTTAAATCGGATCAAAAGCATTAATATAATATTCTGAACAGCAGCTATGCTAATTATTTCCCATCTGCTTTTCTGTTGTTATCTCGGGACACTAGTCCCGAGGTAAATAGTTCGTCAACTCCAGTTTGTATCCAGCCGCTCATGGAGACTTCGGATGCCCCAACACCTGTGATGCGACGACTCCACGCCTGTGAAGAGACGACTCAACGCCAGCGTTGTTATGGCTTAAATTAATACACGATTTATTTACTTTTTCGAACATTTCTCTTTAACATTGTCTTTCTAACATTTTTACTGTACATTTATGAAATGCACTTTCTGTAAAGCTGCTTTGAAACAATATGTGTATGTAACAATAAACAATAAAATGTATTGTGAAAAGCGCTATACAAATACATTTGAATTGAATAGAGAATAGAGTTCTGAATAGAGTTGCTAGACTATCATGGCTCCGCCCTCCTACGTACTTCCGCTGAATTTTAATTTTCCTTCAGTACTCCGTCTGGGACTGCTGTATATGCTTAGGTTTTCCCCCAAACAATTTTTTACCGGTCCAGTCAGCCAACAGAGGGAGTGGCTGAGAGCGATGATGTTCATTTTGTGAGCTAGTTTGAGTTGTAGTTCAGTAATGGCGGTGGTGAAAGATGCGAGTGTGTTGTACCGCTGACGAATGTCCAGAAGTTAAAGCCGGAGTGTGGCGAGGTGGACGAGCGAGCGAGAGAGATCAGTGTGCGTGATTGAGAATGAGACACCGGTGTGAAGGATGAGAGAGGACCTGGCCTGGATTTTAAGTTGTGTTTTGTTTACGTTTTGTTATGTTATGTATATGCGCGGCAGTCGTCCGTGAGGGGCTGCCGCTTTTACTTTCATTTTGTGTTTATTATTTGATTAAATGTTGTTAAACGATCGCCGTTTCCTGTCTCCTTCTTCCCTGAACAAACGAACTCCGTTACACGGAGCAAAAGCAATCACTGCTGAGTTTTGTTGGTGGCCATGATGTTGTGGTCCGGGAAAAGTATTTTTCAGCTCGCTCCGTTAGTGGTGAAGGAGTTGGCTGAAGCCGTCCATCTCCCACCACCCGCGAAAAAACCCCAGGCTGAATTATCGACTACTTTTGACAAACACCAAGGTCGTGTGGTAATGGATTTCTCAGAATTCTCTGAATGTGAAAATGTAACTCTCCGAATCCACATCTGAGTTTTCAAGAATATATCACTTCAAAATTCACTGTTTATATCCTCTTTAGACCCCTGCATAGCACCGTGCGGTTGCGTGTGTTATCATTTGGATGCATTTCTAGACTTGTATTTCTTTAAATGCTGGCAAGTGTTTACAAGAGCAAAATATTTCATCACCGCTCAAAAAATAAAAGAAGAAAAGCAAGTAAACATTTGAATTGGGCTGTTATTTACGGCAGCATTTATTCTTATCATACCAAGCATATGATATTTTATGTACAGCATATACAATCATGTTATGAGTGCACGAGATATGCACCACGAGAGCAGCGCGTTCCGATCACAAAACTCTCCTCTCCAATGTGAATAAATAACAATACGAATGCACAAGGTTTTATCAGTGACACTGAGGTGGTGTGCACAGTTAATGTGAGAATCAAAGGCGAACAGCGCGTGACATACGTCACGATCAGATTGGTTAGGCAGATCCAGAGTGACTCTTGGCAGATCCAATACTTTTAAACTTCAACAGAGTTCTCGCCTTCAAGGAAGTAAACGGTTGTCAATGGAGAGTGGCCAGACTCTGAGTCAAGCTGAGTCAAGATGGCGCCGAGGATGGCCGCAACGTCGCAAGCTCTGCTGAAACATTGTAGTTTTTTGTTTGTTCTGTTTATAGTTTTTGTGTTTTTTGTCTTGGATGTTGTCTGCCTTACTACGTACGACAGACAGACACTTTTGGACATTGGTTCGGCAATCGCACTCCGAAAACCGGACTTTAAATTCTTCAGTGACGAACCGCCGTTTACAAACACAGCAGCGGAGCTCTTTGTCTGGACGGCCCGACCACGCAAACGCGGCCGGAGAAGGGGAAGCAGAGCCGGCGTACTTATCAGAGTAAGACGCCGCGCAAACCGACCCCCACTTCCCAGTATTTTACTGGCAAATGTTCAGTCTCTGGACAATAAACTCTGCGAGCTGAGAGCGCGGATCTCTTTCCAGCGAGACACGAGGGACTGCTGCATTATCTGCCTCACAGAAACTTGGATGTCCGCTGAGATTCCAGATTCGGCCATCGAAACCACGGGGTTCTCCGTGCATCGGATGGACAGAGAAAAAGATCTCTCCGGGAAAAGCAAAGGCGGGGGTGTATGTTTTATGATTAACCGATCCTGGTGTGATCAGAGGAACGTACATTCTATCAAGTCTTTCTGTTCTCCTGATCTGGAATTTCTCATGCTTCTGTGCCGACCATTCTGGCTACCGAGGGAATTCACCGCGGTCATCATCACAGCTGTGTATATTCCCCCGCAAGCCGACACAGACCGGGCACTAAAGGAACTGTACAGGACAGTGAGTGAGCAGGAAACCGCGCATCCTGAGGCTGCGTTTATTGTGACCGGAGACTTTAACAAAGCCAACTTCAAGCGCATCGCACCCAAATACCACCAACATGTTAACTTCAACACGCGAGGGAACCGCGTCTTAGATCACTGCTACTCCCCCTTCAAGGATTGTTACAAGTCCCTCCCGCGCCCACCATTTGGCAAATCGGATCACGCTTCCATCCTACTTTTGCCCGCATATAGGCAAAGACTCAAACAGGAAGCACCCGCCCTCAGAACCATCCAGTGCTGGTCGGACCAATCAGATTCTATGCTACAGGACTGTTTTGATCACGCGGACTGGGAGATGTTCCGGTCGGCCTCTGATGACGACATCGAGGTTTACGCTGATAGCGTAACGTGTTTCATCAGGAAGTGCGTAGATGACGTTGTTCCGACCAAAACAATTCGGCTGTACCCTAACCAGAAGCCGTGGCTAAATGGGGATGTTCGCGCGGCACTCAATGCGCGGACCTTCACTTTTAACTCCGGTAACGCGGAGGAGCATAAACAAGCAAGTTATGCCCTCCGGAAAACCATCAGAGCAGCAAAACGGCAGTACAGGGACAAGATTGAAGGACAGTTCAACACCACCGACTCCAGAAGCATGTGGAGGGGAATTAACACCATCACGGACTATAAAGGGAACACAAACTCCACCGTGAACACCGCTGCCTCTCTCCCGGACGAGCTAAACACCTTCTATGCTCGCTTTGAGGGAACTAACACCGCCCTCGCGGAGAGAGCGCTCGCGGCTGAAGATACAGAGGTTAGTGCACTCTCCGTATCTGTCGCGGATGTAACCCGATCCTTCCGGCGGGTGAACGTCCGTAAAGCTGCGGGTCCAGACGGCATTCCCGGCCGTGTGATCAGAGCGTGCGCGCACCAACTGGCTGGAGTCTTCACGGACATTTTTAACCTGTCCCTCTCCCTGTCTGTGGTCCCCACATGCTTTAAAACGTCCACTATTGTTCCTGTACCTAAGCAGTCAAAAACCACCTGCTTAAACGACTGGCGTCCTGTTGCTCTGACCCCCATCATCAGCAAATGCTTTGAAAGACTAGTCAGAAACCACATCTGCTCTGTTCTCCCCCCCCCTCACTGGACCCACTGCAGTTTGCATACCGCACAAACCGCTCCACTGATGATGCCATTTCATCCACTATACACACTGCTCTCTCCCACCTGGAAAAGAGGAACATGTATGTGAGAATGCTGTTTGTGGACTACAGCTCAGCATTCAACACCATTGTGCCTTCCATACTTGACGGGAAACTCCGGGCTCTAGGCTTAAACAGCCTGTTATGCAGCTGGATCCTGGACTTCCTGTCAAACAGACGCCAGGTGGTCAGAATGGGCAGTAACATCTCCTCATCACTGACTCTCAACACTGGAGCCCCTCAGGGCTGCGTTCTCAGCCCACTCCTGTACTCTTTGTACACACATGACTGTGTGGCAACCCACAGCTCCAACACCATCATCAAGTTTGCTGACGATACGACGGTGGTAGGTCTTATCACCGACAATGATGAAACGGCCTACAGAGAGGAGGTGCACACTCTGACACGGTGGTGTCAGGAGCACAACCTCTCCCTCAATGTCAGCAAGACCAAGGAGCTGGTGGTCGACTTCAGGAGGAATGAGAGAGAACACCGCCCCATCACCATCAATGGAGCACCGGTGGAGAGATTCAGCAGCTTCAAGTTCCTCGGTGTCCACATCACAGAGGAACTCTCATGGTCCGTCCACTCCGAGGCCGTTGTGAAGAAGGCTCATCAGCGCCTTTTCTTCCTGCGACGGCTGAGGAGGTTTGGAATGAACCGCCACATCCTCACACGTTTCTACACCTGCACCATAGAGAGTCTGCTGACTGGCTGCATCACCACCTGGTACGGCAACAGTACCGCCCGCAGCCGCAAGGCCCTGCAAAGGGTAGTGCGCACGGCCAGCTGCATCATCGGAGGTGAGCTTCCCTCCCTCCAGGACATTTACGCCAGGCGGTGTGTGAAGAGAGCTCAGAGGATCTTCAGAGACTCTAGCCACCCGAACCATGGGCTGCTCTCACTGCTCCCATCAGGCAGACGGTACCGCAGCATCAGAACACGCACCAGCCGACTCCAGAACAGCTTCTTCCCACAAGCAATCAGACTACTTAACTCCTGATCCATCAGGATCATAACACACACTGGACAGAATATCACTCAGCACAACCCACTGTAGATACACACACATTATATACACATTTATTTATCATACAGCATCTATTGTACTTTGGATTTCAATTTTTCAATCTGTGAATAATATTTTATACTATACATTGTATATTATTATTACTATTATAGCGTAATGTATATTGTTTAGTGTATGTTTAGTGTATATTGTTTAAAGTATATGTATATTGTAAGTATGTGTATATTGTTTAAAGCTGTGAGAACTAAACTCACATTGTGTAAATTATTTATTGTTTATTGTAGAGTTTACTGTGCTGTGAGTAATTGTGTGCGCATCAGATGTGTAATCTGATGCTGCTTAAATGTTGTACATGTCATGTCATGACTACTATGTTGCTCGGAACTGCACCTAAGAATTTCACCTACTGTTGCACTTGTGCATATGTAGAGTGACAAATAAAGTGATTTGATTTGATTTGATTTGGACTCTCTAGCTGTGTCCCAAAGTGAAGGGCGCGCACTTCAAAGGCCGCATTTGAAGTGCGATCACATCATAGTGGCACTACGAAGGGTGTCCCAATGTGAAGGCTGCACCCTTTGAAGGCCGCATTTGAAGTGCGATTGCGTCATAGCGGCACTAAGAAGGGTGTCCCAATGTGAAAGCTGCACCTCTGAAGTAAAAGCGACTTCAAAATGTGCCCTCCGTTTCTCAGGCAAAGGAAGGGTACAGCAGATGGAACCTTCGCACAACTTCGCAGCCTACCATATCCCAGAATTCATAAAACCACTGGTGACTACAGGATTTGACTGGTCCGCATTCCCGCAGCACTCAGATTTCTTGCGAAGACAGTAGCGGTCGGTAACTCAAGTGTAGCCTGGATACTATTGAACACAACAGCGCAACCGCTTGAAATTGAAGTAAACAAAACGTTTAGTGCATTCGCACAGTCCCCAGTTCCCTGCCCTGAGCAACCTGGCAAGATAAACTTTAATTTCCCAATTTTAATTTGCATAAATGTTATTTATTTCTCAACCATTCTCTCAAGAGGAATCAGTCCATTCTCTCCCTTTTCGCTCTTTCGATCTTTTTTCTTTTATCTTGCTTTTTTCTGCACTTTCTTTAAATACAAATTAGATCTGCACAGGGCTGTCCCGCTCCCGCAATAGAATCTATTCCGTACCTCACCCTCCCTCTCGCTTGTAAAATTCACTCCGTGCTCACCCGCTAAAAATTATTTTATTCCCGACCCAACCGATCCAGCTAAATTAGATTTCGTTTCCAGAATCTCTCTTTTAAATTTCCCCTACAGAAAGAGAGAGACTGGGGATAACAAAAGTAATAGGCTACCCAGCAAACATGCGACGTCAGATAGACGTTCAGATCATGTCTGTATAACGTCTGTCAGTTCAGACCCACTTTTGTACGTCTGTGGACGTGCAAAACTGGTTCAGTATCTGAACGTCAAGTCAAGTCAAGTCAACTTTATTTATATAGCGCTTTTAACAATGGAGATTGTTTCAAAGCAGCTTTACAGTTTAAACAGGAAAATAATGCAGCCTAATTTTATTCAGCTGTATAGCCATTTGATGTAATCAGTTAATTTCAATTTCCATACAGTGACAGTGTGGGCTTTAGATCAATAATTAGATCAGTAATTTAGTTTATATGGTTAAATTAGTTTATTAATTAGATTTATTTCGATGTTTAGTTGAAAAAATATAGTGTCCCCAACTGAGCACGCCAAGCCAGAGGCAACAGTGGCAAGGAAACCAAAACCCCATTAGGTGACCTAATGGAGAAAAATAAACCTTGGGAGAAACCAGGCTCAGTTGGGGTGCCAGTTCTCCTCTGGCCAATTAACAAACAGCGTATTATTATTATTATTATTATTATTATTATGGCTGCTTTATAGGTCAGAGGTCATAATAGATCGGAATATTCAAAGGACCGGAGGCAACACGCTGGAGACGGGTTTATTGAGGATGATGTTGATTAAATAATTATTAAAGTGCAATATTCGAATGATCGGAGGCAACACGCTGGAGACGGGTTTATTGCGGATGACATATCGATTTAAGTATTATTTAATGGTAATATTCGAACAATCGGAGTCATCACACTGGTGACGGGTTTATTTAGATGCCGTGTCAATGAGGCAGTTGCAGGGGGAGGATAATTGACACAGTCTCTGCAGACACTTCGGGGTCCTGTGTTGGTCTTCTCTGGGCGCAGGTCCACCATCTGATTTGGATACGGCCCGGATCTGGCTGACTGCAGTAAACCTCGGGATAAAACCTCGAGAGAATATCATTAGCGTAGATGCCATTCTTCTGATGATGTTGTATTATTCAGAAAGGACACTCGAGTCGTTGGTCTGGTAGTTGGTAAAATGGAGCGGAGTCTTCTGCTCATCAGTAGTTGGGCAGGTGATCTGAAACCATCCACTGGGGTGTTCCTGTACTCCAACAGACTGATATATGGGTCTTTCTTGTCCGCTTTTGCTTTGTCCATTAGCGATTTGGCAATCTGTACTGCCTTCTCACTGAGCCCATTGCTCTGTGGGTAATGCGGGCTGCTCGTGACATGCACAAAGTCCCACGTCCGAGCAAAGTTTTCAAACTCTTTTGAGCTGAATTGAGGCCATTGTCTGATATAACCTTTTCAGGGATCCCATGTGCTGCAAATACTTTTTTCAGTTTCAGGATCACTGCAGGAGCTGTGGTGCCCTTGAGCTTTTCCAAATCAAAGTATCGGCTGTAGTAATCTACCACCACGATGTAGTCATCACTATTCCAAGTGAATAAATCAGTACCGACAGTTTGCCATGGCCGGTTTGGTATCGGATGGGAAATGAGAGGCTCTTTTGCATTTGACATTCGACGCTCAAGACAAATGGAGCACTGTTCAACCATGCTGGCGATCTGTTTGGACATACCAGGCCAGAAGAGAATGTCTCTAGCACGTTGTTTGGATTTCTCAATTCCCATGTGGCCTGCATGAATGCGTTTAAGCATCTCTTCTCTCAGCTGCATGGGAATTATGATCTTCTCTCCTTTGAAGACCATACCGCCCATCTCCGATAACTCATCCCTATGATTCCAGTATTCGAGGATGGCTGTAGGGCATCTCTTTCTTTCGGCAGGCCATCCTTCTTTGAGCATTCTCTTTAGTGTGGACATTTGGGTGTCTCTTTCGGTTTCTTCTCGAATATTGCTGAGCTTCGCATCACTGACAGGGAGAGCGCTGAGTATGGTATGTACTTGCACATCCATCTCCTCGGTGAGGCTGTGATCAGCGCATGGCAACGATTTTCTCGACAGTGTGTCAGCCACTGGAATATTTTTTCCAGGAATGTGTATGATGGTGAAACTGTACTTTTGCAATTGCCAAATCATCCTTTGCAGTCTTGGTGGTGCTGCAGCAAGTGGCTTTCTGAGAATCGCCTCCAAGGGTTTATGATCGGATTCGACTGTTATGTGTCTTCCATAAACATATTGATGGAATCTTTTGCAACCCCAGAGGATAGCCAGGAGCTCTTTCTCGATCTGAGCGTAGTTTATCTCGGAGTCTGTGAGTGACTTTGAAGCATATGCAAGTGGTTTACCTTCTTGCAGCAACACTGCGCCTAATCCATGTTTGGAAGCATCTACTTGCAGTGTGAGGTCTTTGCTTGTGTCGAAAAATGACAACACCGGTCCTGGTTCCCTGGTAATGATGTCTTTCATCCTTTTGAAGGCTGTATCATGTTGCTTGTCCCATACGAACTCATTGTCATGCCGCAGTAGCTGTCTCAGAGGTGCATTGATGTCAGAAAGGCTTGGCGCAAACTTTGAAAGATAATTGACCATGCCAAGAATTGTTTCGAGTTCAGCACGATTCTTAGGTGGTGTCATCTCTTTTATGGCCTCCACCTTATGAGGGTCTGGTTTGATTCCATCTTTGGAAAGACGGTGGCCGAAATAGCTGACTTCCGGAACGCACACAGTTCTTTTCTCAGGATTAAGGCGCACCCCTTTTTCTTGTGACCTTTCAAGCATCTTCCTGAGGTTATGGTCATGTTCCTCCTTTGTCTTTCCGTAGACCAAGATATCATCCACAATGGCTACAACTCCAGGCAGACCTCCATAAATCTCATCTATTTTCTGTTGAAAAATGTCCTGGGCTGAGACAATGCCGAAGGGTAGGCGACAAAATCGGTATCTACCGAAAATTGTATTGAATGTGGTCAGTTTCGAGGCTTTTTCAGAAAGCTTGATTGCCCAGTAGCCAGATCTAGCATCCATTACGCTGAAGTAACGGGCTCCTGCCAACTTTGGTGTGATGTCATCTAGTGTAGGCAGAGGATAGTGTGGCCGCTTAATAGCCTTATTAAGATCCCGTGGATCCAGACAGACTCTCAGCTTACCAGTTTTGGGCTTCTCGACAACGCACAAAGCATTTACCCAATCTGTCGGCTCTGTCTCTTTTACAATGATACCTTGCTCCTCCATGGAGTCAAGCTCCTCTTTCAGCCGGTCTCGCAGGGCAAAAGGAACTCTCCTTGGTGGGTGAACGACTGGCGTGGCTGTTGGGTCCAACTGAATGTTGCATTCTCCAGGAAACAGGCCGATGCCTGTAAAAACATCAGCAAATTCATCTATAATCGAATCAGAATCTCTCTCTGAGGAGGATACAGACAGCACCAGCTTAATCATGTCTAAGTCTAAACATGCTTTTAATCCAAGCACAGGTGGTGACTGGGTGTCCACGATAAAGAAATCTAGTGACATGGCATTCTCTTTATATTTGCAGTGCAGTCGACATGTGCCTTTAACTGACAATGGCTGTCCACCATATCCTGTGAGCTTTTTTGGAGTTGGCTGCATCTTTGTCTTTGTTGCAAATTTTTTGAAGTCTTTTTCAGGTATTACATTAACCTGAGCACCTGTGTCCAGTTTAAATTTCAACAGCGAGCCATTTTCTTTTATTTCAACTTCAGCAAAAGCTTGCTCCGATGAAGTAACTGTGTTTGCGTTTGTGACAGTGTCAATAAAGAATTCATTACTCACATCTTGGTATCCGTCTTCAGGTTTGTTTTCACTTACATAGTGCACAGATTTCGATTTAGACTTGCAAACCTTTGCGAAATGATTCCACTTTCCACATTTAGCACACTGCTTTCCTTTTGCTGGGCATGTCTCTCTCCTTTTGTGCTCTTTCCCGCAGTATCCACATGTATGGAGGCGTTCTGTATGCACGCTGCTTGTTTTTGAGTTTTTCTGCCAGCTCTGACGCATTTTTGCATGTTTTCCTATTGCGTGCACTTGTTGCTCATTATCTGCATTTACGCTGCCAGTGGCCATACTTTTCATCTGAGCCTGCGCAATCTCATGCGATCTGGCAATGTCGATTGCTTTTTCTAATGTTAATTCAGCACTCTGATTGAGTAACTTCTCTCGAACATGTGGGGAATAAATGCCGAAAACGACGCGGTCTCTCACCATTTCCTCTGGATTAGTGTAGCCACAATCTTTAACAAGCAGTCTGAGTTCAGTGACGAACTGATCAAATGTTTCCGTGGCACACTGCGTTTTCTCATTGAACTTGTATCTGGCAAAAATGGGGTTTGCCTTTGGCACTACGTAAGCTTCAAATTTGTCATAGTAAGTTTTGAGCAACTTAGCTTCATCCTCGGTGAGAGTCCATGTGTTATAAATATCCCGTCCTTTCTCTCCGATCCATAACAGCAGGTAGCTGCATTTCTCCGTCTCCTCTTTGCGGTGAAACGGTCCCGAAAACATCAGTTCAACATGCTGTTTAAACTTTCTCCATGCATCGGGAAGATTCTGTGATTCCCAATCCATTCGCGGTGCGGGCACTCCGGCAGCATCCATCTTCGCGATTCACTCTGACACCATGTATTATTCAGAAAGGACACTCGAGTCGTGGATCACTTGGAACACTTGCAGATCCACTTTTTATTCCCTCAATTTCTCCATCACCGTCTCCACATACTGTCTCCCCCACTGCCCCCTAGAGCCTATATACAGGAACTGCATAACATGCCGAATTACAGATCTATATATTCAAACAACTTGAATATTACAGATGTAACGAGTACATCAGGTGTTATGGGAAGTGTTCCCGGTTCCGGCTGACCTAGTTAATGCAGCCTAACAATCAATTAATTGAAAAAGTGTTTTATGTGTATGCCACAGTAAAGAGATGTGTTTTTAGTCTAGATTTAAACTGACAGATTGTGTCTGCTTCCCGAACAATGCTAGGAAGACTGTTCCAGAGTTTAGGAGCTAAATAGGAAAAGGATCGACCGCCTGCAGTTGATTTGGATATTCTTGGTATTAACAACTGGCCAGAATTTAGAGATCGCAGTAGACGTGATGGAGTATAATATGTTAAGAGCTCGCTCAAGTATTGGGGAGCTAAACCATTTAGTGCTTTGTAAGTAATAAGCAAGATTTTAAAATGTATGCGATGTTTAATAGGTAGCCAGTGCAATGTTGACAGAACTGGGCTAATATGGTCATACTTCCTGGTTCTAGTAAGTACTCGAGCTGCTGCGTTTTGGACCAGCTGGAGTTTATTTATTAAGCGAGCAGGGCAACCACCCAGTAGAGCATTACAATAATCTAGCCTTGAGGTCATGAACGCATGAACTAACTGTTCAGCATTTTGCATTGAGAGCATGTGCCGTAATTTAGATATATTTTTAAGATGGTAGAATGCAGTTTTACAGATGCTAGAAACGTGGCTTTCAAACGAAAGATTGGTATCAAAGAGCATACCCAGGTTCCTCACTGACGACGAAGACTTGACAGAGCAGCCATCAAGTGTTAGACAGTATTCTAGGTTACTACTTGTGGAGCTTTTTTGTCCAATAATTAAAAATTCTGTTTTTTCTGAATTGAGTTGCAGGAAATTACCGGTCATCCAATGTTTTATGGAGGCTATGCATTCCGTTAATCTTGTGAATTGGTAAGTTTCTTCAGGGCGTGAAGAAATATAGAGCTGAGTATCGTCAGCATAACAATGAAAACTAATGCCATGCTTCCTAATAATATCTCCCAGTGGTAGCATGTACAGGGTGAAGAGTAGCGGTCCTAGCACTGAGCCTTGTGGTACTCCATACTGAACTTGCGATCGGTGTGACATCTCTTCATTTACTGCTACAAACTGATAACGGTCGCATAGGTATGATTTAAACCATGATAAAGCAATTCCACTAATACCTACATAATTTTCGAGTCTATTCAAAAGAATGTTGTGGTCGATGGTATCAAATGCAGCGCTAAGATCGAGTAACACTAATAGAGAGATACAGCCACGATCGGATGATAAGAGTAAATCATTTGCAACTCTGATGAGAGCAGTCTCAGTGCTATGATACGGTCTAAATCCTGACTGGAAATCCTCACAGATACCATTTCTTTCTAAAAAGGAACATAATTGTGAAGACACTGCCTTTTCAAGTATTTTTGACAGAAAGGGTAGATTTGAGATTGGTCTATAATTGACTAATTCTGTAGGATCAAGTTGCGTTTTTTTAATAAGTGGTTTAATAATAGCCAACTTAAAAGTTTTCGGTACATATCCTAATGACAAAGATGAATTAATGATATTAAGAAGAGGATCTATGACCTCTGGTAGCATCTCTTTTAATAACCTAGTCGGTACAGGGTCAAGCATACATGTTGTTGATTTTGATGATTTAACGAGTTTAGCCAATTCTTCTTCTCCTATAGCAGTGAATGATTGTAGTTTTTCCTCAGTGACACTACAATGCTCTGTCTGATGTGATACTGTAGTAGACGGCTGCAAGGTTAAAATTTTCTTCCTAATATTATCAATCTTACATGTGAAGAAGTTCATAAAGTCATTACTGCTGTGCTGTTTACAATCATCAGAATTTGAAGCTTTATTTTTGGTTAATTTAGCCACTGTATCGAATAAATACCTTGGGTTGTGTTTGTTTTCTTCCAAGAGAGTTGAGAAATAAGCGGATCTAGCAGTCCTTACCGCCTTTCTGTATGTGATCATGTGCTCTTTCCACGAATTACGAAATACCTCTAGTTTTGTTTTCTTCCAGCTGCGCTCCATTTTTCTGGCTGCTGTTTTAAGGGCCCGGGTGTGCTCGTTGTACCACGGCGTTGGACTATTTTCTTTAATCTTCTTTAAGCGCAGAGGAGCAACTGTGTCTAAAGTACTGGAAAAGAGAGAGTCAATAGTTTCTGTTGCAACATCGAGTTCTTCTATGCTATCTGGGATGCTGAGGAGATGATACTGATGAGGAAGATTATTTAAAAAGCAATCTTTAGTAGCGGCAGTGATTGTCCTGCCATTTTTGAAACGTCTTACAAGGGACCCTTTTCGGACATCTATGGACATACAAATCTAGTTCAATTTCTGAACGTCTGACTAGGACCCCATGCGAACGTCTGTGGACGTGCGAAACAGGTTCAATATTTGAACGTCTGACTAGGGACCCATTTGGACGTCTGTGGACGTGCGAAACAGGTTAAAATTCTGAACGTCTGAATAGGCCCCTTTTGGGACGTCTGTGGATGTATGAATCTGGTTCAGTATCGAACGTCTGAATAGGGACCCTTACTGTGGATGTTTGACAAATCATACAAAATACTGTTAAATAAATAAATCAAAATAATCACATTATTATGAAAATGGCAAATTATATTTTATATTAAGTTGACATTATGCAATCATTGCAAAATGAATTAATTATTTACAATTTATTTAATATATGGATTATATTTATTTAATATAATGGAAACTTTCTGGGACATTTCAGAAAAAAATATATTTTGGAAATGTTGCCCAATTTAAATTGCAAAAGTTGCAGTGCATGTAGGCCCTACACGTAATTTCCAGCATTAAAAGCAATTCAGTAGAATTACAACCCACTATCAAGCCACTATAGGACTTCATTATTCTCTGGATCTTGCACACAGGGTTGAGCCCACAATGGGCCTAAAATTTCACAGATTTATATTGAAAATGTTTTTTTTTTTTTTTTTTTTGGGAGTTGGATCATATGTGTATTTTTTTATTTAAATATTTTTGTAAAGACTCCTAATTCAATGCATCACCATTTAGCACATATATAATTTAGCACATTGCAGTTATTAATATTAGTTTGACCATGTTCTGATGTCATTGGACACGGAATCCTGTACTGATATAGCAAGTACATGTTTGTATGTGTGAGATTATATGTGCAAAATAAATCAGCATTGTTTTTCTGTGAAATGTCCCTTCAAATAAGTAAATTAATTGTTAAATTGTAGCACACACACATGTTAAAGACATGTGGCCCAGATTTGGCATAATCTGGCACAGCTGGTGCAGATGTGGGCCAAATGTTGTGAATGATATTTTGCCCAACTGTGGGCCGCATATCTTGTCCCGAAATTTCAGATATGTTATGTCATACAGTCAGATCAATGCAGCATCAATGTGTCAAATTTTATTGTTGATGCCCATTTTTTTGGTCTATTTTCACCTTTTTAGAATGGTTGTTTGAAATAGGTTAAATTAAGCCAAATTATATAAATTAATGTCCATAAAGTGGGCATTGACGTTCCTGTTCCCTGACAGTCAAAAACACGTTTACACGAGGTCAAAGGTAATCTTATTTTTTTATTTGCCGAGGACATGTTAAAGCTACACTGTGTGATATTTTCCCCCATCTAGCGGTGAAAGAGTATATGACCATCCAGTAAATATTAGTTTCTTTTCCTCCCAATTCCGATTTCGTTTTAACTCCTACGGTGGCCGATTTAGTCCAAGATTAACATGGCTTCCAGTTCGATCCAGCAATCCCCCTCTTCACATTCGCCATCGAGTTATAACGGTAACGCGTGTGTCCGGGTGAAAAATATGCAAACACGGAGGCGATTGACATCAAAAAGCCCGCACTTTATTCCCCGCGGAACCCCCCACAAGAGTCCGGCACAAACTCCACTTCCGTCCACAGCATTACCCAACAAAACAAAAATAAATGAATGTTAGCAACAGAAGACAGAAAATAATCCGCACACATGGGAGCTCGAGGCGCAGTGCACACACACACACCCACACACACACACACACACACACACACACACACACACACACACACACACACACACACACACACACACACACACACACACACACACACACACACACACACACACACACACACACAGAACGCACGCGCTCCAACCGGGGCGAACGCTCTTAAAGGGGCCACACTATTTTCCTACTCGTTACAGAGTGTTAAAACGCGAAAGGCGAAGCTTGAATTTACGGGTATGTCCCTCTTTGGCTAATGTACTTTCAAGATGGAGGGGCAACATGGCAACCCCCATTCGAACCCCTTACCCATATGTATTTTCAATGGCATATTATAAACTTACGAGAATACTTTATTACTTGAAAGAAGTAAATATACATTAATGAGCACATATATTTTTGAAAGAACTAAGTGTTTTTAGCTAAGAATAAACAAAAAAAGTTACACAGTGTAGCTTTAAGCAGTTCATGCGGCGACGGCGGCTCGTGTCATTGTCTGCTATATTTGCTTATTATTTATTAAATCAAGGCAATTGGTTGATAAAACAATTGATTCAAATTAAGATACAATTTATATAAAACGAAATTCACTTTAAAGAAAGGCTTTGAACAAATTAAGTGGTCAAAAAGTGGTCATTTCTGACCCACATGACTTCTGACATAGGCTATCTTATGTGTCCTGTTCTAATGTTAAAAATAACATTGAAATATTTAAACATATAAAACTAAATAGGCATGTTTTAATGGCTACAACAAGTATAGTAGGCTAACAGCAGAGAATTATCATGTCAGAGCGGGATTTGAGCACCGGTGAGCAGTTCGTGCTCCGCTTCGCTCCCATACTCTGGGAAGGTAGGCAGGCTTTTTTTGCTTTAATTTTTAGTCTACTCTACTTAATGTTTTTCGAGAATGTTGCACTCCTGTTTGTCATTGTGCACGAAACTTCATGCCAATAAATCAAAATAAATATTGACTATGTCTCAAGCTGCACCCGCTTCATCCTAATGATTAATACCATTAGTTGTCTGTGGATTGGTCTATTTAAAATCTATTTTACAATCGATTCAATGAATCGATTTTTTTCACAAAAGTGACAGCCCTAAAAAGAACAGAATTTATTTTGGGGGGAAAGAAGAAAATTAATACAATTATTCAGCAAGGATGCATTAAATTGATGAAGTGACAGCACATTTATAATGTTGCAAAAGCTTTATATTTTTATTTATCTTAAATATAAAGCTTTTGCTACATTATAAATGTATACTGTCACTTGATCAATTAAACCCTCTGTCTGACGAAATCGCCAGCACATTTTTTCTCAGAAAATTTGGTTTAGGGTTTCATGACCCTTTAATGACAACGGAAACAACTCCCAATACTCATTGTATTGCGCCATATAGCTAAGTGCAAGACATAATTATAAACTATAAACTTACTTTTATTTGTGTACACTCATTTTGTACTCATCACTATACAATACATGTCCTTATTAGGAGAAAATGTTGTTTTAACGACATATCTCGTTATTACAGAAAATGTCATTAAAACGACATATTTTGTTAAAAAAAATTTATTCATGTAAACCATTTATTAGGTAAAACTTACTAACACAAAAATATAGGTCAGTGTAATATCACCACATCACTGGGTTAGCTTCTGGCTGATTTTAACACACCTTTTTAAATGGTCATTTTATCTATGTTTACTATCTGCATAGTGTTATTGATGTACACTAAAATATGTAAAATGCATGATTTAAAACATTTATTTACCTTTTTCTAACTGGCTGAATTAAGTAGGCTAATGTAGCAAGTGCCCTCAACGTACGTTAGAGCAATGGACCAGTTTCTAGGTTAGTGGAGAACAGAATTAAATCTGGCAGTAAATAAATCACAGAAGCATATGTAAATTGAAGAAAAAAAAAATATATATTGTAATTCAACAGTCACATAGACAAAATAAACAAGATTTGGAAACATAAACAATAATAAAACAAATTGATTCACAAAATATGACTTCTCTGTTTGTCTGGTTTTCTTCTCTCTTATTCTTTTAGGATGTTCCTTTTTTTCTTCTTGGAATAATTCAATCTACTTTGTCTCAGTTTGCATAGATGGTAATAAGACTTTTATTTAACTTTGCTGTATTTCGGACAGCTATCAAGCTTCACTGTCTTTTTTTTAAAAGAATTCGGGATTCTTGTTCTATTTTGCGTTTGAGTTAGAACTTTCTTTACCGTTTAACAAAAATATCCCCTTGAAATAATCACAGTTTAACCAGTCAGCAAAAACTAGAACTTATCACACTGAAATGGTCAAACAAACAAATAAATGAAATTCAAAATTTACATGTGACTCACACACTCAATAAACAATACCCTTTTTAGAAGTCTTTGTCTGAATTGTCATTTGAATATTGTCCAGGAAGTCCTTTGACACATCCAATGGATGAGTGTGAAATCAGTTCAATCCTACCAGCTCAAAGAAATGTCCTTGTGAAAGGGAATTGTCCTGAAGAAAGTTGACATCTACAGCGCAACAAAATGTCCTTGTGACACAGCAAAAGTGAATTTCCACAGGTTCAGGAGTCAGCATTCAATTTGGGTGGCCCGCCATCTCAAATCCATGAGAGAGATTTCCAACTCAAGCAATAAACCTGACCTGTTTTACCAAAACAGTGTCATTAACATCCAACTTCATGACTTTAACTTCTTTTTTTCCCTTTAAAACCATGTTTACTCATCTATCTCAACTTTCAAACACAAACATGTTATATTACAAGCATATTGAGAAATTACTATTACACTCATATTGATATGCAAATCAATATTCATTCATGGCTAAGCAACATATATCACCAACCATCTCAAAATAAAGCATATTAACATAAAATATGCAAACGATCTTTACAGCATGCATAATGATATGCAGGGCAACATAAAATACATATTTCAAAGAAAACAAACAGACAACTCACCAAATCCCGAGTTTCACAGCTTTTTTTAAACAACCACTTCAGATTCAGGAGCTTCACTATCGTCTAGCATCCACGCTTAAATCAGCAATCATCATTCTAAAATGATTAATCATCATCAACCATTAAGTATAATAAAGTTTTTTATAACCATATTGAATGAATTTTAACAATATAAACCTTTTTAATCCCGTTTTGCATCACTCTCGTCTCGTGTTCAGCGCATCTCTTGCGCTTCCGTGAGTCATCCGCTTACGTCATACACAACTCGTGTACGTGTAATACGTCACATGATCTCCACTCAAAATATAACAATTATTATTTTTATTCATACATAGTTAATTCACAATGTATAATAATAGATCGTTTCAATATTTTGATTATAAGTATAACTATTAGAATATACAGTTATATTATTTACACCACATTTAACATGGGTTACACCCTCCCCTCTTTAAATCCATGCAAGTCCCTTTGCATTGTGATTATGACTACTAATCAGTGTTAGGGCCTACATTTTAGGGTGCTTAACTGATCTGGGTTGTTCTGCTAGTGTTTCAATGAAAGCTGTGTTCAGCCCTTGCAAAAGAGATTGGATAATCGATATCATAGGATTGCCCAACTCAGGGTAAGTCAATCTTTTGGATTTTTGTCTCACTCTTTTTGACTTCCTTAATATACTTCCAGCTTCACATTCATCTGACTCTGTATCTTCTTCAGATGCTTCTGATTCCACTGGATCCACTCGGTCTCCTTCCACTGGAACATGAGGAATGAGCTTTCCATTTTGTTCTGTGTTACCATTAGCTTTGTTTTCTTTTCTGGAACTGACAGGTGAATTCAAACTTTGTTGCCCTGTTTCTGACAGAAAACTTTTCTCTTCTAATCTTTTCCTTTTAGGTATCACATCACTGTGAGCAGAGGCTGATCCAATAGAAGACTGAGTTTCAGGGAAATATTCTGGTTCAGGTAAGTATTCTTCATGCGTACCTTCAATGACATTAGCACTGGCAGGGTTTGAATCAGGTGGCATATGGATTACAGGTTCAACATTTCTGAGGGGAATTTCTCTTGATGCTCTCACTACTTCGAACTCCTTAACAAATCTCACCGGAGCGGTTTTGGAAATGGGCTCAATTTCTTGCACAAGATAATCATCATCCTCTCCATCACAATCCAGACATTGCTCTGAACTCTCTGGTTCTCCCTCATTTACTTCTCTCGGACCTGTTCGCCCTCTTTGCTGCTTGTGTGCTATTTTTTCTTCCTCCTCAATTGGTGACAAGAAACCACAAGGTAACAGTAAGTCCCTATGAAGCGTCCGCAAAGGTCCTTCCTTTCCTTCTGGTTTCACGGTGTACACAGGAAGTTCACCAGCTCGGTTGACCACGATGTATACTTTAGAGTCCCATTTATCAGCCAATTTGTGCTTCCCTCTGAGACGCACATTTCTGACAAGTACTCGATCCCCCACATCGAGTGAAGACTCTGTCACTCTTTTGTCGTACCGTGTCTTGTTCCTTGCTGCAACCTTTGCTGCATTCTTTCTGGCAAGTTCATAACTCTCCTGCAAATGAGTTTTCAAAGTCTTCACATACTGGGAATGGAACTCATTATGGGTGTTATTCACAGGTACTCTGAAAGCGAGGTCTATCGGCAACCTGGGCTGCCGGCCAAACATTAACTCATATGGAGTGAATCCTGTAGTTTCATGTCTGGTGCAATTAAATGCATGCACAACAGGCTTCACAAAGTCTCTCCAATGGGTTTTGTCCTTGTTTCTCAGAGTACCCAGCATACTCAACAGAGTTCGGTTGAACCGTTCAACTGGGTTTCCCCTGGGATGATACGGCGTAGTTCGAACTTTCTGAATACCAGCAATCTCACATAACTCTTTAATGGTCTTGCTCTCAAAATCAGGCCCTTGATCACTATGAAGCCTTTCAGGTACACCATAGTGAACAATGAAGTTTTCCCAGAGGCTTTTTGCGACTGTCTTGGCCTTCTGATTTGGTGTGGGGATTGCTACAGCGTACTTCGTGAAATAATCAGTTATCACCAAGATGTCCTTTGTATTGGTACGATCTGGTTCCAAAGATAAGAAATCCATACATACCAACTCAAGTGGCCTAGATACCTGAATATTCACTAATGGCGCTGCTTTCTCAGGTGGAGTCTTCCTGCACACGCACCGATTGCATGTCTTGATCTTCACTTCCACATCTGTAGCCATCCTTGGCCAATAAAAACGGGCTCGAGCAAGGTCAAGGGTTCTTTCCATACCTAAATGACCCATATTGTCATGCAATTGCTCCATGACAATAGGCCTCAGATCTTTTGGGAGAACGAGCTGGTAAGTTGTATGATCACCATTCACTCTTTTCCTGTAAAGAATACCATCCCTCAGCTCTAACTTATTCCATTCTCGCAGAAGGAATGGGAGTTCTGGTAATTCTTTTCGCAGTACCGGTAAGGACGGTTTCCCTGATTCCAGTTGTAAGACAATCTCCTGTATTGCTGGATCAGCTCTTTGTTTATCTTTCAACTCTTGCTCTGTCAACTGAGGAACCACTGGAAATCCTTCAAAGCACTCATAAGTCTCAGGAATCGCCTCTGAACTCACAGAAAGGGACTCAATAAGAGGAATGTAATCACCATCCTCAGCTGTGCGTACCAGATGTCTGTCGCTGATAGCTTGGACTACATCAGTGTGGACAAAGATGGAATTCCCATTCTCAGGTAAGTGATGCAAGGTAAACTGATTTATGCGCTCCTGCTCTTTCTGTGATATACAGTCATTGGAGAGCATTCCATGAGGACGTCTTGACAGCCCATCTGCATCTAGATTGCTCTTTCCCGGCCGATACTGAAGTGTGAAAGAGAATGTGGACAAGGCAGAAAGCCATCTGTAACTTGTCGCGTCCAGTTTTGCAGATGTCAGGATATAAGTCAACGGATTGCTGTCTGTGACCACTTTGAAATTGCTTCCATACAGGTAATCAGAAAACTTCTCAGTGACTGCCCATTTCAGGGCCAAGAACTCGAGCTTATGAGCAGGGTAACGAGACTCACTCCTTGAAAGCCCACGGCTGGCAAAAGCAATTGCACGCAGTTCTCCTCCCTGCTGCTGGTAAAGTGCAGCACCTAGCCCGGTGGTGCTAGCATCGGTGTGCAACTCGTATGGAAGAGTGGGATCAGCAAATCCCAATACAGGTGCTGTGGTGAGTTTCTCTATGAGCGTGTCAAAAGCCTGTTGACAACTTTCTCTCCATCTCCCTCCAAAAGGCACTTTGGGACTCAGGTAGGATGTGCTCTTATTCTTGCCTTGACAGTTCTTACGGAGAGGTGGGTATCCGACAGTCAAGTCGTTTAGTGGCTTCGCGATCTTAGCATAATCTCGGATGAATCGGCGATAATAGCCGGAAAACCCCAAGAAGGAACGTAATTCTTTGAGGGTTTTAGGACTTGGCCAGGTTTTGATGGTCTCTATTTTCTGAGGATCAGTTTCCACGCCATTCTGCGACACAATATGTCCCAAATACCTAACCGAGGTCTGGAGAAATTTACACTTCTCCACTGAAAGCTTCAGTCCATACTCTTTCAAGCGATTTAGGACATGCAAAAGGCGAGTTTCATGTTCTTCTATTGTCTCAGAGAATACGATCAAATCATCCAAGAATACCAGGACTTCAGTGAGGTTTATATCGCCCATACACTTCTCCATAAGCCGTTGAAATGTACTGGGAGCATTCGTTATCCCCTGAGGCATTCGATTGAACTCCCAGAATCCAAGAGGACAAACAAAGGCGGTTTTGGGCTTATCATTTTCCTCAACTTCAATCTGGTAATAGCCGGATTTAAGATCAAGCACTGAAAACCATTTAGATCCACGAAGTGCCGAGAAGGCTTCCTCAAGATGCGGCAGTGCGTAAGCATCCTTTATGGTCTGTGTGTTCAATTTCCGGTAATCGATACACAGCCTCACATCACCATTTTTCTTTTTGACAACCACAATGGGTGACGAAAAGGATGATTCAGATTCCCGGATGATTCCAGCCTCGAGCAACTCTTCCAAATGTCGACGAACTGCTTCAAAGTCATCAGGATGTATGGGTCTGGCCCTGTGCTTGAAAGGAGTGCTGTCATGTAGCTTAATGCTGTGCTTCACCTTGTCAGTTCGCCCAACATCGAAGTCATGTACAGCAAAAACTTCAGATATATCCTGCAACTTCTGGGTAATCCTCTCTTTCCATTCTTCGGTTAATGGAGAGTCACCAAAATCAAAACAGAGTTCCTTTATAGATTTCTCTTCCACATTGGAGGACATGTCTCCGTTCTGAGTGCTCTTATTTGAAATGACTCTCTGTATGGCATGGACATCTGCAATTACACTCCTTCCAGGAATGGTGATATCATGTTCGGTCTCATTTTTAAGCACAACAGGGACTTTACAGGATGGGTGCTTTGGTAAGTTAAGAAGACAGCTAGCAACTAACAGTCCTCCCGGAACAGAAGAATGAGAGGGGGGTTCCATCACTACCCACTTATCTGTCACTTGTCCTTTTACACTTACAACTCCCTCCAAGACAAGATTCTGCCCTGCGGGTACGACAGCAGCATCAGCGCTGGGGAGTCTGACAATTCCTACATTGCTGTTTACTCTTTGATCCCGTCGATACTCGATTGTTTTCACTACTGCCTTATAGCCGAATGGAATGGATTTGCAGATGGAGTCATTGATTTCAAGGTGCTTCCCGTATGCCAAGTCTAAGGTATTGGTACCTATGAGCACGTTTGGCTGAGCAGTGCCACTGGTATCTGGAATAACCAATGCAAGCGTTGATACTTCAACAGTACTTCCAAGAAAATCCTCAGGAAACTTAACCCTCATTTCTACATACCCCAAATAGGGTACCACCTGTCCATTTGCGGCCTCCACTTCCAACAGGTTCTCCAAAGGAATTATACTTAGCTCAGACAAGTTTTGCTCATGATAGGATTGAGAGATTGTCGTCACTTGCGACCCTGTGTCCAAAAGGCAGAAACATAGTTTGCCTTCAATGTATACTTGAGCAGTACACTTGGCCCCTATAAGCCCCTTTGGAAGACTGGCCAACGAACTCCTAGTATGAGATAACTCTGAGCTACTCTTCGTTCCTGTGGACCTTTTGAGACTAGTTCTGCACACTGTAGCCCTTGTACGTCTCGCTACAGGGGCTAATTCCAGTTTAAAGACTCTGAGACCCCTGGACACTGCTGGCGGTCCCACAGATTCTGTCGTTCCCTCAGCTGCTTCCGTTTTTCATTCACTAAAGATGGGTTTGGATCACTCTCACAACCAGACGCAATATGTCCATCTTCGCCACAACGGAAACAATATCCTGGCTTAGGCTTAGGAAATTTTGGACAGTAGTTGAAGCAGTTGGTTGAGTGGACTTAGAGTAAGCCTGTTTGGTCTCACGGTCTCCTTTCTGCTTTAGAGGTTTCTGGGATCCTAACTTTGTGAACTGACTCTGAAGTTCTGCAATCTGTTTCTTCAAGTCAAGAACATCATCGCTCTGCAATAGCACAGTTTTCTCTGTCTGTTTAGCTTTCTGCTTACTGAGCTGACTTTGAAGTTTTGTGACTTGCCGTCTTAGTTCTGCAATCTCACTCCCCTCTGATGCAGCACCTCGCTCCAAGTCAAAAGAGCTTGTGGATACAACATTGGAGCTGACTTTATGACGATGCACATTTAGATGCTGACGCATACGGCTCTCTTTGGCAGAGTGTCGATTCTCTTCACTACGCAACTGTAAGAGCAGTTCGGAAAATGAAGGTGGATTATCCCGTTTAGTCTCTAGCTGGAGGTTTGTTATTAACGCATCGTTCCAACAGCCTCGGCAGAACTGTTTCAAGAGCTGTTTATCAGCTTCAGCATTAGGGATGGCACCTCTTTTTATTGCTTTTAAGAGAGCTGCTTGTAAACGCTGTAGGTACAAGGAGGGCTTTTCACCTGCATTTTGCAATGTGTTCAAGAATCTTGCAAAAAGATCATCCCCGTCCTCAACTGCATCAAAAGCAGAATCCAGAATGTCAAGGTATTCAATAGGTAGAGCTGTTGCACCCAAATGCCTCACAATTTCCGATGCTGGAGGTAACAAACTGTCTAATATTTTTCTGGATCGGTGCAAGTCAGAAAGAGAAGGATCCTGAAGAATCAGTTCAACGCTCCCTCTCCAAGCATCATAATCAACTTCAGTGCTTGGACGTGGAATTTTCCCAGAAAAGACCCTAAGTCTGAAAGGTGCATGCATGTGGGGAATTCCCTCGTTCTTTATTAGGTGTTCAACTACCACACGTTGGATTTCAGGTGGATTTACATCAGCCGCATCCAAAACTGACATTCTCTTTTCAATGACTACTGAACGTACAGTCTCTGGGCTTTGACACCCTTCTGCGCTTTTCCCTCCCTTGAATGAGGTAGGAGGATCATGCGTAGGAGTGGCAGTCCCTAAGGAAAACTTTGGTTCGTTTTCATCTGTTGCGATTTCAGCACTTAATGTAGTGGCTTGAGATAACTGTTCTCTCAGAAGTTCCTCAAAAGTCTTTCCACTAATCGTTGCTAATTTCTGCAGCTCAGAGAAGTAACAGGCGGTAGCTTGCTTGGTTGCTGCTGGCAAGTAGGCACTTGACAAGAGTGTTATGACATAAGAGACGTTACGAGGGCTTCTGAAAGTGTACGGCAACATAGGCTTAAGAGATTCAAGGGCAGCACAGCTTTCATATTCTACAATAACGTCTCTATGAAAAGGCGACTTTGGGTCATCTACTCTCAGATGTCTACTAACACATCCGTGCTCACTTAGAAATTCGACTAGATCTTCGTCAAGCTCTGTGTCAGTCAACCCACGAACTATCACGGAGTTCGCAACTTTAACATTCTCTGTTTCAATGATATCCATGTTTCTTAGGACTAACGTGATCTCAGGTTTGTATAATCAGTTTTTTTTTTTTTTTTTTTAGGAACCTGTTCACAAGATATTTACTACCACTGTTCTCCTGGCTGGCTCGCCAAATTTGTAGCAAGTGCCCTCAACGTACGTTAGAGCAATGGACCAGTTTCTAGGTTAGTGGAGAACAGAATTAAATCTGGCAGTAAATAAATCACAGAAGCATATGTAAATTGAAGAAAAAAAAAATATATATTGTAATTCAACAGTCACATAGACAAAATAAACAAGATTTGGAAACATAAACAATAATAAAACAAATTGATTCACAAAATATGACTTCTCTGTTTGTCTGGTTTTCTTCTCTCTTATTCTTTTAGGATGTTCCTTTTTTTCTTCTTGGAATAATTCAATCTACTTTGTCTCAGTTTGCATAGATGGTAATAAGACTTTTATTTAACTTTGCTGTATTTCGGACAGCTATCAAGCTTCACTGTCTTTTTTTTAAAAGAATTCGGGATTCTTGTTCTATTTTGCGTTTGAGTTAGAACTTTCTTTACCGTTTAACAAAAATATCCCCTTGAAATAATCACAGTTTAACCAGTCAGCAAAAACTAGAACTTATCACACTGAAATGGTCAAACAAACAAATAAATGAAATTCAAAATTTACATGTGACTCACACACTCAATAAACAATACCCTTTTTAGAAGTCTTTGTCTGAATTGTCATTTGAATATTGTCCAGGAAGTCCTTTGACACATCCAATGGATGAGTGTGAAATCAGTTCAATCCTACCAGCTCAAAGAAATGTCCTTGTGAAAGGGAATTGTCCTCCTGAAGAAAGTTGACATCTACAGCGCAACAAAATGTCCTTGTGACACAGCAAAAGTGAATTTCCACAGGTTCAGGAGTCAGCATTCAATTTGGGTGGCCCGCCATCTCAAATCCATGAGAGAGATTTCCAACTCAAGCAATAAACCTGACCTGTTTTACCAAAACAGTGTCATTAACATCCAACTTCATGACTTTAACTTCTTTTTTTCCCTTTAAAACCATGTTTACTCTTCTATCTCAACTTTCAAACACAAACATGTTATATTACAAGCATATTGAGAAATTACTATTACACTCATATTGATATGCAAATCAATATTCATTCATGGCTAAGCAACATATATCACCAACCATCTCAAAATAAAGCATATTAACATAAAATATGCAAACGATCTTTACAGCATGCATAATGATATGCAGGGCAACATAAAATACATATTTCAAAGAAAACAAACAGACAACTCACCAAATCCCGAGTTTCACAGCTTTTTTTAAACAACCACTTCAGATTCAGGAGCTTCACTATCGTCTAGCATCCACGCTTAAATCAGCAATCATCATTCTAAAATGATTAATCATCATCAACCATTAAGTATAATAAAGTTTTTTATAACCATATTGAATGAATTTTAACAATATAAACCTTTTTAATCCCGTTTTGCATCACTCTCGTCTCGTGTTCAGCGCATCTCTTGCGCTTCCGTGAGTCATCCGCTTACGTCATACACAACTCGTGTACGTGTAATACGTCACATGATCTCCACTCAAAATATAACAATTATTATTTTTATTCATACATAGTTAATTCACAATGTATAATAATAGATCGTTTCAATATTTTGATTATAAGTATAACTATTAGAATATACAGTTATATTATTTACACCACATTTAACATGGGTTACACTAATATAACTCTTTTCGCATTCCAGTATTAGAGTCTGACTAGGCTATATTAAATTTGTTAAATAAATTGGGATTAACTGGCAAAAACACAAAGGCTATCCATAATCAGTCCTCCTCACTAGCTAATTGTTAAAACACAGAGCTTACTGTAATCACGTCAACTTCGAACATTGATGGGTGTTTTTTTTTTTTTTTTGGGTGATAACTGGCTAAATTAAGACGACACGTGCAGTCACGTAGCTTCTCACGTAGCTTCTCAGACGAGTATGTGGGCGACGAAAGTGTAACGCTTCTTATCACACGTCATTGGTCACGGCAAGGCACACGAAGATCGACACGACTGATTGCATAGTTAGCAAAGTAAATATATAAACCACACCCCATACATACGTATTTATTATGTCTATAGGTGTGTTCGACATCGGCTGCGGCTGGATGCAACTGATCAGCCGCGTGCAGGCGGGGAGGAGCGGCAAATGGAGACGTGAAGTCGGACACTTTCTGCTTCCCGCAGTGTCGCTCGCGCTGTGTTTGCATACTTTATCAGCTGAAGTGAAATAAATGCAATATTTGGTAATACACAGATGTTTCAGAGACATTATTGTCTTGTAATACTTTATGTACTGCTTAATACAGCGTGTGTTTGTACAAGAATAGAGTTCAACATATAATCCTACACTATCAATGAAGTGGGGTCTACATTTTTTATCAGTTTTATTTTGATAAACATGACAACATAACATCGCGACTACATGAAAGGAGGTTTTACTGTTATAAAAAACAGATTTGTACGCATTAGTGGAGCTGAAGGTTTTAGAATAAACACGAAACACGCGTGATCGCTGTCATGCGGTGAATCCAGCTAATCGTGGAACAGCTGTCCTCATCAGAGTCCGTGTAGCCTTGTGCAGCTGCTCTGGAGAAACTGCACCGGCTGTATTAAGCCTTGTTTATACTCGCCGCGGCCGCAAGAGCGCGAGGGTGCGCGCGGCAAAAATGACGTCAATGCGAAGGGGGCGGTCTCGCGCGTTGGCTCCGCAAGACCCCATTTCGCCTGGCGATGCGCAGCGCATTTTTTGTAACTCCGCGCGCACCTCCGCATCCGAAGATGTACGACTTTGAGGCGACTTTGTCCGAGCTTGTGCGTCAGTACCAGCACATTTATGACCCTTCCATGAGGGATCATCGCGACAGCCAGATGGCACAGAACTCATGGAAAGAAATTGCAACAACTTTGGGGAAGGAAGAATCTATTTGTAGGAAAACCTGGAAAAACATGAGAGACAAATTTGTTAAAGCAAAAAAAAAAGTTCACGGAAGAAGCGGTGATCCAGTTGGAAGCAAGAATATTCCGGCGATTTTAAACGAGCTTGGTTGGCTGTGCCAGTTCGTTAAGCACCGTGAAACAGTTTCAAATATGGAAGAGGTAAGCAATATTACATTCATCATAAAAAAAAGTTTAGTACGGAATTACTTTAGCCGACTGCTCTCTAATCGCTCTCGCGGCACTTTGTTGACATACGTCACTGTCACGTGGCGTCGGCGCTGTCTCAAGTCGGACAAAATTTCTAACCGGCATGCACTGCTTCAAGTCAGCCCTGCGCCTCGCTGGGTGAAGTCGAACAAGCCTAGGCTGCGTTCGAAACCGCATACTTCCCTACTATATAGTAGTGAAGCCCTCTTCACTGGAAAGAGAAATGCTGCAATAAAAGGCTTCGAGTAAGTATACCATAGAAAATACTTGAATTTATTTCAGCACTTGAGTTATTACAGCACTTTTTGATTCTTGATCTCTCATCACTTGTTGCAGAGCTTTTGTGGATGAGCCTTGCTCAAGGACACTGGTGGAGATAGCTGCGGAGATCGAAGCAGAAACCTTCTGCTTTAGTCCACTACACCACAAAAGTGATAAAGCTACAATACAAATAGCATGTAATTGTACAAATATTAAATTAAATATGGCAAGAAATGGGATGCTGACAACATGAATTGTAAAACGTTTTAAGTAGTCATGCTGATGGAGAGCAGGCACACGGATGTTTGGAGTAGACATCAGCAGTCAGAGATTGTCCCGCACATGTTCTCCCACTCTTGCTTCAAGGTTGTGGGGTTCAGGGGGGACATGATGGACAGACGAAGGACAGACGAAGTGTTCACGGTGGTCAAGTGCTTCATCAATATAAAGCCGCAGAATTGGC
This sequence comes from Romanogobio albipinnatus, assembly GCA_023566225.1. Lineage (NCBI taxonomy): Eukaryota > Metazoa > Chordata > Actinopteri > Cypriniformes > Gobionidae > Romanogobio > Romanogobio albipinnatus. The sequence goes on from CM042239.1 coordinate 55,763,868, forward strand.
ACAGCTGTGTTGAGATGGCAGCAGATGTGGGGTTCACCGTCTGTAAATGCGTGATGGTTTGTTAGAACAATACGTTTGAATAAAGTTTTGTTTCATGTGTTGGTTGTTACCGTGAAATGCCATATATGGTCTGTATCAGGTGGTGACGTTGTTGGTTCCTGCCCTGCTAATGGGCAATGAATGTCGGCATATATACAGTCACAATATCGTGTTGAGCGAGGAACAAACGAAAGATCCGAAAGCCATACTTGATGCCTTGGGAAATTACTTTAAACCGGCAAAAAATGTAATCTACGAAAGGTATATGTTCGGGTGTTGCAAGCAGGAAGTGGACGAGCCTATTGACAACTTTCTCACGAGGCTGCAGGAACGAGCATCGACCTGCGAATACAGGGAGCTCAAAGATGAAATGATTCGTGATAGACTTGTCCTGGGCATTGCCAATGAGAACACCAGGCGGCGCCTGTTGCGTGAACGTCAGCTGACTTTGTCACAGGCTGTGGAAATATGCAGATTAGCAGAAGCGACGGAACAGCGCGTAAAAGCAATCGACAACACAATCGGTGACACTGTGAACATTGCACAAGCACAGAGGCTGAAACGCCGGGATGGTGAAGTGAATAATGAACAAACGTTCAGAACTGTGTCTTGCAAATATTGTGGGGGTGGTCACAAGAAAGGCAGAGAGCAGTGCCCCGCATATGGAAAGACTTGTCGATCATGTGGTGTATCTAATCATTTCGCCAAGGTTTGTAAAGCTCGTCAGAGAGCTGACAGGTCCGGCAGAGTGAATGTAGTGATGGATGATGGTCATGATGAGCAAGGACCCTATAGCGAGGGTCGACTTTTCGCTGCTGAGGAATGCGTTGACACAGTAAAGTCCCCAGGTCCAAGATGGTTTGTTAATCTGACACTTAACAAAAGAAAGCAGGCCTGTCAGCTAGACACGGGAGCCACTTGTAATGTCATGAGCCGTGTAGTCAAAGAGACACTGGACCCAGAAAGCCCCCTGCAGCCAAGCACAACAAGGCTGAAATTGTATTCCGGTGCCACAATGCTTTCCCTGGGGCGATTTCACACAGAATGCATCGTGAAGGGCACCAAACACAAACTAGTGTTTTAAGTGGTTGAAGCCGATCAAGAGCCATTACTGTCGGGTGATACATGTGAGCGGCTAGGACTCATGAAATTCACCATCCCAGAGGAGCTTCATAAATTGGTTGCATGCTCAAACATACCTCTCACAAAGCAACAGTTAACTCATAATTTCAAGGACGTGTTTAATGACCCAGTCGAATCAGTACCAGGAGAGGTCCGGTTTGTGCTCGACAGCAGTGTGTCGCCTGTGCAATGCGCGCCACGGAACGTGCCGGTGGCGTTGAAAGCTAAAGTGAAAGACCAGCTGGACAAGTACATGAGAGACGGACACATCACAAATGTCACTGAACCTACACCATGGATCAGCAACATGGTAGTCATAACAAAGCCAGACAAAGTAAGGATATGTATAGACCCAAAACACCTGAATGAAGCGCTTCAAAGATCGCACTACCACATGCCAACCCTGGAAGATGTTCTGTATAAACTACCCAAAGCACGTCTATTCACGCTGGTGGACGTTCGCGATGCCTTTCTGCACTGCAAACTGGACAATGAAAGCAGTTTAATGACAACGTTCTGGACACCATGGGGGCGAATGAGATGGTGTAAACTGCCTTTCGGCGTTTCTGTGGCACCAGAAATATATCAACGTAAGCAACACGAGCTGTTGATGGGACTCCGTGGCATAGAGCCCATAGCGGATGACATTTTAGTTGTTGGTTGCGGTGACTCGGACGCAGAGGCCGAGCTAGATCACGACAGAAATCTACGCGCTCTGATGGAGCGATGCAGAGCGGTGAAACTCCGGCTGAGCGAAAGAAAGTTGCAATTCAAACTGAAAGCGGTGCACTTTCATGGGCACATATTATCGGCGGAAGGGTTACGAATTGACCCAGAAAAAACGAAAGCAGTCCTTGCAATGCAAACACCACAAGACGTAAAAGCAGTTCAGCGTTTTGTTGGATTTGTTACGTATCTGGCCAAATTTCTCCCACGGCTTTCAGAGGTGTGCGAGCCGCTTCGCAGGCTTCTGGACAAAGGCGTAGTGTGGCATTGGCTCCCCAAGCACGACGAGGCGGTTCAAGAAATAAAACGTATGGTTACGGACACACCCGTTCTAAAGTACTATGACATTGACAAGCCGGTGACAATACAAAGTGACGCAAGCAAGAACGGCTTGGGCTGCTGTCTGCTGCAGCAAGGGCAACCTGTGGCTTTCGCCTCTCGGGCGCTTACGCGAACAGAACAAAATTATGCCCAAATTGAGAAGGAATGCTTGAGCATCGTGTTCGCATGTCAGAGGTTTCATCATTATCTGTATGGCAGGGAGATAATCACGGCTGAAACCGATCATAAACCCCTCGTGACAATTTGTAAGAAACCACTCCTGAGTGCTCCCAAACGCCTCCAAAGCATGATGTTACAGCTTCAGAACTACAACCTGAATGTTGTATACAAACCTGGTCCTGAGATGTACATAAGTGACACTCAGGCAGGTGTCCAACGAGCCCGGACCACAACAACATGCTGTGAGTACAATGGACAGCGCAGAGGCTGTGTTCTCATTCATAGACCAAGCCCTACACCTCAACGTGACTGATGCCAGTCTCCGTCAAATTGTAACTGAGACCAAAGCTGACGACGCATTGCAGGAGCTGGCAAAGATCGTGCTAACTGGCTGGCCTGAGCGCAAAGAAAACGTGTCGCTCTCAGTGCGCGAGTACTGGCCATTCAGAGATGAACTGAGCGTTCAGAATGGTGTGCTTTACAGAGGTCAGTGTGTCATTATACCGAAGGCATTGAGAGCAACGATGCTGAATCGGATTCACGCCACTCATATCGGAGGAGACGCCTGTTACAGACAGGCGAGGGAAACGCTGTTCTGGCCCAACATGAGAGGTGAGATAAATGATTATGTGACTAATTGCCCCGCATGTAATGAGTATGCGCACAACCAGCAAAAAGAAACTATGATGTCCCATGAAATCCCTATGCGCCCCTGGCAAATCGTGAGTATGGACCTGTATGCGTATGGTGGCAGAGAATTTCTTATCATAGTGGACCACTACTCAGATTACTGGGAAATTGATCAGTTGCCAGATATGACAGCGGACACAGTCATTACACGCTGTAAAGTGCAGTTTGCACGTTACGGACAGCCAGATCAGGTAATCACGGACAACGGGCCGCAATTCGCTTGTGAACAGTTCAGAAAATTTGCGGCACAGTGGGAGTTTATGCATGTCACATCTTCACCCCAGCACCCACAATCTAACGGAAAGGCCGAATCTGCGGTGAAGATTGTGAAATCACTCTGTAAGAGGGCAAAACTCGACGGAACAGATCCATGGCTGGCAATTCTACATTGGCGAAACACGCTAACAGAGGGATTACACAGCAGTCCTGCACAGCGACTTATGTCCCGCAGACTTAGGACGGGACTTCCTATGGCAAACAGTTTACTGTTCCCCAAAGTGGTCGAAGGAGTTTCTGAGAAATTGAGGTGGAAACGGCGCATGACAAAATTCCATTATGACGCGAGAGCCAAAGATCTCCCGGAGCTTAATGTCGGCGAACACATCAGAATGAAACCACTGCCTGGAGATCGCACGGGCCGGTGGTGGAGAGGCCAGTGTCTGGGAAAAGTGAATCCGAGGTCTTATGTGGTGGATGTGGATGGCACATTATACAGGCGCAATCGTGTGGATTTGCGGAGGGCGGAGCACTCTCAGTTTAATCACCAAGAGGCAGTGATGAAGGAGAGCAGCCAGGGTTCAGTGGCTAGCGATGGTGAAACGACAATCAGAGAATATGACGCATAGGACAGCACAGATTGTGGGCCAGAGCAAGGCCAGGAATGAAGGCTGTCAGTGTCCAACAAGCCTTCCCAGCTGGGAACCCCGATCATTACGCGCATTGGCCGCCAGTCACGGCCACCACAGAGACTTGACTTGTGAGTTCTGCTGAGTGTTGCAGACAGACTAATGCAGTTCAGGTTCGGTAATGCACAGCATAAGTTTGGCTAGCAAACTCTTCATGTTCAGAGATGTTAATTATTGGAGGGGGTTCTTAGGGAAGTATGGCAACTCTTTAAAGAAAGGGAGATGTTACGGTGAAATGCCATATATGGTCTGTATCAGGTGGTGACGTTGTTGTTTCCTGCTCGCGCGCTGCTGGCGCTGGGTTTTCGAAATAAAGACACACACTGTGATTCAGCTCCTGCCTATTTTATTGAATAATGCACAAACATTGGTGACTTATTCATTTGTGATTTTTACTTTATTCTTTTACTCATGATTTTTACTCATAATTCATGTTTCCTATTGTTGTCAGTAAATAAAATATTTTATTAACTCATGCATTTATTCATTGCTTGACTGAAAATTGGTATTTACAGCAGCTGCATTTGTTCTAGTGTATATTCATGCATCGCTATGTCATATGACAACAAGTTGTATTTTGCTTGTTTTACTAAAACAATATAATTTTCAGTAAAAAAGAAAAAGTAATATAATTAAGTACGTCAGCATTTGTCATTATTGTAAGTGTTTTAGTGGGCTAGCAATGCAATTCATTCTGGGGTAATCTTAATTTTGAATAGTGATACTTACATTTTTCGAGTATAAAATCAACAGTTTTCTCCAAAGGTGAGATCTTCGAGCAGCTGAAAGACGTCTCTGTGCAGGCACTGACGGAAACCGCACAGGTCGGGCTGTGGAGTTACTGATGCTTTGAGCTCTCACTGCACCTGTCACTCATATCTTTTATTTTATAATTACATGGTTGTATCTTTAACAATCATAATGATAAAACAAATATGGGTTTGCATACATTATATACAAAGAAAAAACAATAACAAGGTTAGATATCTTTGAATAATTAATCATAATGCAATAAACATATTTCATAAGCTTGAGGGATGAAACAGGAGTTCAATTTAACAAGAAAAAGGAAAATATAAAAGGAGATTTAGGCCAATTTTGATTGTGGATGAAATTTTTTGCATGTAAAATAAAGAAATTGACAACATATTCAAGAGATCACTTGATCACTTGGGTAAGGATAAAACCACTTGCGTAGCCAGGAATCACAGTGTAGGTGGGCCCAGAGAAAATCGAGTGGGCCTAGCCTAAAATGCATCTGTTATAAAAAAAAATAGACCAACACAACTACACCTGCTTGAATACACCACCATTTAATTAGAGCACACGCCTGTATGTCATCATAAGCAGTGTTAAGAACATAATGGTAAGAACAGCATTAGCACGCACCACACACGTGCGCATCTGACAGACGCAACTCAACACTATCATCAAATCAGCACGACAGTAGTGGACAGTATGTAAAAACAATAATGCTTGTCATAGTTTGGCTCAGCGGACACATAAACCATATGAAATAAAGAAACAGTGACTAGGCAACTACATAGCAGAAAATGTGTTTTGCCTTACTTTTGATGATTATAACAGGAGACGACGGAGCTTAGAGTTGAACACTGCAATTATTTCATTATAGTCCAACGATTCAGTCAATTCTCGTTCAAAGGAGAGCAGGGACAAAGAGTTCAGTCTATGTGTCAACATTGCTGCTCTGGTGCCAGTTTTGATCCGATTTACAGTTGAAAACAATCGTTCGACAGTACAGCTTGTTATGGGAATTGTGATGAGGGCTTGTAGGAGACGGTTCATTCTTTGAAAGATGTCGTGTGGGCATGCATCGAGCACCTCCACAAGTGATGGAAATGCGCTGCCATTTGATACTTTTCTTTCCAGCTGCTGAACAAACACCTCATGTTCAGAATCCTTAACAGAGATGTTAAAGTGTGCACCGGCAGGATGTAATAAAGTCTTTTCGCCGAAGGTGTTCGACTGAGGCAAGCAAGCAGCGGCAGCTCTCATTAATCCGTACGTGTCATCCTTAAAACGGGTGTTCAGTTCCATGATCTGTTTGTCTAGTATGTCATTCCACAATTGTTTCAGATCAGAGTTGTCCTTGACAGGCGATGCTTTGCCCACGGTAGACTCGATCAGCGCATCGCCCAACTTAGCTGGCAACTTCCTCTTTCGTGCCCCAGTGACGTCCAAATTCACAATATCATGCCTTTTCATCAAATCATCAGTCAGTGCCATTACTGTCATTTTCTTCATTTCTGAATTTAGTGTAGCTCTCTTTAAGCCCTTCGATTAGATCAATGCAACCTGTTACTGATATAGTGGCAGACTGTAAGCCCTTAGTGGCAAAGTCACTCGTTTCAAACAACTTGTTGAACGTTACAAGTAGAAACAGAATTTTTTTTGTTTGCATTTGTAGCAGTAGTGAGTCGGCCTCAAGTTTTGTCTTCCCTGAGCTTTCAGAAAATTCAGCAAGAGTCTCTAATATAGGACCCAAAAGTGTCAGCACTTTACTCACGGCAGTTGACCACAAGCTCCATCTGACATCACAAGACCTCTCTAGCTCCAAATTCATTTTCCCTGGCCGCAGCTGTTGCTGGATCTCCATAAATCTAGCATGTCGATGAGACCCCGTCATGAAACTATGCAAGTTGTTAATGACATCAAAAAACGTTGATATGCTAGGAGACACCTTTGATGCTGTGCACAGGACGAGGTTAAGGCGATGGGAATTACAATGCACATATACTGCACGAGGAAATGTTCTCTTTAAAATCACATGTACCCCACCTTTATTGCCGGACATAACTGATGCCCCATCGAACCCAAATCCAACGCACAAATTTGGATCCAGCTGCAACGGCTCCAATACTTCCAGGATCTTTGCTGATATAGCACTTGCACTCATGTCCCCTGTCTCTACAAACCCCACAGCCCTTTCCTTTATCAGGCCTTTATGTATGTATCGGATATACACTGCCACAAGTTCTTTTTTGACAAGTCTTTACATTCGTCTGCCAAAATTGCATAGTATGTGTCAGTCTCATCGTGCAAATCCGACTTTATTTTGCTGATAATTAATGATGCTGCGATTTCCAGTATTTCGTTTTGGATATCAGGGCTAGTGAGTTTTGCATTTCTAGGCAATTCGTCCAGTCGCCTTTTTATTTCTGGGTCATAGCTGGAGAGAAGTTGCAATAATTCTAAGAAGTTGCCTTTGTTCAGCGCTTCGTTTTCATTTTCACGATGCCCACGCAAGGGAATGTCTTGTTTTGCACAGAATAAAATAAGGTCTATTACGACTTTAATGTGTTCTCTATTCCTTTCCACAAACGAAGTGACAGCATCTTTGTGCAGCTGGTTAATTATATTTCCCTGTCCTGGTTTATGGCTTTGTCTGTATCCTTCAGACCTGCCCAGCGCTGTAGCATGTGCCCTGCTAGCCTCGTGTTTAACACAACACTGGGAGAGATGCTTCCAGTCTCTAAAGCCAGTTTTTGTAAATCGGCTCTCAGTGGCCGCTTCAGGGAAATGGCGACATGGCTTACAAAACACAGCATCTCTCGAAGTACTGTACTCTAGCCATGGGTACTTTTCATACCACCGGACATTAAAACTTCTTCCTTTGCCTGCTATACAGGGAGTGCAGAATTATTAGGCAAGTTGTATTTTTGAGGATTAATTTTACAACATTAATAATTAAACAACAACCATGTTGTCAATGAACACAAAAAACGCATTAATATCAAAGCTGAATATTTTTGGAAGTGGTTTTTAGTTTTAGCTATTTTAGGGGGATATCTGTGTGTGCAGGTGACTATTACTGTGCATAATTATTAGGCAACTTAACAAAAAACAAATTTATACCCATTTCAATTATTTATTTTTACCAGTGAAACCAATATAACATCTCAACATTCACAAATATACATTTCTGACATTCAAAAACCAAACAAAAACAAATCAGTGACCAATATAGCCACCTTTCTTTGCAAGGACACTCAAAAGCCTGCCATCCATGGATTCTGTCAGTGTTTTGATCTGTTCACCATCAACATTGCGTGCAGCAGCAACCACAGCCTCCCAGACACTGTTCAGAGAGGTGTACTGTTTTCCCTCCTTGTAAATCGCACATTTGATGATGGACCACAGGTTCTCAATGGGGTTCAGATCAGGTGAACAAGGAGGCCATATCATTAGATTTTCTTCTTTTATACCCTTTCTTGCCAGCCACGCTGTGGAGTACTTGGACGCGTGTGATGGAGCATTGTCCTGCATGAAAATCATGTTTTTCTTGAAGGATGCAGACTTCTTCCTGTACCACTGCTTGAAGAAGGTGTCTTCCAGAAACTGGCAGTAGGACTGGGAGTTGAGCTTGACTCCATCCTCACCCCGAAAAGGCCCCACAAGCTCATCTTTGATGATACCAGCCCAAACCAGTACTCCACCTCCACCTTGCTGGCGTCTGAGTCGGACTGGAGCTCTCTGCCCTTTACCAATCCAGCCACGGGCCCATCCATCTGGCCCATCAAGACTCACTCTCATTTCATCAGTCCATAAAACCTTAGAAAAATCAGTCTTGAGATATTTCTTGGCCCAGTCTTGACGTTTCAGCTTGTGTGTCTTGTTCAGTGGTGGTCGACTTTCTGCCTTTCTTACCTTGGCCATGTCTCTGAGTATTGCACACCTTGTGCTTTTGGGCACTCCAGTGATGTTGCAGCTCTGAAATATGGCCAAACTGGTGGCAAGTGGCATCTTGGCAGCTGCACGCTTGACTTTTCTCAGTTCACGGGCAGTTATTTTGCGCCTTGGTTTTTCCACACGCTTCTTGCGACCCTGTTGACTATTTTGAATGAAACGCTTGATTGTTCGATGATCACGCTTCAGAAGCTTGGCTATTTTAAGACTGCTGCATCCCTCTGCAATATATCTCACTATTTTTGACTTTTCTGAGCCTGTCAAGTCCTTCTTTTGACCCATTTTGCCAAAGGAAAGGAAGTTGCCTAATAATTATGCACACCTGATATAGGGTGTTGATGTCATTAGACCACACCCCTTCTCATTACAGAGATGCACATAACCTAATATGCTTAATTGGTAGTAGGCTTTCCAGCCTATACAGCTTGGAGTAAGACAACATGCATAACGAGGATGATGTGGTCAAAATACTCATTTGCCTAATAATTCTGCACTCCCTGTAGTGATGACTGGAAATGTACTGAGTTTGGGCTGGGTTGCAGGGCCATCAATGTTGGACAAGTCGGATGGATCTGTTAAGTCCTCCTCAGTGCTGGCCCTAGGCTTAGGCGAGTCTGAAACAATGAATGCGCTACTATAGTAAATTATGATTCGTTCATTTTCATGATTGCACATTTACCCCTTAATTAGCCAAATATATGGCTGTATGTACCTGTACACTGGCGTTGAGGAGAAGTAGACGTTTGACGGAGCGCTGCTGGTGATGGAGAATTAACGTTAACAACAGAGCTGAGCTCCTTACTACTCGAGATTGATGGCTCCTGAACATTTGAATTATCTTCCTCTTGTGTTCGTGGTCTTTTTGACACGAACTTTAGTAAGTTGCTCTGTTTCATTTTTGTTTAACATACCTAGCTACGGTGTCCCAGCTGTGTATCGTGCTCGTTGCTGTGAAGGGGGGAGGGGCAAGGGGCTGTTCGCAATCTGACTTTGATGTGGTTGTGGTTCAGAGACATTTCGTCATCATTATGGCAAACAAGAATCAAGAAACAATACGATTTATTTTTATAGGTCAAGTATTGTGATAATTGCAACATAATTCACTCATTAGGCTATCTTGAGAAGCAACTGACTGGGTGGGCCTGGCTGTCAGGCCCACCTGTAGCTATACGGCTGGATAAAACTGGGTCAGATTAGTAGGGTTAATATCACAAAATAAATGGGCAGCTGTTTCTATCAACAAGACCACAAAATTAGGAAGTTTAATCAATATTAAGATATTTATAGATCGATGAATTAAACCTGTCACTCGTCTTTTAAGTCGTTGCGCTTGAGATAACGTCGTAGGTCACATGATTACGTCAACATGGCGCATAAAGTGCGGATTGCATTCATACTTAACGAGATCAGGCAATATAGTACCTACTCTTTTAGAGCTCGTTAAGTAAGTACTTATTGAAAATGAGTACCTACTCAATGAGTATGCTGTTTCAAATTATGCAAATTATAAAATATAAAATATTATTAAAAAATATTTCAAATTATAATATATTCAAATTATGCAAATTATGTAACATGGTATGGAGATGAGTCAAGATGGCGCCGAGGATGGCCGCTACGTCGCGAGCTCTGCTAGAACATTGTAGTTTTTTGTTTGTTCTGTTTATAGTTTTTGTGTTTTTTGTCTTGGATGTTGTCTGCCTTACTACGTACGACAGACAGACACTTTTGGACATTGGTTCGGCAATCGCACACCGAAAACCGGACTTTAAATTCTTCAGTGACGAACCGCCGTTTACAAACACAGCATCGGATCCCTTTGTCTGGACGGCCCGACCGCGCAAACGCAGCCGGAGAAGAGGGAAGAGAGCCGGCGTACTCATTAGAGTAAGACGCCGCGCAAACCGACCCCCGCTTCCCAGTATTTTACTGGCTAATGTTCAGTCTCTGGACAATAAACTCTGCGAGCTGAGAGCGCGGATCTCTTTCCAACGAGAGACGAGGGACTGCTGCATTATCTGCCTTACAGAAACCTGGATGTCCGCTGAGATTCCAGATTCGGCCATCGAAACCGCGGGGTTCTCCGTGCATCGTATGGACAGAGAAAAAGATCTCTCCGGGAAAAGCAAAGGCGGGGGTGTGTGTTTTATGATCAACCGATCCTGGTGTGATCAGAGGAACGTACATTCTATCAAGTCTTTCTGTTCTCCTGATCTGGAATTTCTCATGCTTCTGTGCCGACCATTCTGGCTACCGAGGGAATTCACCGCGGTCATCATCACAGCTGTGTATATTCCCCCGCAAGCCGACACAGACCGGGCACTAAAGGAACTGTATAGGACAGTGAGTGAGCAGGAAACCGCGCATCCTGAGGCCGCGTTTATTGTGACCGGGGACTTTAACAAAGCCAACTTCAAACGCATCGCACCCAAATACCACCAACATGTTAGCTTCAACACGCGAGGGAACCGCGTCTTAGATCACTGCTACTCCCCCTTCAAGGATTGTTACAAGTCCCTCCCGCGCCCACCATTTGGCAAATCGGATCCCGCTTCCATCCTCCTTTTGCCCGCTTATAGGCAAAGACTCAAACAGGAAGCACCCGCCCTCAGAACCATCCAGTGCTGGTCGGACCAATCAGACTCTATGCTCCAAGACTGTTTTGATCACGCGGACTGGGAGATGTTCCGGTCGGCCTCTGATGACGACATCGAGGTTAACGCTGATAGCGTAACGTGTTTCATCAGTAAGTGCGTAGAAGACGTTGTTCCAACCAAAACAATACGGCTGTACCCAAACCAGAAGACGTGGCTAAATGGGGATGTTCGCGCGGCACTCAATGCGCGCACCTTCACCTTTAACTCCGGCAACGCGGAGGAGCATAAACAAGCAAGTTATGCCCTCCGGAAAACCATCAGAGCAGCAAAACGCCAGTACAGGGACAAGATTGAAGGACAGTTCAACACCACCGACTCCAGAAGCATGTGGAGGGGAATTAACACCATCACGGACTATAAAGGGAAAAAAACTCCACCGTGAACACCGCTGCCTCTCTCCCGGACGAGCTCAACACCTTCTATGCTCGCTTTGAGGGAACTAACACCGCCCTCGCGGAGAGAGAGCTCGCGGCTGAAGATACAGAGGTTAGTGCACTCTCCGTATCTGTCGCGGATGTAACCCGATCCTTCCGGCGGGTGAACGTCCGTAAAGCTGCGGGTCCAGACGGCATTCCCGGCCGTGTGATCAGAGCGTGCGCGCACCAACTGGCTGGAGTTTTCACGGACATTTTTAACCTGTCCCTCTCCCTGTCTGTGGTCCCCACATGCTTCAAAACGTCCACTATTGTTCCTGTACCTAAGCAGTCAAAAACCACCTGCTTAAACGACTGGCGTCCTGTTGCTCTGACCCCCATCATCAGTAAATGCTTTGAGAGACTAGTCAGAAGCCATATCTGCTCTGTTCTCCCCCCCTCACTGGACCCACTGCAGTTTGCATACCGCACAAACCGCTCCACTGATGATGCCATTTCATCCACTATACACACTGCTCTCTCCCACCTGGAAAAGAGGAACACATATGTGAGAATGCTGTTTGTGGACTACAGCTCAGCATTCAACACCATTGTGCCCTCCATACTTGACATTAAACTCCGGGCTCTAGGCTTAAACAGCTTGTTATGCAGCTGGATCCTGGACTTCCTGTCAAACAGACGGCAGGTGGTCAGAATGGGCAGTAACATCTCCTCATCACTGACTCTCAACACTGGAGCCCCTCAGGGCTGCGTTCTCAGCCCACTCCTGTACTCCCTGTACACACATGACTGTGTGGCAACCCACAGCTCCAACACCATCATCAAGTTTGCTGACGATACGACGGTGGTAGGTCTTATCACCGACAATGATGAAACGGCCTACAGAGAGGAGGTGCACACTCTGACACGGTGGTGTCAGGAGCACAACCTCTCCCTCAACGTCAGCAAGACCAAGGAGCTGGTGGTCGACTTCAGGAGGAATGAGAGAGAACACCGCCCCATCACCATCGATGGAGCACCGGTGGAGAGAGTCAGCAGCTTCAAGTTCCTCGGTGTCCACATCACAGAGGAACTCTCATGGTCCGTCCACACCGAGGCCGTTGTGAAGAAGGCTCATCAGCGCCTTTTCTTCCTGCGACGGCTGAGGAGGTTTGGAATGAACCGCCACATCCTCACACGCTTCTACAGCAGCACCATCGAGAGCCTGCTGACCGGCTGCATCACCACCTGGTACGGCAACAGTACCGCCCGCAGCCGCAAGGCCCTGCAAAGGGTAGTGCGCACGGCCAGCTGCATCATCGGAGGTGAGCTTCCCTCCCTCCAGGACATTTACGCCAGGCGGTGTGTGAAGAGAGCTCAGAGGATCATCAGAGACTCTAGCCACCCGAACCATGGGCTGCTCTCACTGCTGCCATCAGGCAGACGGTACCGCAGCATTAGAACACGCACCAGCCGACTCCAGAACAGCTTCTTCCCACAAGCAATTAGACTCCTCAACTCCTGATCCATCAGTATCATAACACACTCTGGACAGAATATCACTCAGCACAACCCACTGTAGATACACACACATTATATACACATTTATTTATCATACAGCATCTATTGCACTTTGGATTTCAATTTTTCAATCTGTGAATAATATTTTATACTATACATTGTATATTATTATTATTATTATTATAGCGTAATGTATATTGTTTAGTGTATATTGTTTAAAGTATATGTATATTGTAAGTATGTGTATATTGTTTAAAGCTGTGAGAACTACACTCACATTGTGTAAATTATTTATTGTTTATTGTAGTGTATACTGTGCTGTGAGTAATTGTGTGCGCATCAGATGTGTAATCTGTTGTTGCTTAAATGTTGTACATGTCATGTCGTGACTACTATGTTGCTCGGAACTGCACCTAAGAATTTCACCTGCTGTTGCACTTGTGTATATGGCTGTGTGACAAATAAAGTGATTTGATTTGATTTGAAACGCAGCCCTAATGTCCACCGACTGCTCTGAACAAAGGCATGATGGGAAACAACTTGCTGATGACACAGCTTAATGTTTATTGGTTTAAACAACATGGTATGGTTCTTTTTAAAAATGTTTGGTTTTAAAACTCTGATATCATGTTTTTATGTGTATATAAATTGTGTGAATATTCCCAAACTCTCTGACTTTGCGATCTCTCTGTGGGCTGTAATTGTTGTCATATTTATAAAAAATATAAAAACATGTAGCCTATGTAATTAAAGTAAAAATGATTGATAAAAATAAATAAACTTTGGGTGTCTTGTTCATCATATTTATTTTCATTTAAAAGCAACAGAACTTGAATTACATCCAGTTTATCAGCAACAAAGTGCATGAGTGTGAATCCTGTGATATCCGCCTTTGATCTCGCAGGTGTCTGATGGTCAGAATTTGTGTGCTTTTCACCGCCGTATTAATATTACAACGCCGTTTTCATAACGCCGCCAAGCGTTAAATAAGCGGCGTCCGGCGTTAAGGTCCCACGCCGCCACAGTTAAAATAACGCCACTAGCCGAAAGACGCTAAGTTGACGCCACACGCCACTCAAAATGCAGATTTATGGGCTCATCTACATGGGCACACCTCTACTAGGTTTGAGGACTCTACGGCAAGTCAGAGCATCCAGTTTGTAAGAGCGCGAAGATGGCAATGGTTTGCAACGTTAACACACTGTATATGATATGTACTGTATATGTGAAGCGTAAATGCTCATACATATCCCAGATAGCACAAGTACGTCTGCAAGAAGTCTGTTAATGATCACTTAATCTGGAAAGCATCTGCTGTTTACAAACATCTGATAGACGTCTTTAAGATGTCAGTTTTTCATACATTCTAAATCATAAACATCTTAAAGACATTGTTTAAACGTCTATTTGACATCTGACAGGAAACGTCCAATAGACGTATTGCAGATGAGCAAATACATCTTCCAGATGTAAACACGCACATCAAATAGACGTCTCCAGGATGTGTGTGTGCTATCTGGGATATCAACACCAAACTACACGTTTTCCTGTTTTCTCATATTTTACTGGATATGTGTGAAATTATAATTAAAGTAACAAGTGAATGCACATTTACTTATATCTGTACATATAGGTTAACAAAACAACATCAAAATCTTTCCACATACACCAATTTGGGAATCACTATTCTCCAAGTAGCCTACTAATAGATTATAATAGATAAAATGTATAGTCCATCCAAACATAAAAATTCTGTCATCATTTAGGCTACTCACCCATTCGAAACCAGTATGACTGAAGACTTGGGAACCAGTAGAACCAATATTAAGTGTCATTGACTTCAAAAGAGTATAGGCTACATCCTGTTTTTTATTTATTGTATTTAGTTAACAGTCAACAGTTTAGAGAATCTAAGATAAAAACTACTAATAATAAATATAACATGAATAAAATGTACCCTCTCGCACACACACACTCTCTGCCAGCGCAATCGCTCCGCTCATGAACCATTCACCAGTAAACCACGTTCTCTCAAATTCCGCTCCGACATGAAATTTCTCTGTATTGCACTATATAGCCATTTAAAAAAAGGAATTATAATATTTAAACTTAAATATGAAACTAATGTTATTTTTTAATGCCATGTTGATTGAGTGAACAGCATGAGATAGGACATCATAAGCGCAATATGGGTCAGAAATGGTTTTGACCCCTTCAAGTTTTGTTTTATAGAAAGCCTTTCTTCAAAGTGAATTTCGTTTTGTATAAATTGTATCTTAAATTGAATCAATGGGTTTTTTTTTAAACTGAATTTAATAAATAAGAATCAAGCAGACAATAGCAGAGGTTGATGGTTTAGAATACTCTCCAGTATATATTGAAGTAATTAAATTAATATAAATGTGTGCTTAGTCGACTAATGGCTTAAATTAAATTAATTAAAATGAATTAAATGAAAAAAAAAGTTATTCTTAATACTTTCACATATTTTCGAACCAGCATGTCACAAAAGGGCATCTGGCGCTCCGTTCACATGTTCTGGATCACACACTGATCACACTTTCAGCACTCAGATCCAGTCTGAAGCAGACAGTAACTTTACATGATGATGAATGTATGCATCACAAAAGCAGAATGAAGCTATTATGACATTGGTGATGATGACATGCGTATAATTCTTTCCTATCCCAATTTTAAAAATAATATTCTTGAAGTAACCTAACTAGTGTTTCCCAAATTGGTGTAGGCTATGTGGAAAGATTTTGATGTTGCTTTGTTATATGTACAGATACAAGTAAATGTGCATTCACTTGTTACTTTAATTATAATTTCACACATATCCAGTATAATGAGTAAACAGGAAAACGTGTAGTTTGGTGTTGATATATGTATGAGCATTTACACTTCACATATACAGTATATATCATATACAGTGTGTTAACGTTGCAAACCATTGCCATCTTCGTGCTCTTACAAACTGGATGCTCTGACTTGCCGTAGAGTCCTCAAACCTAGTAGAGGTGTGCCCATGTAGATGAGCCCATAAATCTGCATTTTGAGTGGCGTGTGGCGTCAGTGTCTTTCGGCGAGTGGCGTTGTTTTAACGTGTGGCGGCGTGAGACGTTAACTTAACGCCTGACGCCGCTTATTTAACGCTTGGCGGCGTTATGAAAACTGCGTTTTAATATTCATACGGCGGTGAAAAGCATGCGAATTCTGACCCATTTGGCTTTCGATAATCCCCTACAAGAAGAGAGAACCCTCCGTCTTGCCTGCACTTTACTTTTCACTCCTCCCCTCACAGCAGCCGCCTATCTCCTATATGGGGAGGCTGCAGACCTGGAGCAGGCAGATATACGGCCCAGGCAGTTTTACGGCCCAGGCAGTTTTACGCCCCTGTTGTTCCTGGCGTGACCAGTAGGGGTTATTTAAATACAGTCGTTGCATTAATATATCAGATAGACAGTTTAATGACTGTACGACTTGAGCAAGCGTCAATATCAGGAGCGTAATTAAAACAAACAAAAAAGTTATTGTGTCACAAAATGTTGTTTTAAGAATTTTCAGGCGAGAATGTAGTGGTTTAAAGCTCAAGTCTGTGGCTTATTTATAAAAAAATAGCGCTTATTATCAGCAGGGTTTTCGGAGTTGTGAGATCCAAGCGATCACCGGGTGTTCAGCGCTCATTTAGGCCACGGAGAGCTGCCTTATCTCGGCTAGTCCTTCTGACGTTTGCCGCTGGCTCTGATGTCTCTGCATTATCATTGTTGAACAAACCCACAATAAATTCACGCAGCATACACTGAGAGAGAGAGAGAGAGAGAGAGAGAGAGAGAGAGAGAGCGAGAGAGAGAGAGAGAGCGAGAGAGAGAGAGAGAGAGAGAGAGAGAGAGAGACAGACAGACAGAGAGAATTTTCAGCAGCCTTTTCCGTGCCGTGCCGTGGAGGTGGTTGCAGGATGTCGCCCAGTCCGCTCCCCAGCCTGGTTAAAACGCCGGGCTGGAGGCGGACAACCCAGGGATGGGTCCCAGTTCTTTCCAGGGGATGGTAGCAGGGCCTCTCCTTCCCCCGTTGGAGGGCCGGGGGAAAATCCTTTTGCTGCTGGCCCCCGCGCTGGCAGCACTTGGATAGAACTGGTGTCCCATCTCTGAGGTCACAGAGACCGGTGATGGCAGTGTGTGCCGCCCCCCAGGCCGCGCCGCTCTCGTCCCTCTCTGTCGCCAGCCTCCTCTCAGAGCAGACCCCAGTGGAACGTGCGTCCTTCCCTGGTCTCCTCTGTCAGGATGCAGCCGTTAACCGTGCCCCCACGCCGGGACGCTACGCCTCCCATGTCCGGGCCGGTAACGCTGCCTCGCAGCCCCACCCTGGGTTTGTCTGTGGTCCGAGCGACCCCGTTGGTCAGTTCCTGGAGCCTGGCTTCAGCTTCAGGAGCTGTCCGCTGGGTCGCGAAAGCCATCAGGCTCGGCTATGCGATTCAGTTCGCGCAGGCTCCTCCCCGCTCTGGGGAGTTCGCTGTACCGTGATCGGGGCCAACGCCCCCGTCACACGTGCGGAGGTTGCCACCCTACTGGCGAAGGGTGCAATCGAGCCTGTCCCTCCAGCCAAAATGAAGTCAGGCTTCCTTAGCCCTTACTTCATTGTACCCTAGGAAACTGGTGGGTTACGGCCAGTCCTGGACCTGCCCGTCCTGAACCGATCCCTTCACTGGCTTCCGTTCAGGATGTCGGTAGTGAACGCCTCCTCGGACGCGTTCGTCCAGTAGATTGGTTGCAGCGATCGACCTGAAGGACGCTTACTTTCATGTCTCCTTCCTCGATGCGGACCGTTCCTACGGTTTGCCTCGAGGGGCGGACATTCAGTACGCAGTCCCCCCATTCGGGCAGCTCTGTCCCCTCGTGACTCTAGGGAGTCTATCGAGGCAGCCCTTGCGTCACTCAGGCAGCACGGGGTTCGCATCCTGAACTACTTCGATGACTGGCTCATACTGGGTCACTCTCGTAAGCAGGTCTGCGGACACAGAGTCCAAGTGCTCCGGCACTTAGCCCGTCTGGGCCTTCAGGTCGACTGGGAGAAGAGCGACTCTGCCCCGTGCAGAGGATCTCTTTTCTCAGTACGGTTTCCGACTCGGTCGCACAGGTGCGTGCTGCTTACCAGCGAACGCGCACGCAGTCTCTGCTGACTTGCCTCCGTCAATTCGAGGGCAAGAGTGCGGTTCCACTGAACTTTTCAGAGGCTCCTGGGGCATATGGCATCTGCTTCATATGAGACCGCTTCAGCATTGGCTTCGCGATCGAGTCCCGAGGTGGGCATGGCAGTCTGGCAAGCTCCGGGTACAAGTGACTCGGGCCTGCCTTCAGACACTCACCCCGTGGTCGAACCTCAGTTTTCTACGGGCTGGTGTGCCCTTAGAACGAGTTTCCAGGCATGTTGTCGTATCGACGGATGCCTCTGCCACGGGTTGGGGTGCCATGTGCAATGGACAAGCAGCCGCTGGCTCCTGGAATCAGGACCCCAGCGCCTTCTGCATGTCAATTGCCTCGAGTTACTGGCAGTACGGTTCGCCCTGCACCGCCTCCGGGCGTTGCTGAGGGGTCAACATGTGCTTGTCAGGACAGACTACACGGCCGTAGTAGTGTACATCAACCACCAGGGCGGTCTACGCTCCCGCCGTATGTCTCAACTCGCCCGCCACCTCGTTTTATGGAGTCAGAAGCGCCTGAGGTCCCTTCGTGCTGTCCATATTCCAGGAGCCCTGAACCGTGCAGCCGACGAGCTCACGGTTTCAGCCACTCCCGGGAGAATGGTGACTCCATCCCCTGACGGCCAGCTGATTGGGAACAGTTCGGGACGCGCAGGTAGACCTGTTTGCCTCCCACGACTCTTCCCACTGCAGCCTGTTCTATTCCCTGACCGAGGGCACGCTCGGCACGGATGCACTGGCGCACAGCTGGCCGCGGGGCCGACGCAAATTGCGTTCCCCCCCAGTGAGCCTACTCGCACAGCTCCTGTGCATGATCAGGGAGGACAAGGAGCAGGTTCTTCTGGTCGCCCCGTACTGGCACGGCCGGACCTGGTTCCCCGAACTCTTACTCCTTGCGACAGCCCCTCCCTGGCCTATTCCTCTGAGACACTCAGAGATGGGGCACCCTATGGCACCCGTGTCCCGATCTTGGAGCCTCCACGTGTGGCTCCTGGATGGGACGCGGCAGGTTTGAGTGGCCTGCCACCTCCGGTGGTCGCCACCATCACTTCCGCTGGGCAGAGTCCACTTGGCATGCCTATGCGTTGAGGTGGAACCTCTTCGTCACCTGGTGCTCTTCCCGCCAAGAAGACCCCTGGAAATGCCCGATCGGGTCTGTGCTATCGTTCCTCCAAGAGGGGGTTGGAGCGAAGGCTGTCTCCCTCCACCTTAAAGTTTGTGGCCGCAATATCTGCCTACCACGATCTCTTGGGGGACAAAAAGGTAAGTCAGCACGACCTGATCATCAGGTTTCTGAGGGGGGTGAGGAGACTGAATCCTCCTCGCTCTCCTCTCGTACCCTCTTGGGACCTCGCAGTAGTTCTAAGTGCTCTGCAGAGGCCTCCCTTGAGCCTTTGCGGTCGGTTGATATTAAGTTCTGTCGATGTAGACGGCTCTGCTGACCGCATTGGCCTCTCTTAAGAGGGTCGGGGACCTGCAGGCATTTTCGGTTGACGAAGCGTGCCTGGAATTCGGGCCGGCTAACTCTCACGTGGTCCTGAGACCCCGGCCTGGATATGTGCCCAAGGTTCCCATCACTCCGTTCAGAGACCAGGTGGTGAACCTGCAAGCGCTGCCTTTGGAGGAGGCAGACCCAGCCTTGGCATTGCTCTGTCCAGTACGCGCCCTCCGCGCCTATGTAGACAGCACGCAGTGTTTCAGGACCTCAGACCAGCTCTTTGTCTGTTATGGTGGAGAGCGAAAGGGAAGAGCTCTCTCAAAGCAAAGGCTGTCTCACTGGTTAGTGGACACCATTGTTTTGGCTTACCAGCAGCAAGGTCGGCCATGTCCCCTTGGGGTCGGAGTGTGGCCTCCTCTTGGGCTTTAGCGCATGGCGCCTCGCTATCAGACATCTGCAGAGCTGCAGGCTGGGCGACACCAAACACATTCGCCAGATTCTACAATCTCCGAGTGGATCCAGTGTCCAGCTATGTACTCGCCCCCCCCGAGGGGCCGGTAATGGGCCAGGCTCAGGTGTCATCGCTTGCTCGCCTTTCCACTCCTCGGACTGGATACGTGCGATTATTTTCCTCAGGTGAGTTTCCCCAAGAGCCCTGAGTTCCTCCAGCACCGCTTACGCCGATACCTGTGTGTCTGCCCTCTCACGAGCCCAGACCCTCGTGTCCGGCCAGGTGCCCCGTGTGCATGGTTCCCCTCCGGCGACCCCCACATGAGTATTTCCACCGTTAGCCTCCCTTGCGAGCAGGTGTCTTTCCCTTGGCAAGCCCTGCCACCCTAGGGTTAAAAATGCCATGCGGCTGGTACCCTAGAGTTTTCCATATGCAGCCCTTAGCGGGTCATATGTGTACTCTTAAGTCCTCCCTACAGGCAGGCATCTTGGCATTCCCTCACTGGGATATGCTTCCCAGTGTACCTTGGTATTCCTGTGTTAAGCGTGAGTCCTTCGTCCGTATTAGTCTTACGACAGGGAACTCACACTTACGCAGGGCACTGGAAGACAGCTGAGTGGCGAGATTATATTGAACCCCCATTCGTTAGTCACTAACGTACGTCGTAGTGACTGAACGAAAGGGAACGTCTCGGTTACGGATGCAACCCTCGTTCCCTGAGGAGGGAACGGAGACGTACGTTCCGTTGCCACTTCAGCTGTGCTACCTGGAACGCAGGAGTTCAGTCTTGGCTCCTCAAGCAGGTAACATAATGCGATATTGCCACGTACTTCCTTATATACTCACGCGGTGAGGCGGAGTTATGTATGCAAATTCCGCATGCCCCATGGCATTGGCACGCCATTGGGCGTTTTCTCTATGCTCGAAGATGATAGGCTTCTAGGCGAAACCCCCATTCGTTAGTCACTAACGTACGTCTCCGTTCCCTCCCCAGGGAACGAGGGTTACATCCGTAACCGAGACGCTCCATTTGGAGCGTTTCAAACTCAAGTTTAAAACCATGTTAATAATGTCAAGTATTTTATTAATACGTTCTAATTGAAGAGAGATATAGAAAGATAGATGTACTGTCTTTTCATTAATAGTAGATAGTTAAATCATAAAAATACACACATTACACTTTGAAAAAAAAAAAGATATATATAAAATGTAAGTTATATTATATTAGATCAATTGAACAGAAATCTTAAAACACTAAAAATGAAAACAAAGATTGAGCATTTGAACATTTATTTATATGACACAAAATATGTTTTACTCTATTTTTACCTTTTTTCATAGTACAAAATACACATTACACAATTTTGCACTGGAATGCATAATTAAAACAGATTCAGATTAATCAAATCCCAAAACAACACACAAAAATTATTTAATTTTAATAAATGTACTTCCCCAAAGGCATCATATACTAGCTGTGGTTTGCTTTAAAAATACACAATCAGACCAAAGAGAATATTGAACTAGGTTGAAAGTTATTGCACAGCAGGTACATGACAAATTAAATCTAAAATAAATGAAATCTCCATAAACATGCAATTAATTCTGAGACTCCTTTTGTCCAAACACTAAACACTTAAAAAGCACTAAAGACTCTTTGGCAAGTTGTTGGTCAACCATTTCAGCCTGTGAAAGTTGAAGGGCTTTTTCCTGGTCTTCAGAAATCACGGCTCTTCCGCTAAACCTTTGAAAACTTTTGGTTGTTCCACAGTCTTTCAACTGCAGTGCAGAGGTCTTCTGTGGTCCGTGGCTCCTTCATGAGAGAAGGGTACAAAAAATGGGATGAAATGTTGGAAGTGTTTTAACAATATTGTGTGTTGAAGGATGTAGCATGTATAATTAAGTTTTGAAATTCAATTTCCCTCATGTCTATATTTGTGACATAAATCATACCCTGTCACAAATCAAATTAATTAACCATTTTCAGTTCAAAATGTATACACACTCTAAAAAAAAAGGTTCTATATGGCACCAAATATGGTTCTTGGCTCGTAATCATGGGGGAATCTTTTTTAGTGCTATATAGCACCAATTTTGGTGCTTCAGTGGTTCTTCAGATGTTCTTAACCGGTTCTTTGACTAAGGTGCTATATAGCACCTCTGAAGAACTGCTGAAGCACCAAAATTGGTGCTATATAGCACTAAAAAAGGTTCCCCTATGATTACGAGCCAAGAACCATTTTTGGTGCCATATAGAATCTTTTTTTTTTAGAGTGCAGAAATCAAAGGCAAGCTTTTCACACGGAGCTTATCGTCGTTCTAAACACACTTTTAACCCCGGGTAAAGTAACTTTTCACAATTTTATATTTACGTGCTTTGGACAGTCACTGAAACACGATGCATTCTATATAAATAATAAAATCAGCGTTGAAGAGGAAAAACATCAAATGCTGACAGAAAACGCAACAATTGCAGTGAAGAAGAGACCATTTTAATTATGTTATATCTGAAATGTCCATTCAGGATAAACTTGTAATAGAGGACATGCAAAGCTTGAGCATTTATGTAAACATATTGTGTGCGGTGTTCGTCCAATCAGTGACACTGACACTGCAAATAAGGATGTTATCACATGGTTTAGTACAGTACAGTGTGGAACGGCAGTGTATGAATACACAGGATTAATTGTTCATCTCAGGTAAATGATGGGGTTTACTATTTCAAGTGTGAAAGTTTTTGAGTGTGAAAGTTTTTGAGTCAAGATGGCGCCGAGGATGGCCGCAATGTCGCAAGCTCTGCTGAAACATTGTAGTTTTTTGTTTGTTCTGTTTATAGTTTTTGTGTTTTTTGTCTTGGATGTTGTCTGCCTTACTACGTACGACAGACAGACACTTTTGGACATTGGTTCGGTAATCGCACTCCGAAAACCGGACTTTAAATTCTTCAGTGACGAACCGCCGTTTACAAACACAGCAGCGGAGCTCTTTGTCTGGACGGCCCGACCACGCAAACGCGGCCGGAGAAGGGGAAGCAGAGCCGGCGTACTTATCAGAGTAAGACGCCGCGCAAACCGACCCCCACTTCCCAGTATTTTACTGGCAAATGTTCAGTCTCTGGACAATAAACTCTGCGAGCTGAGAGCGCGGATCTCTTTCCAGCGAGACACGAGGGACTGCTGCATTATCTGCCTCACAGAAACTTGGATGTCCGCTGAGATTCCAGATTCGGCCATCGAAACCACGGGGTTCTCCGTGCATCGGATGGACAGAGAAAAAGATCTCTCCGGGAAAAGCAAAGGCGGGGGTGTATGTTTTATGATTAACCGATCCTGGTGTGATCAGAGGAACGTACATTCTATCAAGTCTTTCTGTTCTCCTGATCTGGAATTTCTCATGCTTCTGTGCCGACCATTCTGGCTACCGAGGGAATTCACCGCGGTCATCATCACAGCTGTGTATATTCCCCCGCAAGCCGACACAGACCGGGCACTAAAGGAACTGTACAGGACAGTGAGTGAGCAGGAAACCGCGCATCCTGAGGCTGCGTTTATTGTGACCGGAGACTTTAACAAAGCCAACTTCAAGCGCATCGCACCCAAATACCACCAACATGTTAACTTCAACACGCGAGGGAACCGCGTCTTAGATCACTGCTACTCCCCCTTCAAGGATTGTTACAAGTCCCTCCCGCGCCCACCATTTGGCAAATCGGATCACGCGTCCATCCTACTTTTGCCCGCATACAGGCAGAGACTCAAACAGGAAGCACCCGCCCTCAGAACCATCCAGTGCTGGTCGGACCAATCAGATTCTATGCTACAGGACTGTTTTGATCACGCGGACTGGGAGATGTTCCGGTCGGCCTCTGATGACGACATCGAGGTTTACGCTGATAGCGTAACGTGTTTCATCAGGAAGTGCGTAGATGACGTTGTTCCGACCAAAACAATTCGGCTGTACCCTAACCAGAAGCCGTGGCTAAATGGGGATGTTCGCGCGGCACTCAATGCGCGGACCTTCACTTTTAACTCCGGTAACGCGGAGGAGCATAAACAAGCAAGTTATGCCCTCCGGAAAACCATCAGAGCAGCAAAACGGCAGTACAGGGACAAGATTGAAGGACAGTTCAACACCACCGACTCCAGAAGCATGTGGAGGGGAATTAACACCATCACGGACTATAAAGGGAACACAAACTCCACCGTGAACACCGCTGCCTCTCTCCCGGACGAGCTAAACACCTTCTATGCTCGCTTTGAGGGAACTAACACCGCCCTCGCGGAGAGAGAGCTCGCGGCTGAAGATACAGAGGTTAGTGCACTCTCCGTATCTGTCGCGGATGTAACCCGATCCTTCCGGCGGGTGAACGTCCGTAAAGCTGCGGGTCCAGACGGCATTCCCGGCCGTGTGATCAGAGCGTGCGCGCACCAACTGGCTGGAGTCTTCACGGACATTTTTAACCTGTCCCTCTCCCTGTCTGTGGTCCCCACATGCTTTAAAACGTCCACTATTGTTCCTGTACCTAAGCAGTCAAAAACCACCTGCTTAAACGACTGGCGTCCTGTTGCTCTGACCCCCATCATCAGCAAATGCTTTGAAAGACTAGTCAGAAACCACATCTGCTCTGTTCTCCCCCCCTCACTGGACCCACTGTAGTTTGCATACCGCACAAACCGCTCCACTGATGATGCCATTTCATCCACTATACACACTGCTCTCTCCCACCTGGAAAAGAGGAACACGTATGTGAGAATGCTGTTTGTGGACTACAGCTCAGCATTCAACACCATTGTGCCCTCCATACTTGACGGGAAACTCCGGGCTCTAGGCTTAAACAGCCTGTTATGCAGCTGGATCCTGGACTTCCTGTCAAACAGACGCCAGGTGGTCAGAATGGGCAGTAACATCTCCTCATCACTGACTCTCAACACTGGAGCCCCTCAGGGCTGCGTTCTCAGCCCACTCCTGTACTCCCTGTACACACATGACTGTGTGGCAACCCACAGCTCCAACACCATCATCAAGTTTGCTGACGATACGACGGTGGTAGGTCTTATCACCGACAATGATGAAACGGCCTACAGAGAGGAGGTGCACACTCTGACACGGTGGTGTCAGGAGCACAACCTCTCCCTCAACGTCAGCAAGACCAAGGAGCTGGTGGTCGACTTCAGGAGGAATGAGAGAGAACACCGCCCCATCACCATCGATGGAGCACCGGTGGAGAGAGTCAGCAGCTTCAAGTTCCTCGGTGTCCACATCACAGAGGAACTCTCATGGTCCGTCCACACCGAGGCCGTTGTGAAGAAGGCTCATCAGCGCCTTTTCTTCCTGCGACGGCTGAGGAGGTTTGGAATGAACCGCCACATCCTCACACGCTTCTACACCTGCACCATAGAGAGTCTGCTGACTGGCTGCATCACCACCTGGTACGGCAACAGTACCGCCCGCAGCCGCAAGGCCCTGCAAAGGGTAGTGCGCACGGCCAGCTGCATCATCGGAGGTGAGCTTCCCTCCCTCCAGGACATTTACGCCAGGCGGTGTGTGAAGAGAGCTCAGAGGATCATCAGAGATTCTAGCCACCCGAACCATGGGCTGCTCTCACTGCTGCCATCAGGCAGACGGTACCGCAGCATCAGAACACGCACCAGCCGACTTCAGAACAGCTTCTTCCCACAAGCAATCAGACTACTTAACTCTTGATCCATCAGGATCATAACACACACTGACAGAATATCACTCAGCACAACCCACTGTAGATACACACACATTATATACACATTTATTTATCATACAGCATCTATTGCACTTTGGATTTCAATTTTTCAATCTGTGAATAATATTTTATACTGTACATTGTATATTATTATTACTATTATAGCGTAATGTATATTGTTTAGTGTATGTTTAGTGTATATTGTTTAAAGTATATGTATATTGTAAGTATGTGTATATTGGTTAAAGCTGTGAGTTTACACTCACATTGTGTAAATTATTTATTGTTTATTGTAGTGTATACTGTGCTGTGAGTAATTGTGTGCGCATCAGATGTGTAATCTGATGCTGCTTTAAATGTTGTACATGTCATGTCATGACTACTATGTTGCTCGGAACTGCACCTAAGAATTTCACCTACTGTTGCACTTGTGCATATGTAGAGTGACAAATAAAGTGATTTGATTTGATTTGATTTGAAAAGCCCTAATGTTTTTCATCCTAATGAAGAGAAGCTCTTTTTTTTTATTTTTTTTTACATTTCTTACCATTAAAGCAGCACTAGGTAACTTTTGCTCTCGGGCTCCCCCTACAGTTGGGAAACAGTATTGTCCTCTACTACTGTCGTAAACTCTGTCATCCTACATCAGGGGATGCATAGCACGTGCATTTGTTGACATGACAACTATGATAGCCCTGAACACTGCAGGAGGAGTTCACATGATGCAGGTGTTCTGCTTGCGTTGCATCTTCATACCAGGTACAGTGGCATATGTTTCAGCATGTCATATGAATATAATTTCATGGGTTTTATTTTTTTTTTCAAACGCCAAATGATCGCGATGCTCACGTTTACAAGCCAGCGTCATTATAGTAGTCTAGTCTATTGGTTACCGTTTTACAGAATCTATATGATACTTCAATTCAATGTTTGAGTGGTAGGTAATAACCATATATCGTCAATATAATATCAAGCTACCATAGATGAATCTTCAAATTTGAAAAGTCGATTTGCATTATAGCTTGAGGCAAGACAAATAAACAAATATCACAGACATGTTAGGTATTGTAACGAGTAGGAAAATAGTGTGGCCCCTTTAAGAGCGTTCGCCCCCATTTGGAGCGCCTGCGTTCTGTGTGTGTGTGTGTGTGAACACTGCGCCTCGAGCTCCCATGTGTGCGGATTATTTTCTGTCTTCTGTTGCAAACATTCATTTATTTTTGTTTTGGTGGGTAATGCTGTGGATGGAAGTGGAGTTTGTGCCGGACTCTTGTGGGGGTTCCGCGGGGAATAAAGTGCGGGCTGTTTGATGTCAATCGCCTCCGTGTTTGCATCGACTCCAGTTGCGTTGAGTGAGCTATCCGTATGTTTCACCCGGACACACGCGTTACAGTATCCTAAAATATGATTTTGTACATCTTATGTATTTACTTGCGAGAATGTAGCCCCTACCAAACTTGTACACGCCGTTTAGACATAGGTTTACATAGGCTAACCCTCGCACGTCCGAATTTAAGGAAGTGACGTATATGCCGTAAAGCAGTCGAATTTTGTAGTTCTTTTTTTTCTCGGGTTACTACCCGAAACCCGAAGTTTAAAAGTACGATTAAAAACGATACAGACCCCGTCAGGCTATGGCAGACGTGTCATTCAACCTATTGTGAGTTGATGTATCATCACAAGAGTCTTGAAAATATATTATGAAGGTTGAAAAGTTACCTAGTGCTGCTTTAACATGAATATACCACAGTTAATAGAGCCGACCAACTGTTGTGGAACAGTCTAAAACAATAGAACATTATTAAGTTATTCCTGGAAAAGATATAACAACACACAATCTGTATAAGTAGCGCATGTCTTTATGAGAGCCTTTTAAAACTAACCTTGTTTTTGATCAGCTTCCATTGTCCTGTCCTGGGGTGAGTCTGCTTGTCAATTTACTGCAACAAAATCAAACAGAAATATATTATATATAAATAATGTAACCATAAGAATTGAACAAGAGAGCCAAGTTTCATTTTTCTAAAGCAAAAATTACCACTTACTGCATTGCAAAAACAAAATTTTAAATTCAGAATATAAAAGAACATTTCAGAACATCATCCAAATGAACAATATCTATATTTGGCAATACATATCACATGAATCCGTGTATCATTCGTTCAGTCGATTTTTGGTTTAATATTGAAAGTTGAAAAATGAGAAAACTCTTATTTTCTGAGAAAAATTTTTTTCCAGAAAAACAAAAAACGAGATTTCGACTTGATTTTTCGTTTTTCTTTCAAAGGTAGAAAAATGAATAAACAGTTTGAATATTCGATTTCTACATGTGGGCGGGAATTATACGCCCCTTTCTGCTGATTGGTCAGCCGAAGATCAAACTATTCTGTCATCGGTTCTTCCTCAGTTTCGCTCAGCAGAATAAAAGTCATGCGCTTCTGCAGCTGTACGGATTCTTAACGCGTTTATTGCAACATATTTTTCTCATCAAACAACCAGACTAACAAATGGCTCGACACAACCCGTCCCGGGGCAGAGCCTAGACAGGGCTTTCTTCTGTGTAGACCAGTGGCTTTAGACAAGCAAAGTGCCAGGGGGTCCGCGACATAATTTGTTATATCCTACAGTAGCCTATTTTCTGGACTGTAAAGTTACGTTTTTTATCATGAAACATGCTGTGATTTATTCCAAAGTGACTTATATAATTCATTTAAGGTCAAATAATCGAAATGTTGACTTTTTAAAGTAGGCACCATCCACTGATCCATATAGAGAATATATATAGATCAGTGGACGCTTCCAGTATTCGCTGTATTTTAGTTCATGTTTCTGCGTCAGAAAGATGTTGAGACCGAGAAACGATAAAGTGGCGCATCCTGTTTTCTTTATTTTTCAAAGGCATGACATTTTGTAGTAATTTTAAATGTACATAAATAAAATTAATATTTTACTGCTTCCAATGAGGAAAAATGACAGCGCCGGCGATCAGTTCTGCCATTGCTGACTTGACATCGCAGCCTGTTCATTATCAAAATAAAACCAAACATATACAAAGTTATTCTGCTTAATTTAATTTGTCTATTGTACAATATGAAAGCTGTGCCAGTCAGTACTTGCTGTTATTCCAAACTCATATCTCTGCATGTGAAGATGCTGATGTAGCCTATACGCGAATGGGATTCGACTGAAGTATGAAACCTTCTTTACATAAATAGTATAGTAGCATCCACGTTACATTGCAAATATGGAAACTTTGGACCGAATGAAAGATGCACGAATGACAAGCCTAATGTCGATACAGTTTCTATTAAAATAATTTTATTTAGGCTTGGTGTTTAAATTAAATGTTGTTTTTAATAAATGGCACAATATATAGACTATTTTATATAGACTTCTATGTATATTTTTATTATATGGCTACTTATATTTTTCATTCTTGTTATTTTCTTAATACCATTAATTTAAGGATTTGTCATACAGTAAAGGGAAGTAAAATACACATAGCCTACATATTAATAGTGTTTATTAGGCCTATATGTTAATGTTGTATTTTATTTAGCTGCGTTTTACACTACTTCTGAATGTAGGCTAATAATGAAATGCAGATTTGACTACAATGCAACGTTCGCGTGTTTCTCTCACAACATGATCCGGTGTCATGTGAATTACACTCTGTGTGACTTTTCTGGCAAAAGCTTACAGTCAATTATAAAATGTGCTTTATTATTACAAAATGCATTGGATGCATTATAGACTATACATTGTGTTAATTATTACCGCCCACATTAACTTTGGGCTTAATCACTGTTATAGCCTAATTATATGGGGGTCATTGGACATTTATTTACTCAATATGAAATAAACTCAAAGTAATAACTGCTGCGTATTTACTGAACATGTCCGTGCCTGACTGGTGCGTTTATCTGCAGTTTATTACGTTTATTTAACCCATCGCAATTTATTGGAGCTGTGTGAACCAGGGTTACTAGCAAATTATGTTGTAATGCTTATTACCTTCTTTTTTTCTGAACACACACAGACACACAAAAAATGTCCTGCTCACATTTGCCCCCTTTTTTTAAAAAGTGGATGCAAATATGTCATAACAAAATCCATATAGGCTATGCAACTATGCCATATTCCAAGCGCTCTGAAGTGTAATGTAGGGTTTGAGAAACAAACTGAAATGGCAAGTTATTACAGGCTTTAATGAAAATCTTGTGTTGCATTCGTTTGTGCAAGTGTGGAGCAGCTTATGCTGTACACAAGCACCCTTTTGCGATATCAATTATAATCAATTTGAATAAAACACAAGGCATAAATCATAAAATAAAAGAGTATGTATTTGAATAGTTATCCGGTTGTCTGGTTGCAACGCATTATTCTTTCCTTTTTGTATTAGTGTTTAAAATATTTATATATATTTTTAATTTATTAACCAAGGTAAGCTATGACAGCCGTCATATAGCCTACTGCCAGCTGATGCAAAGAGGTGAATTTATATCTACACAGAAGAGAGCCCTGTCTGGGCTCTGCCCCGGTACGGGTTTTGCCGAGCCATTCGTTAGTCTGGTTGTTTAATGAGAATATGAAATGTAGTTGCAATAAACGCGTTAAGAATCCGTACAACTGTAGAAGCGCAGGACTTTTATTCTGCTGTGTGGAACTGAGGAAGAACCGATGACGGAATAGTTTGATCTTTGGCTGACCAATCAGCAGAAAGGGGCGTATAATTCCCGCCCACGTGTAGAAATCGAATATTCAGACTGTTTATTCATTTTTCTCCCTCTGAATGAAAAACAAAAAATCAAGCCGAAATCTCGTTTTTCTGAAAAAAATGAAAAAACGAAAAACATTGTTTTTCGTTTTCTGTTTTTTAATTGAAAACGGATTTGGAATGGACGGAAGACACCCTGATTTACACGGATTCACATGTTTGGTTGTGTATTTGATTTGATTTTAATAGGACACATTCAAACACATGAAATATTGTCTGTATTTTGTTAGCTTAAGCACATTGTGCTTATATATAAATATATATACTTTAAACTTTGAAGATGAGATGACATTTTTGACCAAATCATGCAGAAAACCAACTAATTCCAAAGGGACAACAAATAAATACCATTTCTTGCCACTGTATATAAACAAATAACTCAAAACCTTCATACCTTCATGGACAGCTGCTTTTTTAAGTGAATTTGAAGGTGTGCATTCAAATTGTACCATCTGGTCAGTTTAAAAACACTGGGCAGTGAAAACTGTTGCAGAATGTCTTGCATTGATGAAAATGAAGTAAAGCTGAGCATCTCCAAATCGTAATATGCCTCTAAAAATTAGAAAAAAATCCACATAAAAACATTGGTCAGTATCAGAAAATGTAATTAAATAAAAAATACAGCGCCAACAACAAAGTAAAATCACAAACAATGAATATGTAACTTAAAGCAAGACCATATCAACAGACGCGAGAGACATCGTAAAGCTCGTTTAAAAAAAGATTAGAGCCGCGTGCTGTATAAAGTGTTAATACAACAACATTGGATCAAATACACAACACAAATAAACTTGATAGATTAAAAACACAACACAAAAACAACTGTTTACCGTGTTCTCTTCTTCCGCCATGCCGATTGTTTAGTTTTCGTTAACTCCGCCCACTTCCGATCTGAGCCTGCTACACCGCCCACTTCCGGCATGACACTGTGGTGTGGCGCTGTTGTCCTCAGACTGTTGTGAGTGACGTATATGGGTTCTGCGGTTCTGCAGTTGGTTAATATTGGAGACGCGGCGCATCTCAAACAAGCATACCACTTGGACGTCATGACGTCAGTACTTCCGGGTTCCTTTTTCAGGCTCTGTTTTGTTGTCGGGCGAAGGAAGAGAGACTGGTTTCTTAGTTTTTTAATTGAGCCTGTTTGTTTAAAATAGTCTCGGGATGAATCGTATCTTCGGACGAGGGAAACCAAAAGGACCACCACCGAACCTCAC
The DNA here is from genome assembly GCA_023566225.1 of Romanogobio albipinnatus. Taxonomy (NCBI): domain Eukaryota; kingdom Metazoa; phylum Chordata; class Actinopteri; order Cypriniformes; family Gobionidae; genus Romanogobio; species Romanogobio albipinnatus. The sequence continues at coordinate 55,795,885 of CM042239.1, forward strand.
GGACTGTATATCAGGTGTATGTGTTTGTTCTGTTTAACTTTTGAGACTGAAAAAACAAAACAAAAGAACTTTGTCCTGAACGCTGAAATGGCTTCATTTTTGTTCAGATCAATCCCTGAACTGTGTTTCTTCATATTATCAGCATGGACATTTGAATATTTTGAGTGTGAATAGTTTAAATGTGTTCTGCTGTGTCATGTGGTAAAAAAAAGACGCTGTCCATATAGATAAACATCACATGATGCATTTCTGTTGTTGTTTTCATAGTTGACATGGTTAGGGTATTTGAATACACACATTTGTTCTGAAAGTTGTTACTAGGGACAAAAGGCTTGTGTTGAGGTTGTGTAAATTTGAACCAGTTTTGCTGGTTTCTTTAGAGATCAGTAACTTATACTGGATGCCATTTTTTCTGCATTTAACATTAGGGCTGGTATAGTTAATTATGTATATGTACATGTATGTTTTATCCTATATGATGTGTTTCTTTGGCTTGCTAAATTCTAGGTCGACTCACGAGCAGAGTCCGTTGACAAGAAGATTGCCAGACTTGATGCTGAACTGATGAAATACAAAGATCAGATGAAGAAAATGAGGGATGGCCCGTCAAAGGTAAAATTTGGCTTTAGACTTTTAGAATTATAGGTTTCTGTATAAACATTAAAGGAATTGTTCACTCCAAAAATGTAATTCTGTTTCATTTACCATAAAAATAACAAAAAATGCACCATATAAGTAGTCCATATAACGTGTATGCTAAAGTCTTTTGTAGCCATATGATTTTGTAGCTATATGAGCTTTATGTGAGGAACAGATTGAATGTTATATGTAGGGGTGTAACGGTAAACAAAAATGACTATTCGGTACGTACCTCGGTTTTGAAGTCACGGTTCGGTACAGTAGTTTAATTGTGTCTGTCCTTAAATGAATTAAATTATAACTAAAAGTTTCTTAAAGATAATGCTGTAAACTGTATAGGGAGCCTTTACTTGCACATTATTACTATAATATTAAAGGTTAACAACAGAGCCCAAACTATGAGCCTATGTTCAGCTGATATTCATGTTTAGATATAGGATAATCAACATTCAAATAACACATTGTGTGCTAACATGTAAACTTCACATAAGGCAGTTTTTGCATTAACTCCTAAATCTAATGATAAAATTATGTTTTTTGTATTCGTTGTTGAAATATAATCTTAGTGACTGTCATTTTCATGACAGATTTATCTAAACATAGCATTAAATAATCAAGACATCACTAACAGGTTAAGTAGAATTAATAGTGTATATATATATATATATATATATATAATATTTAGTGAAAGAGTTGATTTCTCTAGTGAACTAACAGCTGTGGACACTGAATGATTTCTGACTCTGAGGTAAATGATGCTGCATGACATTGTTTACAAGCTGTTTGACGTCTTTCCGCGATTGAAACACTGAGCGATTACACGACATATACGTTTCAGTAAGTGTTATCCTCAACATACCGTAAGATATTAATTCATGGTTATTCTTCTGGAAGAGATGATCACGTTCACTCGTGTGTTGAATTGGCGCGCAGTGATCAGTCCTCACATTAAAGAGCGTCAAAACGGCATTTATCGTTTGAATTTTGTGGTAAAATGGACTGAATACTTAATATGTTAGATTGGGAACTAGAATTGAAGTGTGTTCCGCGCTTAAAACAAGCCAACTGTTAAAGATTGCATTCGGAACCGTTCGGTACACACGCGCACCGAACCGAAAGCCCTGTACCGAAACGGTTCGGTACGAATACGTGTACCGTTACACCCCTAGTTATATGCTGAAATTTTTTTTTTTCTATAGCTCCCAAATTCCATTTATACTTGCACTTACTTCCATTTATACTTACACTCATACTTGGTGTCACAATTTGCTTGACACAAGCACCAATTGTGTTTGGCATTGTTCAGACCTGGTGTGATGCTTTTATATGCTAGTTTTGAATATCTGCAAATACCTAAATACAATTTTGATTTGACAATAAAAAAATAATAATTGGTGCTCTATTCCTTTAATAAAAAATAAAAAAAACATTCAGCCATATGTGTTGTCAACAAAGCGTCACACATCACTCAGTGTATGAAGATCTGGCCTGACAATGCAAGCACACGTCATTGAAAGAATTCAGTTTTTCTGCTTCTTTCAATTTTTTTCTGCTTCTTTTCTAGAACATGGTAAAACAGAAAGCCATGCGGGTCCTCAAACAGAAGAGAATGTAAGTGCACTTGTACTCATCCTGTTTGCCATTCTGTTAGTCGTCCTTAATGTCACATTTCTTTATACACTCTGAACTGTAAATTAAAGCTGCAAGCACAATTGATCGTGCCCTCACACCTTGGTGCCTTTTGGGGGTGCTGTTGTGTTTTTGAGCGTCCCTAGCCTCTCAAATTCTTCTTTTTTCCACTCTGGCAGGGGAATGCCCTTTTACTAGGTTGTTTTAAATCTTAGCTAGGTGTAATATGAGGGCTGCTCGATTATGGCAAAAAATCATAATCATGATTATATCAATATTGAAATACCGACAAAAAATACAAATTCAATTTCAGAATCCTCTTTTGTTTTCTTTTGAGCAACCCATTTTCAAGATTTGATCCAATCCGATAGCCGATATCTGATCAGATTACTTTTGAACAACTGGGCCATAGATTTGACAATTGTAGTCCACAGTTATATCGCCGCAAGCTGGTTGCAGGAAGCCTGGCACAATAATTGCAAAAGTTCTGATATTTAACTGCTTAAAAGAGATGAAGGTTGTAACACTGGATAAGAAATCTCTGAAGGAATCAGTTTGAATGACATTAAAATGCATATAACCAGTTCATCTGTCGTGTATCTAAATAATATTGAAAAACAATTGTCAAGTTGCCAGACATGATTAAATGTATTGCTGTCTATTTAAAATTAAATTTTCCTTACAAAAATTAAATTTGGTAGGAACATGTAACATTCTAACACCAACAAAAAAATCTCTTCAAGCCATACCTTAAACCAAACTGTGCCAATATTCAGCTAATGTTATAGAGCCACCTACTGGTAACAGGTTGTGTATCCCTAACATCATTCACCCGAATCACTTTAAATGAACTGATTTGTCATGTATTTAATCCTTTACTATGGCAACACCATTCAAGATATCCAAAATCTTTTTTCAGTGTAGCATTCTCAATGCCTTGGCCTCATCTTGTCCAAATTTGGTGATCACATGACTCTCCTATGAGGAATATTTAAAAGTTCAGAAGTCGACTTCTGGTGAACGGAGCCAATAACTGTAATCATTAGCTGTTTAAAATGGCTTGATGAGAACAATAACGTACAGAGTCTAATGACTGTAGGTAAAACTAAGCCCACCACTTTAGTCAAAAGGGGGCACTACAGAGCACCCCCTACACAACCAATTTTTAGTCTGTGCCTATGTCTAACAGCCGGCAACTCAAATTTCATGAAATTAAGCATGCTAAGAGCCTCAAAACACCAGCAGCCATATCACCCTGTAGCCAGAGACTGGTTTCCCACTGAAGCTAAGCAGGGCTGAGCCTGGTTAGTACCTGGATGGGAGACCAAATTGGGAAAACTAGGTAGCTGCTGGTAGAGGTGTTAGTGAGGCCAACAGGGGGTGCTCACCCTGTGGTCTGTGTGGGTCCTAACGCCCCAGTATAGTGATGGGGACACTATACTGTAACAAGCACCGTCCTTCGGATGAGACGTTAAACCGAGGTCCTGACTCTCTGTGGTCATTAAAAATCCCAGGATGTCCTTCGATAAAGAGTAGGGGTGTAACCCCGGCATCCTGGCCAAAAAAATGTGCCCATTGGCCCCTGTCCATCATGGCCTCCTAATCATCCCCATATATATATATATACGATTGGTATCATCCCTCAGTCTCCTCTCCACCAATCAGCTGGTGTGTGGTGGGCGTACTGGCGCAATATGGCTGCCGTCGCATCATCCAGGTGGATGCTGCACATTGGTGGTGGTTGAGGAGATTCCCCCCTTCTATGTAAAAGCGCTTTGAGTGAGTGCCTAGAAAAAGCGCTATATAAATGTAATTAATTATTATTATTATTATTACTATGATTGTAACTTAGTCACATCCATGTGATCAGCCTCCTTCTCCAAACATACACCTGTAGTTTTATCTACATCAGTCAATCCACACAGAAAATATGAGACCACTTCTCTTTTCCATTTTTTGGCCTCGCCACAGTAAAATATCAACAATTTGTCCATAATTTAGCATCCTCATTGTCTTGACATCATAATGACCAATTTTAGTTGTGATCACATGAATTCCTTTGGAGTATTTAAATGGTGCTTTTCGAACAGTTCAAAATGGCAGACCTTCTGTTGGGCGGAGCATATAACTTGTAGTGCAAAAGTTGTTTAGCTTGATGAGAATGAGTTTCATATACATTGGATATAAAAAGTTTATACCTCCCTGTTAAAACAGCTGTTTTATGTGATATAAAGAATTGAAACCGATATCAAATCAAAACTTTACTGTTCAGAAAGTGACAGATTTCATAGAAAGAAAAGAAGAAGAAAAAAAACTTAAAATAACCCAAATGCATATGTGTGCACACCCTTTTAAAATAGGGTAGGTGGCTGTGTTCGAGCTCATGTGAAATAATACACACCTGTCTTTACCTAAACTGATACAACGCCTAATGCTAAATCACTGAATTTACCCTTTAACTACTATGTACTTGCATTTAAATGAATAATTAGAAACAATGCACTTATTGTGTACATACGTGTTTTTACATTGTACTTACATTTTAAAAAATACCTGCATGTAATTACATCTGTAATTAATTTCTGTAGTTACATTTATAATTACACTGTTGACACCCTTACACCTAACCCTACCCTTTTAAACTTACCCATACTATCACACCTGTCCCTAACTTTACCCGTATCCCACCTCAATAGAATCAACAGTGTTTGCAATACATTATGAACACAATATGTACATTGTACTTATATTTTGATGTAAGTACATAGTAGTTAAGGCCACCTAATATAAAGTGGGACTATATATATATATATATATATATTAGCTATAGCTATGGAAATAATTAAGAGACCACTTAACATTGCTGTTCACGTGGAATGGAATTAATTATGAAATGAGTTCAATTCAGCTTTAAAGCAGCTCTGCTGAAAACAATGATGTCATCATCCAGCTCAGTTTAGTTCTCATCCAGTCAGTGCAGTAAAGTCAGTGATATTGCTCACTATTAAGTGTCCCCAACTAAGCAATACAAAACCGACTGGCAAGGAACCCAAACTCCATCAGGTGACAGGGAAGGAAACCGGCTCAGTCGGGGAGCCAGTTCTCCTCGGACCAAGTGAATGGACATGGAGTGATTTATGATTCAAGGCTGCATCACAAGTCAGATTGTGGTTTGATGTCATTCAGAATTATATTTTGGTTAAAAAAGATAGCTCAATGAACAAATAAAAGGTTAATACATTTGCATTACATTTTCGCTTCCCACAAAGGAAACCTAATTGGTCTGTATCATAATGAACCTTGAAGTGTTAGTGGTCCCACTTTTTTAACTACTGTGTATACTTGCATTAAAAAAATGTTAAGTACTATTCAAATAATTTATTAAAATAAATTGTGACTTGTTAGTACATAGTTAGACACTTAATATAAAGTGAGTCCATGTTAGTTGTGGTTGAATGCATTTGAAACATCTAAGACACAGGGAAAATTTTGTATTTCCAGGTATGAAGGGCAGAGAGATCAGTTGACGCAGCAGTCATTTAACATGGAACAAGCAAACTACACCATCCAGACACTAAAAGACACCAAGACCACTGTAAGAATGTCATAAGAATAAAAATGTAACTTATTTCCCTTTGTTTTTTTCAACATCAGCAAATGCTGCAAGCCTACTTGTTTCTGTGTATGTATGTTAATGTTTTTATAATAGGTGGATGCAATGAAAATTGGTGCCAAAGAAATGAAAAAAGCCTACAAGAATATTAAAATTGATCAGATAGAGGTAAGATTCCTTCCGTCCCTTCACTTAATGTAAAATAGTAATTGTATGAACTGATTAAAATGTATGTGTGTATAAGAAAAGTTTTGCTGCTTATGCTGCAGGATCTGCAAGACCAGATGGAGGACATGATGGAGGATGCTAATGAAGTACAAGAAGCTCTTAGTCGCAGCTATGGGACACCAGATATTGATGAAGATGACCTGGAGGCAGGTTAGTTGAAACAGGCATTGAGGTAGTTTTGTGCATTTAGCATTTACATTTTTGTTTAGTAATGATTGTGGGTCTATTATTATAAATATTTACTTTGTTCACTACAAAACATAATAATGTTGGTTTTACATGCGTGATTATTTGTTTGTACCATAAGAGCTGGATGCACTTGGTGACGAACTCCTTCTGGATGAAGACAATTCCTACCTGGACGAGGCTTCTTCTGCTCCAGCTATACCAGAGGGAGTGCCAAGAGACAGAACCGCTAACCGGGTATACATGCTTGAAGAGCCATAAAACCCCGTTTTTTTTCTGGAATACAAGTCGCATCTGAAATGTGCTGCGAAATATACAAGCACAGAATTTGAAAACAAATATGCACGCACACACAAACATATCAGTTAAATTTTGCATTGCTAACTTGACATCACAGCCTATTTTTTATCAAACAAAAACGCAGTAAACCAAAAACATTTTCACGACTAAAAGGGCCAGATTTACTAACAGCTTGCCCCAGCGCAAACCATCTTTTGGCGTAAAAAAAACCTACTGTCAGGTTTTAGCACTGAAAAGGCGTGGACAGGGTTATTTTTGCGGCTGACCATTATAGATGCATCTTTTTTTCTATACAGATTTTTTTTCTCACTTGGTACTTTTAAAGCAAACTATTTGTAATGACCCATAATGAATTTACTTCCAATATCTTTTATTAATAAAATAAATGGAAATAATTTTAGAAGTCAACAGGAAGGTTACATTTGTCAGAATATGTCCCAACATTGCAAAAAACCAACAGGAAAAGTGTCTGTAGCAGCATACTTGTAGTAAATTAATACAGACTTCAACATATTCTAAATCACTAACATTTAAAGTAATAACCCATCTCTTACATAAAGTAATAACCTCCTGTTATGTGCAATGAGCAATATAATCCTTCAGACAATCAAATTAATTTTGTTGTACCAAAATCACAGCTTTAAAGGTCCCATGGCATGAAATTTTCATTTTATGAGGTTTTTCAACATTAATATGAGTTCCCCTAGCCTGAATATTGTACCCAAGTGGCTAGAAATGTTGATCGGTGTAAACCCGAGTTCTGGCTGTCTCTCTCTGCCTTTGAGAAAATGACAGGCCAGACGAGCCAATCCTGAAGTCTCCTGGTTTGACGTCCAAGCAGGAACGGTTACCTCCCTTTCCTCCGCCCAGAGAATCTGGCACACCCATGCAAACGCTCGAGAGATCATTCCTTGTGAACGAGTGAATGCTGGCAGTTTCTCAGTGTTTGGATGTACAAATGAAAACAGAAGTCTTTTTTCAGTTCCTTCTGATCTGTGATCAGTAATTTCTGATGTGTAGCTAATTATTTATTATTCGTGCACACAATGCGGCTTCTCTCTCTCCAGACAGAACGGTGTTTTCTATCTTGTGAGTCAGTGTTTTTGTACGTCCTCGTCGCGTCTACCGGTTCTAAAATGTGCATACAGTCATGAGTTTCTGCTCAACATCGGCCTCACACACGCCGAAGCTCGGGCTGCACTGGCCGTTGGCCTTCAACATCCCCGACCCCCAGTACTGCATCTGGCCCACAGCGGAGGCACCAAACGCGGCGTGAGATTAAGCAGAAGGGGGGTAAGCGTGAGCATATTCGGGCTAGCCAGCCTAGCCCCACAATAAACTGGATTACATTCGATTACTGCTGTTGTGTCTTTGTTTGCGCTGTGTACTCAACGCGCGTCACTGACGCTTTTATTTTATTTTAAAAATAATGCTATTATCAACACTTACTTTTAACTCGTTCATCTCGACAGCTGTAATGGTACTTTGCATGTGTTACAAAGTTGGTAATAATGATGAAGACGGACTCGGAGTGTGACTGGGACTCGTGTTTATTCAGAACTCTCAGATACAAACACAATAAACTCGCGCTGACTGACAGCGCTCTCATAACTCAGTAGGTACTATAAATAACTTTGTTAGCGATCGCTGAGCTCCGTCTCTGGTACGTTAGTGATGTCCGGTTCGCGAACGATCTTTCTTTTGAACCTGTTCTTTTTAGTGAACCGAATCAGTTCACCAAATCGGACTGAATCGTTCTAAACGGTTCGCGTCTCCAGTCAGCGCTGATCCATAATTTACTAAAGTTACTAACTTTCTGACATGAGTGACAGTCCCTCCGACTAGAAATAGACTAATAACCTGAAGTATATGCTGTAACTACAGTTCAGACATGCTGAGAACTGATGTGAAGTGAACTCAGGTCCATCCGTCTCTCTGGCAGCAGCTCGTGCCTGCTCGTGCCTCGTAGACCAAGTTAAACCACGCCCCCTCCGCTCATTTAAAATACAAAGATGTCAGCCAATCACAACAGTGGGCGTTTTTACTGAAGTCTCACAGCAGACACGCCTCTTGAAGCAGGGCATTCAGCCACAGGGCAAACAGCAGTATTGAAAAAATGCCTTTTATTTCTAAATTATGACATTTTATGATGTAAAAGTCATACTAACAATATAAGTACACCTCAGGAAACATTATAAAATAATAGAAAAATGCCATGCCATGGGACCTTTAATACAAAAATATAGAATTCTGTTAGCCTGACAATCCAGACCCACATCGAGATGTCGGGTCTGGGAACACACCATTGGCAGGGCTCAATCCGAGGGGTGGGAGAAACGGTTGTTTTTCAAATTCCCTCTGCACGCAATAGGATAGCGCTACAACCAACCAGAGCAACGCAGAAGGTGAAGCGGAGCTAGTTGATAGATTAAACTTTCGCCGTATCCGGTAGGCAAAACTCAGAACATATCTTCCTTTCTTAAGAATGACGTCAGTACCGTTCTTTTCTCAAAGAAAAGCTTTAAAGGGGTGGTAAAACACATTCTTTCGAAGGCTTTATTGTGTTTGTGGGGTGCACTGTAACATGTGTTCATGCTTCGTTTTTAAAAATTTCATTATTTTTCATGTATTTTACCTTTATTCTACACTGCTCTGTCCCTCCTTGTAAAAACGGTCTGATGGTTTCCTGGTTCTATGAAGCTGGTCCCTCAAAAATACGCAATGGGCTCAGATTGGTTAGCTGGCCCAATGTGTTGTTATTCGCTAACCGCCTAGTGCACGTTTGTCAGAAACCTTACCTTTACCTTTAAACAATGGCGTCAATAAAACCATACCAATTTGAGCCGAATCGGACCCAGACAATTTTAGTGAAGATGATCGAGTAGAACCTGTTCAAGAACGGCTGTTAAACGACAATTCAGAATGGTTTGTTTTTAGTTGTTGTTGTATAGCCTACTACAGTCCTCAAAGGGATTACTTTTGTATTTTTAGAACGATTATAGCCAAATATCTGCTGCAAGAGCTATTAACCCAAAACGAACACTAAACATTGGCTTTACTATAGTAGTCAAATCAAACACAGAACCATGTTTAGCATGCCTGTAGATAAACAAGCATGTAGATAAACAATGCATAAAAACTCTAATCAAAGAATAATTTACTCTAATGCCAGGTTCGCTGTTGAGATTTTAAAAAAGTTTGTAACATTAGGTGTTTGTCGGATAACATTAAGTATGAATGAGCATTTAACAAACTGGTTTGCAGAGCCAAACAGCGTTGTCATCTGTGTACTTCCTTGCTACAACGTACAATTAACAATTACAGGAAAACACATTGATGAAAAAGAAATCATACTTACAGGTTGTGGCCTGTAAACAGCTTCTGTTTTTAAATCCAGCTTTCAGGACAAGCCGTTGTGCGAATCCTGCATTGAACTCGCGAAGATTATGGAAGCTTTCCTCCGTAAAATGTGCAGCACAGAGAGCGTGATAACCATTGATCCCCAACTCCTCCGTCCCTAGGAAGGCTGAACAAAGTGGACGTGCAATCCGGATGAAAATAACAGCATTTTCGTCAGCATTGCGGCAACAACACTCCAGCCTACTAACCAGATTTGCTGTTCACAGCCCACAGCACAGCAGATAGACTGCATGTTGCAATTCAGTCCTACAAATGGCACCTGCGCCACTGTGTGACGTCACATGAAATCTAAGAATACCACAACAACTCTTCTCCACAGCAATAAAAAATGGCCTCGCCCCCTATTCTCGGAGGAGGGGTTTATGTAAATATTGGGACTGGTGATGTCAGCAACCCTGGAGGAATGTCTGTAGTCCCTACCGGCCGTTTGCTGTAGTCCTTAGAAATTGATTTCTTTAAAAGCAAATATCTCCCTTTGCTTTAAACTTTGAACGTTGTAACTTTGCAGATGTTGCTTATGCTCAAACAGCAACATTACACACTAGCTAAAGTTAGAAAAGTGAAATCGTGGTTTACCACCCCTTTAACTCCAAGTCTTCCAGAGTCGCTGCCAAAGCTGATTCGAAAGACTGCTGTTCGCCAGCTTCTTTGTTTACAAGTAGCACGCGGAACCGCTGCAACTCTGCCGTCATTATGTTAAGCCTGCCCACCGACTCTATAAACGATTTGATTGGCTTGACCAGAGCTTGGTTTTTCCAGCTCGCACACCAACGGAGAGTTGCTAGACTACCCTGGCTGCAAATTAGATTTGTTGCCGTCTAGATTTCTAGACTAGAATTCTGTACCATCAGCTCTCATACAAAAGTAGTGCTTGTGGACTTCAGCATATTCTGAATAACTAGTACAGCTGCTCTTATACACAAATAAATAATAGTTTAAGACTTAAAACTAAATCCTGAGTAAAACTAAAAGCTGTTTTCAATTGTGGTATACATCAAGCATTTGTCTGTACAAATGCTTGATGTATACCACAATTGAAAACAGCTTTTATGAAATGAACATCTGAACACTAAATTAACATCTGCAGAGAATACGGACGCAAATCCTTGACCATCAAATTTGCGATAGACTTTTTAATAGAATGCTCAGTAAACAGGTCACACTGTGAGAAACTGCATTCCACAATACAATGTGCTGGACTTTCCATTTCAGAAAATAAACAAAAGGTACACAATTGACAACTGGAAAAGATTTTTCATGGATTCTAATTGTATTAAACTCATTACATAAATTTGGATTAAAAAATACTGCATAATCCATACTTTCTCATTTTATAAAAAAAAATAATAAAAAAAAACGTGTATTTTGCGCTTTATAAAATCTATATGAAATGGCAACACATAAGTATTTAATTCTGAACACACTGCACTTTTAGTTACCTGTTCTTTTCCTGTTTATATTGCTTGGCATATCAGTGAATGTTCACATGTCACCACAATGAAGAAATTATTTTGAATTGATATGAATATTCTGCTGTTTACACACAGGATGGGGTACTGGTGGACGAGTTTGGCCTACCTCAGATTCCAGCTACATAATGGAACAACATTAGTGCTACACAATTCTAAACCCTCAAAAGACTTGGACAAATATCTACAAGCATACTTAATCAAACATTGGGACAAACCTTTAATGTCAAGACTTCTTATCTCAGTCTTGATCTACATACAATTATAATCTTTTATTGCTTCACAAGGAATCAATCCCTGATAGATTTCACCATTAAACTTTGGGGTTAGTTTTTTTTGTCTGTTTTTCTTCTGTGTAGATTCTGTTGCTATGATTTATTTTCTAAAGGATATACATCAGTTGATTTACTTTGTACTGCAAATGTTTCTTATTGAAAGCAAATAAAAAAATATTATATTACAATGTTTGAGTATAGAATGTGTAGTGTTTTATTGGTAACACTTTACAATAAGGTTAAGTTAACATTAACAAAGATTAACTAATGCCAAACCAAGGTATTGTTCATGGTTAGTTAATGTTAACTCATAAATTATTGCATATATTCACGTTAACAGCGCACTTAGTTAATACATTAGTTAAAGGGTTAGTTCACCCAAAAATTAAAATTCTCATAAATTACTTACCCTCATGTTGTTTGACACCCGTAAGACCGTTCATCTTTGGAACACAAATGAAGATATTTTAGTTGAAATCCGATGGCTCAGAAAGGCCTCCATTGGCACAATGTACTTTACACTCTCAAGACCCATAAAAGATACTAAAGACGTCGTTACAAAGTCCATCTCACTACAGTGGTTCTACAATAATTGTATGAATCGACGAGAAGAGTTTGTGCGCAAAAAAACCCTAAATAACGACATATAGTGATGACTGATTTCAAAACACTGCATCATGAAGCTTCGAAGCGTTATGAATCAGTGAGTCGATTCAGCGGTTTGGATTGCCAAAGTCACGTGATTTCAGAAGTTTGGCACGCGATCCGAATCATGATTCGACTAGCTGATTCATAACGCTTCATGATGCAGTGTTTTGAAATCGGTCATCACTATATAAGTCGTTATTTAGGGTTTTTTTGCGCACAAACTCTTCTCGTCGATTCATACAATTATTGTAGAACCACTGTAGTGAGATGGACTTTGTAACGACGTCTTTAGTATCATTTATGGGTCTTGAGAGTGTAAAGTACATTGTGCCAATGGAGGCCTTTCTGAGCCATCGGATTTCAACTAAAATATCTTCATTTGTGTTCCAAAGATGAACGGAGGTCTTACGGGTGTCGAACGACATGAGGGTAAGTAATTAATGACAGAATTTTCATTTTTGGGTGAACTAACCCTTTAACAAACTAACCATGAACAACATCTCTGTTCAGCATTAGTTAATATTAACTCACACATATATTAATGCATATATTCACGTTAACAGCGCAAATAGTAAACATTAGTTAATGCATTAGTTAACATGAACTAACCCTGAACAATGCCTGTAGCTTTACTGTTTTTGTAAGGCTATCTTACTGTACATATTTACATTAGTTTATGTAGCAGTTGACACACACTAAGGATGAACATTTCTAACTCGCCATCTTACTCTAAAGGTAAAAATGCTGTTGTGTACCTTATCAACATTATTTAATGTTGGTAAACATAATTCTAAAGTGGAAACCATCTGAACATCAACGGATAGGTTGTGCATGTTTATATGCACTTTACTATCATTACTTACATTCAACAAAGCATTTATTACTGGATTTTGTGACCATTATTGTAAAGTGTACAATTACTGGTGTTACTAACTGTAGTGTAGCTTTGGGTGGGTGAAGGAAGGAAGAAGACGGGGTCGGCTTAACTGGGACTGCACTTTATTGAGCTCACGCTCCTCAAAACTGTTGCAAGCGCTCAGCGCATTCAAACTCAAACTCATTAATTTTCTCAATAACTCGTCACTTCAAAACTCCAGACTCTCTCTCAGTGTACAGTCTCTGCCGACGTGTGTCAGTCCCAGTCCTCATCTCTCTCTCTGCTGCAGCTTATAAGCAGTCTCTCCAGCCAATTACTGAAATCAGAGACAGGTGTTATTCATTTGCACTTGACCTACTTACCAACCGCTCGGCCCTGCTCTCTCTCTCCCGCTACAACCCTCGCAAAACCACGCCCCCTCCGCCACATACCCCCACCGCCCGACTCAAGCCGGGGAGCCATCCGGCCTGCAGCCCCCCCCAGCAATGGTGCTGTACATCGTCTCTCTCTTAGAGAGCTTGCGTCTGATGTACAGCACCGGTCGCTCCTCACCCTCCACCTCCTGGGACAGGACCGCGCCCAACCCTCTGTCCGAGGCGTCAGTCTGTAGAAGAAAAGGGAGAGAAAAGTTAGGAGCCTGCAAGAGCGGTCCACCACACAGAGCAGCCTTTATCTGAGTAAAAGACTGCTGGCACCGCTCCGTCTACTGAACCGTATCTGGTACCTCTTTTTTAGTTAGATCAGTCAGCGGGCTAGCGAGGTCCGAATAATTAGGTACGAACCTCCTGTAATATCCCGCTAGCCCCAAGAACTGTCTAACCTCCTTTTTGGTCTTGGAGAATTCTGTCCATCAGACGCTGGAAGGTTGCGGGAGCCCCGAACAAGCCGAAAGGAAGGGTGACGAATTGGTGTAATCCAAACTGCGTGGTGAAAGCGGTCTTTTCTTGTCTTTGTCTCATTGGAGACAAGGGGATCTGCCAATAACCCTTAATCAAGTCCAGCGTCAAATAAAAACGAGCAGTCCCTAGCAGATCAAGCAATTCGTCAATCCTTGGCATTGGATAAGCATCAAATTTCGACACCACATTCACCTTACGATAATCCACACAGAAACGGACCGAGCCGTCAGGTTTAGGCACTAAAACAATTGGGCTCGCCCAGTCACTGTTGGATTCTTCTATCACACCCATGTCAAGCATAGCCTCTAATTCTTCCTGAACCACTTTTTTCTTATGTTCAGGCAAGCGGTACGGCCGGCTGCGAACCACAACTCCGGCTCAGTCTCAACGTGGTGCTGGATGAGATCGGTGCGACCAGGTAGGGGCGAGAACACGTCAGCGAATTCCGCTTGTAAATGTTTTACGTCAGTGAGCTGCGAGGGCGAGAGGTGGTCTCCCCCCGGGGCCAGAGCGAGAGATTGAGGTTTTTGAACCGCCTCCGGCCCGAGATCCTCCTCTCCGCTCACCACCGTCACGAGCATCACTGACTCCGCCTCCGACCATTTCTTTAGCAGGTTGAGGTGGTAAATTTGACGTGCCCCGTCCCTATCTGATCGAATCACCTCATAGTTGAGATCGTTGATCGTTAACTCGCCGTGTGACCTCAAAGGGTCCTTGCCACTTTGCGAGTAATTTCGAGCTCGACGTAGGGAGTAATACAAGTACCTTATCTCCCGGAGTGAATTGACGAAGCCTAGCGCCTCTGTTGTATAGCTGTCTCTGTTTGTCCTGAGCCTGTAACAAATTCTCCATTGACAGCCGCCCCAAAGTGTGGAGTTTTGTTCTCAGGTCCAGGACATACTGAATTTCATTTTTACTCGCTGAAGGTCCCTCCTCCCAAGCCTCCCTAAGGACATCCAGCACCCCCCCGGGGCTGGCGCCCATAGAGAAGCTCGAAGGGGGAAAACCCCATGGAGGCTTGCGGGACCTCGCGAACAGCAAACATCAGAGGTTCTAGCCATTTATCCCAATTTTTGGCGTCCTCATGAACAAACTTACGAATCATGGATTTCAATGTGAGATTAAACCGTTCCACCAAGCCATCTGTTTGTGAGTGATAGACGATTGTGCGAACCGATTTAGCGCCCAACAACTCGTAAAGTTCGCGAATCGTCCGTGACATGAACGCCGTGCCTTGATCGGTGAGAATCTCTTTCGGGATTCCCACCCGGGAGATTAATGAAAACAGTGCGCTCACAACACTTTTCGCCGAAATAGTGCGGAGCGAGACTGCTTCCGGGTATCGCGTTGCATAGTCTACCATAACTAATGCAAAGCGATGCCCGTGTGCTGACCGCTCTAATGGCCCGATGAGGTCCATACCAATTCTCTCGAAGGGGACCTGCACTAGCGGGAGTGGGCACAATGGTGCTTTTGGGGTGGCCGGTGGATTCACCAACTGACATTCCCGACAAGACACACACAACCTGCGTACATTCTCGTGAATGCACGGCCAGAAGAAACGGGCCATTAGACGGTTGAGTGTAGCCGTTTGTCCTAAATGCCCGGCCATAGGATTAGAATGAGCCGCCTGGAAAAGCATTTCCCGGCGGCTTTTAGGTACTAACAACTGGGTTGTATCTTGCTTTGACTGGGCGTCTTGGGTCACCCGATACAACCTATCTTTTAAAATACAAAAATAGGGATAAGAGAGTGGCTGGTCAGGCTGGAGGAGGTGGCCGTCGATGGAACGGACCTGATTGAACGCGTTTTTAAGCGATTCATCCTGGGACTGTTCCAGGGGAAAATCATCGCGGTCTGAGAAAATGGGCACCACAAGACTGCTCTGTTCGCCCGGAAGAGCTCCCAGAGGCCCCGAATCCACCTCCCCCAACTGAGCAACAGTCTCTTTCCTGCTTGCATGTTTTCCCCAAGAAGCCGGAGGTGCGGGTTAACTGCCACCTCAACACTATGCGTTTGTCCCCGAAATTGAATATCCACGGGCAACAACGGATAGTTCACCACTTCCCCGTGCACACACCTCACCTTAACCATGCAGCGGTTATCCAACACCTTAGACCGAATCAGGCTTTGATGGATGGAGGTCTGGTTACAACCCGAATCCACCAAAGCCTGATAAGTACCCCCCTCTATACGCACAGGTATCTGGTACAGGCCAGCTTGATCGGGGGCGGCTTGTGGCGCGTCGGGAACCCGGATCAGTGCCCCCACCTCCATCACCCGACACCGATTGATGAAATGGCCGGGGTCCCCACAGCGCCAGCAAGCCGGCCCAGGCTTCCCCGCCGCTCTAGTGGCTGGCAGTGGGTCCTGTAATTGGCGTGGAGAGAGTGCCGGAGAAGATGAGGGAAACGGGTCAGTCGTCGCTCCCCCTCCCCGGGGCGCCAGTCTGGGAGCCGCCGTAACGTCGGGCGGAAACTCCGACCTCCACCTCGGTGCCGGTCTCGGCAGCATTCCGGCACGCGACCTGGGAAGGGGGACAGGTTTGGGGAGAGAGGGGGAAGAAACAACAGAAGGGCGAGAGAGAGAGCGAGAGAAGCCGATGGCAGATCTCTTCCGCCGGCCATCAGCCACTTGCGGGCACGAGTCCCGGAGCTGGTGCGCGAAGACGAAGGGCCGGCCAGAGTCGTTGAGGGTCAGGGTCCGGAACCGCTGCCGTTGTTGTTCCGGACTCCGGCCAACCCACTGTAAGATGGCGCGCTGCAGGTCTTCATAGTCCAGGAGGTTCTGGACTGGCAGTTGATGGGCGGCCACCTGCGCTTCCCCAGACAAGAGTGGCAGGAGCCGCATTGGCCAGTCCGACCTGGGCCACCCCCGGGACTCGGCTGACCTCTCGAAGAGGTCGAGGAACGCCTCCGGATCATCCTCCGGGCCCATCTTCGAGAGGCTGATGGTGGCTCTCGAGTCGGTGTTACACGGGGGGGTGGCCGGAACGTCCCGGACCATCCAGCTCCGAAACAGCTCGCGGTCTTCATGCTGGGCCCGGATGAGGGCCTCGAAGCGTTTGTCTTGCTCCGCCCTCACGGCCAGCAGGTCTTCATGGGTCTGTTGATGAAGACCGGCGAGCAACTGAACCAGGGGCCCGTACTTCGTACCTCGCTAACTCAGTTAGCTGGATTTGTTTGTTGACGATTTGGCATGATCTTGGATTGTTTGGTTCTTCGACGCTCATCCTGGACTTGCTGTCATAGCAACAGGTCCGTAAGCTTAAACCTGCTCGCGAGCAGGCTTATTTCATGTAAACAGGATTAGATTGCATCTTGAGGTGATACTTAAAATCTGTCTCAGCCACTGCTACTTTATTACAAGAGTTCATTACTGAACCAGGGGCAATAATAATCATTTTAAATAATAATAATATACAAATTTTAAATTGTATATGTATATGAGAATGTATATAATATTATAATGTTGTGTATAATACTATAGACACAGCCACTTGATTGAGCGATTTATTTGTGATGGAATAATTACTTTATAATTTTATTGGAGGTTTGCACACATGTTGTACAGTAAATCTGAGCCGTGCATTAATTTAAGTGATGACGGATATTATGGGATGGCTTGATGCAGCGCAGGAGATGCAGAGAATTTGATCTTGACCCTTAAGAAACTTTAATACTGTCACGTTACAAATCTGCTTCAAATTGAATAAAAAATTGAATTACAACATTGAAATAAAAATGTAAAGGGTGTACAAATACTGTATAAAATTGTGAATATAAATAATTGGTAATCATGTAAAAAAAAAAAAAAACCCTTTTATCATTGATCTATTATAACTTTTATGTTGGTTTGGTCGTTTAGCTGTTTCCTTATAACGGTCCAGATATTCGTGGGTTTTTTGTGTAATTTGCCAAGTTTTTTGCCAGGTGGCTTTTTTAATTATATGATGTCATTACATTGCTGTCTTGACGCCAGCCAATCGCTGCATTGCTGATCATGGTTTCGAGTATCGATGCATCTGCCCTCTTCAGGGAAAACAAGAACACGCAGTGATCTTCGATAATTTAATCCAGATATTTAAATCCAATCCGCAAATTCGTTTGAAGAACCAAATTAGCCAGACATCAGTTATCATGATTAAAAGATCTGGGATCTGTCAAATCATCTCAGATGTATTAAGCGAGGTACGAAGAACGGGCCCCTGGTCCGCAAGTGGCGTCTTTGGCGGGGTCTGCATAGCGGCGGCACTTCTTCCTTCCCGGGTTTCGGCACCAGTGTAGTGTAGCTTTGGGTGGGTGAAGGAAGGAAGAAGACGGGGTCGGCTTAACTGGGACTGCACTTTATTGAGCTCACACTCCTCAAAACTGTTGCAAGCGCTCAGCGCATTCAAACTCATTAATTTTCTCAATAACTTGTCACTTCAAAACTCCAGACTCTCTCTCAGTGTACAGTCTCTGCCGACGTGTGTCAGTCCCAGTCCTGATCTCTCTCTCTCATCTCTCTCTCTGCTGCAGCTTATAAGCAGTCTCTCCAGTCAATTACTGCAATCAGAGACAGGTGTTATTCATTTGCACTTGACCTACTTACCAACCGCTCTGCCCTGCTCTCTCTCTACAGACCTCGCAAAACCACGCCCCCTCCGCCACGCTAACATTTGTAGACTTTTATTAACATGAATTACCATTAACAAAGCATATATTTTTATTTACTGCTTTGTAATGAACCTACAAATGTTAACACATTAGTTCCCTTTCGAGAGGTCTCTCGTATTGCATATGGGAAAAGCTCCTTTTCTCGAGAATATGAAGCAAAAACTTTATTCTATAAAGTATCCATGTAAAGTGCAGTGCAGCTGCACAGCAGATAGGACAGCGCGAGCTGCGTACTGATTGGCTGTGCTGCGGCAACTGAAGGAACCTATGGAGAGGCGGTTGAGAGAGCAAACCAATAAGGGTCGCTAGAATTAGCATATTGAGGCTATAAAAGACCGTGTTCAGCCATAGGATTTCAGATTTAATCTCCTTCAGCGATACCTTCGTTGACCGTCGGAATTTAAGCACCGCTGTCGAAAAGCACACAGCGGAACTTCTCTGCAGCCCTGAGGATGCCGGATTCCTGCCCGGTCTCCGCCTTCAGCCACCTGCCGTTCCAGCTTCGCCATACGGCGTGATATTATATCCTTTATTCAGTTGATTTGGAGCACCTTTGGCAAAGCAAAAGTAGATATTTTCACCTCAGAAGACAATGCTCACTGCCCAATATTTTTCTCCAAACGCAAGGATGCGCTAGCCTACGTCTGGCCCAATCACAGTCTGTATGCTTTTCCTCCGATCGCGATGTTGCCACAGGCCATCAGAAAGATCAAGGAAACTGAATCCATAGTGCTATTAATAGCTCCGCTGTGGAAAAACTGAATATGGGTCTCCGGAACTGACGGGAAAATCTGGCATCCCTGTCCCGAATTGTGGGCCCTCCACGTATGGCCCATCAACGGATACCTGGGTACCTCTCTGAAAGAGTTCTGAATACTATTTCTGAAGCTAGAGCCCCCGCAACCAGGTGGCTCTATGCACTGAAATGGTTGGTATTCTATAACTGGTGTACAGCACGAAACCTTGATGCACACCCGTGCGAGGTGGCAGAAGTGCTCGCCGTCCTTCAAGAGCTAATGGACGCGGGTCGTTCCCCCTCCACGCTCAAGGTGTATGTTGCCGCCATAGCAGCATATCACGTTCAGGTCTCGGGACAATCACTGGGGAAAAGCAAGCTTATTGTGCGCTTTCTTAAAGGGGCCAGGAGGCTGAACCCGCCTTGGAACCCCCCCATTCTGCTGTGCCAGTGAAATTCTGCTGTGCCAGTGGTTCCAAACTGGCAACAAATCTAAACCATTTCAGTATGAGAACAAAGAGAAAAGTGCTGAGTGACTCGGTTACGAATGTTTCATTTTGTGAGAAAAGATAAGACAAAATCTTATGCACTCCTTTTATTATTACAATGTAAATATAAATCTCACATTCAGAAAAAACTAATTGGTACACAAAAGTTTCTGTAAATTGAAAAACAAATCTCTGTATACCTAATACATCACTGAACATCTACTGAAAGGGACACTGCTTTTTTAAATATGCATTTAGTAATCCAGATGTCACCAGCTGAGCCTGTAGCTGTTAGGAAAGATCTTCTTGTGCAGATATTCCACAACCTCCTCTTTATTCTTGAGTTTCTCAAACTCGTAGTATGATATCTAGAAACAGAAAAAACAAAAAAGACCACTGTAGGACCTAAAACCAAACTCCAAACTAGTGCAAGTTACTTCCTATTATGAATAAAAGATTAGGGTTAAAAGGAATAGTTATCCCAAAAACAAATTTTCGTTTTACTCACCCTCATGTTGTTATAGATTTGTATAAATTCAGAAGACATGGGTTAAACCACTGGAGTTGTATGGATTACTTTTACACTACCTTTATTATCCTTGTTCAGAGCTTGAATAATTTGTATCCCAATGAATGATATAAAAACAACAGACACATTATTTAAATACAGGTGTGACAATGAAACAAACACAGGTGTTGGAGGTTTCACACCTATATATGCGCAGCCTGGTGGCCAATCAAAATCCAGATAACAGAATAATAATGAATGGAGCAAGTCTTTGTGGTGTATCGAGAGCTATAGTATCCAGGGTAATGTTGGCATACCACCATGTACGACAAACCACATCCAACATGAAGCTGTCGGAAAGGGATGTCCAGGTACTAACGCGGATTGTATAAAAAAACAAACAAAAAAACAAACATAAAACCACAGCTGACCAAATCACTGCAGAATTAAATGCGCACCTCGACTCTCCTGTTTCCACCAAAATGTTTTTTTTGTTCTTGTGCCAAAGCAATGTCAGTTTCAACAGTGCAAATTTTGGGCTGTGGACAATGTTAAATATGTATTGTTCTCTGATGAGTCCACCTTTGTCTTTCCAACATCTGTGGGGCTTAACACCCGGACTGCTGTTGCCCAGTGTGAAGCACAGCGTGGATCAGTGATGGTTTGGGCTGCAAAATCATGGCATTCCATATTGTGCTTGATGGCTCTGCCAAGGACTACCGAACCATTCTGGAGGACCATGTGCACCTAATGGTTCAAACATTGTACCCTGAAGGGTAACTTTGGCCATGTATCAGCATGATAATGCACCAATACCCACAGCAAGACTTGTGACAGAATGTGCATGAAAGAATGAACATGAAAGTGAAGTTGAACATCTCCCATGGCTTGCAGTCACCAAATCTAAATATTTTTGAGCCACTTTGGGGTATTTTGGAGAAGCAAGTCAGAAAACATTTTTCCTCCGCCAGCATTACATAGTGACCTGGCCAGTTCTGGAAGAGGAACTTTTTTTTACAGGAACTTTTTTCCCCCAGACCTGCTAATGTCTGCGTTTCCACTGCGGTCTAAAGTACCGTGAAGATTAGGCAAATTAGTCCGGTGATGTAGAACTGCACTCGGCACGGCTGCTCCTCCCAGTCAGCAACGGACAGTAATCATTTTTGCGCAACACTGTCTGCAACAATAACAAGTATGGAGGAGATGCAAGCAGTGCTGCTTTTGCATGTATTAAGTTTACTAAAGGGGTCATTAACAAAACGGCGGAAAAGAGACGAGCACTGACACTAAAGTGTATTCTGGAAGCTCGTAAAGCTAGATTTAAAATAAGACAACATAGCAATCTCACGGTCAATGTCCATAATAGCTGATGAGACGAACGCGCGCCATCGGACAGAAAGAGCAAGACTGATATTTACTGAACGCAGAACGAACCTCGCAAAAGACTTTTAAAAATGCCGGTTTAAATAAAATGCTGCGTGAGTTCAACCAATCTGCATGTTCAGCGTCCAAGTCCCACCCCCGAAAGTTCCTGAACTTTGAAAAAGTACTACCTCGGGAGCAGGGCTGTTCGGAGGGGGAAATATTTACCCGGAACTTCGTTTAGACCCTGGTTCCTGCGGTCGAAACACACCGAGTACCACCCCAAAGTTCCTACTTCCTGAGGAAAGTTCCTGCGGTGGAAACGCGGCTATAGATGGCAATTACAAAAGGTGCAAATATTCACTGATGCTCAAGCAGGCATCATTTTGTCTTTTGGGAAACACGTAAATATATTCAGCTTCTGAAGAGCAGTACTAAATTAAAAATGGTACAAAAAAAAGAGAATAAAAAAAATTACCCATCAAAAATGTATGCATCGATAAATGTTTGTGCCCTTTTGTAACTGTCCTAAGCATGAAAAGATGGATCTAAAAATCATATAGTCTTTGCTGGTAAGGGTTCAAATATGCAGAAGATCCTAGAAAACCAAAGCATGTGCAAAATTATCCAGGTAATGAAAATCTATCTTGTGGACTGTCTTAAATAGCTGTTGTGAGAAAGCTTATTCAAGGTAGCACTAAATAAAAAAAACACAAAAAAAACAACAACATGCAATTTTATGATCCCTTTTGTTTTGTTAAAACGACTAACATTTTGCAGATGATCCAAGGTGCATTTAAAGTTTGGATCACAAATATATCTTGTGTTTCATAGAAGAAAGAAAATCATGAGGTTAGAACAGCATTAGGGTAAATGACTGAAGTTTCATTTTGGGGCATACCGTTCCATTAAACTAAATTTGAGAATTTTGAGAAAGTTTATTTGCATGTTTCATAAATCATGAAAGCAAATTAACATTTTAGTAAAGCAGACAGCTTGTAAATAAAAATAAATTATGTTGGTTTTACCTGAACAACTTCATATCCCAGAATCCTCAGATGACGCTGCTTGATGGCTTCCTTGCCTAGTAGTTTCTCTGCATTAGCTGCAAAGCGCTTTGACCCATCAATACAGAGAGCAATTCTGATAATACACAAATTAATGTTGAGCTCAAAATATGCATGTAATCTTACAGACCAGTAAACATCAGTGCCTGCTTTTTTTCTCTCTCGCAAAGAGCAGGACATGCATTACCTCTTATGGGCTTCTTCTGAATGACAGGCAGGCAGGATATACCCTTCTTCATCTAGTTTTATCTCAATATCTGCAGATATACAAACAAGAAAATATACGCAACCACAGAAATGTGTTAGTGGAAAAAGTTTGAAAAAGTCAAACTGGGTGCATAATCCCTACCTAGTGTATAGCAGTATGGTGTAAGTACTCTGGAAGCAAAGTAAGATCGAGCTCCCAGCAGATCCACAAGGCCAGACTTCACAGCATTGTAGAATTGAGGTTCCACCGGAGTTTCCAAAGACTGTCCAGAAGCCAAAAATGACTTCACACGAAACTTTGAAGAAAGTCGTGGACCCTGCATGTAAGTGTATGAATGAGCATTATTGGTTAGGAATAAATAAGCAACATAAATTTATGTTTCTGCAACTACTGCCATTTTTTAAGTCCCAGCTGTGAATTGTTTTTATTTATGTACAAATTTTTCATATGATGCAAAGATTGGGATACCTTTGATCCAAAAAACAACATTTGTATGAGGTAACACACAATTTATTTTGCTCTTGATTAGTTTAACTAGTAAAGTAATAAATTAGAAGTAGACATTATAAGGCTACCTATTAAGCCTTTTGGTAACCTACAGTCAAGTAAAAAAGCGATTGACGCCATTAAATATCAAACAAAATATTATATTTAATTTAAAGTGTTTATCACTGTTTGTAAATTACACTGGCACAATCTTAAAGGAGTGGTTCCGTGTTTTTTTTTCTAGGTTTGGTTGTGTTTATGGGGCGCAGTATAACATGTCTTAAAGGGGTGGTAAACCACAATTTCACTTTTCTAACTTTAGCTAGTGTGTAACGTTGCTGTTTGAGCATAAACAACATCTGAAAAGTTACAATGTTCAAAGTTTAAAGCAAAGGGAGATATTTGCTTTTAAAGAAATCAATTTCTAAGGACTACAGCAAACGGCCAGTAGGGACTACTAGACATTCCTCCAGGGTCTCTGGGAAGGGGGGGGTAGGGGGGGTGAGGCCATTTTGTATCGCTGCAGGGAAGCGTTGTTGTGGTATAGTTAGTATTTTCATCCGGATTGCAGGTCCACTTTGTTCAGCCTTCCTAGGGACGGGGGTGCGTTGCAGTGCGTTTAACATACATGTTATATGCATGTATGTATGAGACAGAGGGGAACAGGTCGCATTTGCAGCAGATATGCTGCCCATCATAAATCAAAGCACGAGACAGACAGGGGTCGGAGGAGAAGACCGGAAAATGTGACATAATGGACAATATTCGTCTTTATTTGCAATACACGAGCCGTGGTTCAGATGCGCTAGACAAACGCTGCCAGTTTGTGAATGCACGAAGGGCGCGCGCGGCTCCCACTGCACATTTCACGGAGGAAAGCTTCCATAATCTTCGCGAGTTCAATGAAGGATTCGCACAACGGCTTGTCCTGAAAGATGGATTTAAAAACAGAAGCTGTTTACGGGCCACAACCTGTAAGTATGATTTATTTTTCGTCGATGGGTTTTCCTGCAATAGTTTGTATTGCTAATTGTATGTTGTAGCTAGGAAAAACACAGATGACAACCTTGTTTGGCTCTGCAAACCAGTTTGTTAAATGCTCATTCATACTTAACGTTATCCGACAAACACCTAACGTTACAAACCTTTTTTTAAATCTCAACAGTGAACTTGGCATTAGTGTAAATTATTCTTTGATTAGAGCTTTTATGTATTGTTTATCTACAGGCATGCTAAACATGCTTCTGTGTTTGATTTGGCTACTAGTAAAGCCAATGTTTAGTGTTCGTTCTTGCGACAGATATTTGGCTATAATCGTTCTAAAAATACAAAAGTAACAGTGCCATTCAGTAGCGATCACTATAGATCCGCAGTCAGGTTCTGCTTGATCATCTTCACTAAAATTGTCTGGGTCTGATTCGGGCTCAAATTGGTATGGTTTTATTGACGCCATTGTTTCTAATACTACCCAAAGCACAGTTTACCGGTAAAGGTAAGGGGCGTGACGTTTCCGACAAACGTGCACTAGGCGGTTAGCGAATCACAACACACTGGGCCAGCTAACCAATCTGAGCCCATTGCGTATTTTTGAGGGACTGGCTTCATACAACCCGGAAACCATCAGACTGTTTTTACAAGGAGGGACAGAGCAGTGTAGAATAAAGGTAAAATATATGAAAAATAATGCAATTTTTAAAAAACGAAGCATGAACACATGTTACAGTGCACCCCACAAACACAATCAAGCCTTCGAAAGAATGTGTTTTACCACCCCTTTAATACTTTTTTTTCTTTTTAAAAGCGGCATATTTTTCTTATATTTTACCTTTATTCCCGCTGTCTCTACTGTCCTTTGAACAGCTCGTTTGCTTCCTGCTTCTGTGAAGCCCAACCCTCCGAAAAATGCAATGGTCTTAGATTGGTTAGATGGCCAAATGTAGTCTCTCTTTCGTAATGACTGCGGCGTGGCCTCGCCCACTTTGTTGCGTGTTCGCGGGGGCAGTGTTTATGTTAATAGCAAGGGTTTATGATGTCACAAACAACAATATCAATCAACAATATCTCCGTTTGCATTGAACTTTCAGCACTGTAACTTTGAAGAAACTGTTTATGCTCAAGCAGCAACATTACACACTAACTAAAGTTAAAAAAGTGAAATCGCATGCAACCACCCCTTTAAGAGATGAACCATTCAAAAGTTTTTTTAAAATGAGGGAATGCAGTTTCTCCTGAGAGAATACAAAACCATGTTACCATGTCCATTTATTTTAGGGGCTCCATAGAGCACTAGTAATCCAGATTTGGTCATCTAAAAAAGTGTGGATCAGGGTGATCCAATCCAAATTTGCTTCGAAAAAATGGCAGACAAGTGAGATGATAGCAAAACATTGGATTTCCAAGTCCAGATAATTTTAGACTAAACTTTTTTAACCACTGGCCCCAGGGGCTTTTTTTTAACCTTAATAAACAGTGCTTGAAGTGGGCCGTTACACACTGGTACGCAGTACCGACACTTCTATCAACCCTCCACGATTTCAAATCAGCTCATCTGACGTACCGTGAACTCTAGTGTGAAGTACTCGGTCGCCTTGCTAAGCGCGTTTCTCAGACACACACACACGCGCGCGAGAGCGAGAGAGAGAGCGTGCGCTTGAGTCTTACAAGTCTTACATCGACGCGCTACATGTTAACAATATTCTTTGTTGTATTTTCCTGTCAAAATAACATTTTATTTGGAATTATTCAGCTTTTAAGAACAAGCAGAAGATATGCCGTTTTTTTCCGGTAGTGGGCGGAACTAATGTTCAAATGGCAATCTCATTGGCTGGCGCTCATCTTTTCCTGTCCCTGTTCTCACACATACACACACACACGAGCGAGAGAGCGTGCACGAGAGTCTCTCGTGGAGACAACAGCATAAGAAACAAAAAACAAAATGCAGATTGATAATGAAAAAAAAGGCATTGTTCTCAAAATAAATAATATGTGTTCATAACAAATAGGTTCTACAGATTGTTTAGAATTTTTTACAAGATTCAAGGAGGATAATAACATACAAAATTCATTTTTAAAACAGTTTACATTTGGAAATTGTTTTTTCCATTTACTTTTGTGTATGTGGTATTTACCCATAATGATGATGAGGTTAATCAAAAGGGAAAGATCCCTCGTCAGTTTAGAGTTATAAATAAGAATATCTTCTATTGTAAATTGTTCAAGTTCACTAATTATAATATTTAACCAGCTGTGTACTTCTTTCCAAAACTTCCTACTAACTGAGCAAAGGAAGAATAAATGCTCTCTTAGTTCAGGGTTTTCATGACAAAAGTCACAAGGGTCGACTTCAAAACCAAATCTGCCCCTCAGTGTCTCCGCAGATGGATAATAGTTGTTAAGAATTTTAAATTGCATTTCTTTTACTTTGGGTGCAATTGGCCATTTTATAGACGAGTTTCCTGAGTGAAATAGGCGGGCCGCCATTATCCTTTCACTCTGCCAACGACTTCCGGTTAGCGTCTTTTACTGTCTTTGGTTCCCTTTCGAACGGTCAGTTCGTACTGCGTCTTAAGACGCCATGGGGTAGGTTCTCCTACTCTCGAATATACTGAAGTAATTGTAAAATCACGCAGTGCTACTGCCCAGTCAAAACAGTGTCGAGACATCTCGCACGCTATTGGCTGGCCAGTGGGAACTGCATGAACCAATGGCAGAACAGCGTAATCTGAGCGAACCAAAGGGCACAAAGCCCGCGAAGCTGAACGCAAGAGCCCGCGAAAGGGGCATATAAAATACGCTGTAACTGTCAAAAACGTCAGATTAATCTCCTTCAGCGACGATCTACGGTCCTCGCTGATAAACTCGAACTACACCACCTTCACCGTGAATTGACGAGCCTGCAGCGGAATAGCGAACTAGCGGAATAGCGAACTAACCAGCCCGGACGTCCTGCGAGAGTCAGCGGCCTGCTGTATTTTTCAGCGCGCTCAAATCGCCAGCGATCCCGCGAGCTGTCACGCCGTTCCCCTGCGCTCTTTGGTGAAACACTACGGTGTATCCTTTCTGTACAATACTGAGAAAAACATATCACTTGTGTGCAGTACTTACCTGCACTAGGAGGATAACCACGACGGGTGCGTGATCTGTCTGGGCAAGGCCCACGCGGACGCTGCTCTCGCCGGGTCCGGCTGCTCTCACTGCGAGGGTATGCCCATTTCCTCCCTCCGTTCGCGGATAGCGCTCTTTTCAGAGCGCGACCCCGGCCCTCGCGCTCTCCCGTTCCCCTTTCCGCCCGAGCCGCGGCGGGAAAGAACGGCGGAGCCAGAGGGCTGAGTATACCGAGGCTAGCGAGTTCACGTCGGCCCAGTGCCCGCGTGACTCGTCTTCACCTCAGAGAGACGTTTCCCCTGTGACTTTCCCTCGATCGGACCTGCTCCCTCCGCTCAACGCTGAGGGCTTGGTCTCATTCGGCGGCAATGAGGAAGACGAATCCGCACGATTACCAACGTCTCGCTCTTCCTCTTCTCTCACTCGGGCCGCGCTAAGAAGCGCCGCGGACAGAGAATGCCAGAGTGGACGAGCGAACTAATGCCGGAGCTTCCCGCATTACTCGCTCTCAGACTGCTGGAGATATTGAGAGCGCGGCCGTTACAGACTCCGCTTTCTACAGCGGCAGCGCGTGCTCCCTCTCTCTCTCTCAGCGCGCGCTCACTATCGAGAGCGTGACTTACGTCATTGCTGTCTAGCTCATAATGGCGGCCAAGCCCTGCGCCTTTTTCACTCTCTATCACTTCTCTCAGTTCTATTCAGACGACTAGAGAGGTTCAACAATGTAGTAAACGAGCCTGTTATGAAGCACGCCCACACTACAAAACCAAAACACCATCGAGAGCGCGACTTACATCATAGCCACGCCCTCTGCTGTTACGTGCACTTTCGCACACAGGGTCGCTGGTTCGAGCCCAGCTCTCACAGGTTTCTCATGGAGTCTCAATTAAGTGAATGGCGGCCAAGCACTCCACCACTTCTCTCAGTCCCCTATTCAGGCGACTGAAGAGGTTCAACAGTGTAGTAAACGAGCCTGTTATGAAGCACGCCCCCCCTACAAACCAAAACACCGCCGAGAGCGCGACTTACGTCATAGCCACGCCCTCTGCTGTTACGTGCACTTTCGCACACAGGGTTGCTGGTTCGAGCCCCGCTCTCACAGGTTTCTCATTGAGTCTCAATTTAGTGAATGGTGGCCAAGCACTCCACCACTTCTCTCAGTCCCCTATTCAGGTGAATGGAGAGGTTCACCATTACAGTAAACGAGCCTGTTATAAAACATGCACGCCTGTACACAAAACGTTGTATTAACGGCGATCCTAATAAACAATTAAGAGTTTTTTCCTCTGTTATGACTGCAGGCAGTGTGTCCCCTACATAGGGTGTACCCCTATGCACTGTTAAATCAGCGCTATAGAACCACTCAAAAGTCCTGCTGTGGCTGGATTACCACCACAGACTTCCTTTACATTCTCTCAATCCCCTCAGTTCAGGCGACTGGAGATGTAAATATTGCAGTCAACTAGCCTGTTGTCAAACATGCTCGCCTGTACACCAATGCTGTTTTAACAACGACCTTACTAAAATACGTGCACCTTGCACATAAGCACTGTTCTCACAGATTTTCGCTCTTTAGCGCGCGCCCACTACAAGTGTGCTCCGCTACACATAAGTGCTGTCCGCACAGTGTCACAAACACAAACCAACCGGCGGACATCTGAACAGAGCCCTTATCAAATAGCTTTCAGAATGCTGACAAAACTGAACACAGAAAGCAGCCCTGACAGGCTGATCAGGAAGAGAGGAGGTTTGAGTCCCGCCCAAGCCGGTCCGCCTCCCAAAAGACTCTGAGTCTCCTCACGGCCCGTTTTTTGTTCCGGTCAGGGAGAAAAACATACTGTTCTGAATGTTTTTTTTCATGCAATGATTGTAAACTACGAGTCTGCTTAATGCGTGTTCCCTGCATTTTACCGCCATAAAGGCGAGTCTTTTGAGATTCGCGTTCGACGGGAAGGCTTATCAGTACACAGTCCTGCCATTTGGCCTGTCCCTGGCCCTCCGCACTTTCATGAGGTGCATGGATGCAGCTCTCTCCCCCTTAAGACAAGCGGGAATGCGCATTCTGAACTACCTCGACGACTGGCTCATACTGGCCCAGTCAGAGGAAGAAATAAAATCTCACAAATCTATGCTACTCAGCCATCTAGAATGCCTGGGTCTCAGAATAAATACAGCCAAGAGCTTATTGCTTCCCAGGCAGAGAACCTCCTTCCTGGGAACGATTTTAGACTCAGCCCAAATGAGGGTGTGGCTATTGGACGAACGCGCTCTGACTACACAGCAGCTTGCATGTTCATTCAAAATGGGAACCAACACACCCCTAAAAAATTTCAGAGAATGCTAGGCCTAATGGCAAAAGCTTCTCCAGTACTTCCGCTGGGTATGAAGCACATGCGCCCCCTGCAGTACTGGCTGAAATCACGGGTTCCTTCCCAAGCGTGGCATTCAGGCCAGCTTTGGATCAAAGTGGGCCGCGGCTGTGTCAAAGCCCTGGCCCCGTGGTCACTTGGAAACAGTTTCCAGACGGGTGGTGGTCACCACGGACACCTCCAACTCAGTTTGGGGCGCTCTGTACGAGGGCGAACCGGCCTTCGGCTCATGGTCGAGCACGGAGTCACGGTTGCACATAAACTGCCTAGAAATGCTGGCAGTAGTGCTAGCCCTCAAGACTTTTTTACCACGTCTCTCAGGTCACCATGTTCTAGTCCGCACGGACAACACAACTGTGATCTCCTACATAAACCGCCAAGGCGGGCTCAGGTCGAGATGGCTCAACCAACAGGTCAGACATCTCCTCCTATGGGCAAAAGGCAAATTACATTCACTAAAAAGCAGTGCATGTGCCAGGCAGACTGAACCAGGGAGCAGACATGCTCTCCAGGGGCCTCGTGTCCCCGGGGGAATGGGCCATCCATTCCTAAATGGTTCAAATGATATGGAGTGTTTTTGGGAGGGCAGAGGTCGACCTCTTCGCCTCCGAAGACAACTGTCATTGCCCAATCTATTTTTCAAAGAACAAGGATGCGCTGGCCCACAAATGGCCCAGCTGCATACTTTATGCTTTTCCACCAGTACCGCTCATTCCCCAAATTTTAAAAAGGATCAGGGAATGAGAGCACACAGTCCTGCTAGTGGCTCCACTCTGGCGAACCCACATCAGGTTTCCCGAGTTGATTCAGTTACTATCAGCAGCCCCATGGCCAGTTCCCCTAAGGAAAGATCTCCTTTCTGAGGCGAACGGGACAATCCGGCACCCCCACCCCAAAATTGTGGGCGTTACATGTTTGGCAACTCAAGGGGGGCTCAAGAACCTCCCAGTGAGTGTCTTGAGCACCGTCAGTGAAGCTAGAGCTCCGTCTACTAGACGTCTCTATGCCCTTAAATGGTCAGTGTTCTCTGACTGGTGTTCAGTCAGGAACTATAACCCAGTGTCATGCGAGATATCACAATTCTTGTTTTTCTATAAGAGATGTTGGATGCAGGACACACTCCATCCACACTCAAAGTCTACACGGCAGCTATCGCCGCATCTCATACGCCTATAGTTGGCCAATCAGTACGCAGACACACCATGGTCATAAAATTCTTAAAAGGAGCCAGGAGGCTTAACCCCCTTCTCCCTCCTACGGTGCCATCCTGGGACCTTCATTGGTCCTAAGAGCACTAAAAAGACCTCCCTTCGAGCCGCTGCAGACGGCTGAATTAAAGCCACTTTCGCTGAAAACTGCCCTGCTACTAGCACTGGCATCTGTTAAGCGTGTCAGTGACATTCAAGCGTTATCTGTGAACGCATCATGTTTAGATTTGGCCCAGGCGATTCTAAAGTCATCCTCAAACCAGGGCATGGTTATGTACCTAAAGTGCTTTCAACACCGTTCAAAGCACAGGTAATCACTCTCTCTGCCCTCCCCACTTCGGAGGATGAGAGACAGTTACACCTGCTCGGCCCTGTTAGGTCGCTTAGAGCATATATTGAGCGGTCCTCCCACTTTAGACAGTCGGAGCAGCTCTTTGTAAGTTTTGGTGACCGAACTAAGGAACTTCCGGTCACCAAACAAAACCTAGCCAGATGGCTAGTGGACGCGATAGCGTTAGCATATGACACTATGGGCCTCCAATGCCCCATAGGTGTCAAAGCTCACTCCACCAGAGGCATGGCCTCCTCTTGGGCGTGGTCTAGTGGAGTTTTCTATGGGTGACATTTGTAGATCGGCAGGTTGGTCCTCACCATCTACTTTAACCAGATTCTTCAGTCTGGATGTCCCTGCACTGCAGGCACAAGTCCTCGCTGTATAAAAATACTAAGACGGCCTAACGAATATCAGACGGCCTTGTAAGCCCGTTCCCGTCATAAGTTGGCATTGGGGCCTTCATATGCTTCAATGCTTACACATTCCTTATAGTTACCGGCCTCTATGAGCCCAGTAGTATAAGACGTGTGTACATATATATTATTAATATAAATAATGTGTCAGTAACTCTAGTCTTGAGCCCTTTCTAATAAGTGTTCAAACTTGAGGGAGTACATGTCACTGCGCTTATCATAGCACGGCGGGATTTTACAGGTTCCCATGGCGTCTTAAGACGCAGTACGAACTGACCGTTCGAAAGGGAACGTACTCGGTTACTTAACGTAACCTCGGTTCCCTGAGATAAGGGAAGGAGTACTGCGTAGACGGCCGTGCTATGGCGCTGACTCGGGTGATCGTCGCTTCAGTCGATTTAACCTGACATTTTTGACAGTTACAGCGTATTTTATATGCCCCTTTCGCGGGCTCTTGCGCTCAGCTTCGCGGGCTTTGTGCCCTTTGGTTCGCTCAGATTACGCTGTTCTGCCATTGGTTCATGCAGTTCCCACTGGCCAGCCAATAGCGTGCGAGATGTCTCGACACTGTTTTGACTGGGCAGTAGCACTGCATGATTTTACAATTACTTCAGTATATTCGAGAGTAGGAGAACCTACCCCATGGCGTCTTAAGACGCAGTACTCCTTCCCTTATCTCAGGGAACCGAGGTTACGTTAAGTAACCGAGTACGTTAGCGTGCAGAAAAAGTTAACTATGGATGGTGTTACACGCCGACACGGCTCCGGGACATATTGTGCTGTTCGCGGTTGCAACAACTCGTGGCGATTGCTGAATGTTTGGTCGGAAGGAGAATGTTTCGACCATCAACCATATACTTTCAGCTAGAAAAACCGGTGTAAATTTTTTTTTTTTTTCCCATTCTGGTGGTTTTTTTTTAAATTGTACATATTCCTTTATTTTATATATTATATATAAATATATATATATATATATATATAATTTCAGCTATAAAAACCTGTGTACATTTATTGTTATTGTTCCCGTTCTGGTGTTGTGATTATTGATAAGACAAAACAGAGTTTAAAAAAAAAAAAACCTTTTGAGTGCTATTCTTTTTCTTGTATTGTAAATATTGACACATGACAAACAAATTGATTTGAGAAGAAATTAATTAATTTTTATTGATCCTATTCCATAACAAAGGGACAATTTCATTAACTCCTTAATGTATGATTTTTTTTTTAATTAAATAAAAACAAAGTAAATACAGGGAAAAAATCTCACAATATCACAAAAAGAAAAAGACTGGAATAAAATATTAAATCAATAAAATTTATAAATAAAGAAATAAGTGACTGATATAAAAATAAATAAGAGTAAGTAAAAGAAAATAAATCAGTTTGATACAAATAAATAAAAGCTAGAAAGGATGTCACAAATTTGTACATTACTACTCAGCCTGGGCCGGAAGTTCTTGGCAGAAACAGGAAGTAAACCGGAAGTGCCCGGGAAACTCGTTTATACATTTCCAATGTTTCCTGCAATTGTTGGATTATCTAATATTTTAAGTTTTACCTTCTTATCATAATCATGATTATATATATATATATATATATGTTGTCACATTTTTTGTCCGTAATGTTTAATTCTCCTATCGTTAAGTTTTGAAGTTTGATTTGGACATTAGAAAAACTAATTGTTTTTTTATCAGCTGTATCAAATTCACTGGGATAGCTTTACGGATTTTCTTATATTCTTTAAGAGAACATTGAATACTATTAAATAATTAGATTTTTAAATCTTTTAACTGTAAGATTTCACCCTTAGTATCTAAAATGTCATGAACAAAGATAATACCTTGGTCAAAACAAAGCTGGTTGAACAAAGACTTTTTGTTTGATACAATTACTCTATTATTCCACAAGGTGGCACAATGAGGGGTAAAGTTATGGGTAAATACCGTCTTCCAATGATGCAAAACTTGTTTAAGAAACTCCGATAATTTAAAAGGCATTTTAGAAATTTCAGTCACATTTCAAAAGAAAGTTTAACCCACCGAACCTCTTGAAAATGCTTTTTGGAATGTGAAACCATAATGAATCCGGCTTCAATAGAAACTCTTTTAACCACTTTATTTTAAATGTTCCTAACATTGCCTCAAAATCCACTGTCTACTTCTCTCTCGTGCTGAATGAAATCGGACTCCTGCTGTGTTTGTCCTGTTACTTTTGTTCGGCTCACTCACACTTTATTGAAAAGACACGTTCAGTTTTTAATTGTAGTGTTTATTCTCTAACTGAACGAAATTATTGTATTATTATGAAGATAAAAACGACGCTGGGGGCGGTGTAGGGAGTGGCCTCGTAGGGCAACGAAGCAAGTGCATTCTGGGAGTTGTTGTCTTTCATCCACATGAGACAAAAATACATTTTCTGTCTTTTCTCAGTCTAGAAGGCACGAAATTCCAAAATAATTTCACATTTCTACTACATAAATGACACAGTTTAAATACACATTCATCTTCCCAGCGCTGAAGTGACCCTTTAAGGAGATATAGCTGTAAATATCAGTATAGAACATTTTGATCACTGAACAAAATTTTTTGTCGAATCCCATATTTTCTAACGTAGAAAATAAAAACTCATGTTCTATAGAATCGAAAGCTTTGAAATGGTCTATAAATAAAATCAAGCTTTCCGATTCCAGAATAGACCGATAGTCTAGCATGTCCAATACTAATCTCACATTTTCATTGTTGGAGTAAGACATCCTTCTTGTATACATTCGTTAAATACATTCAATAACAATTCTTTGATATCTTCCCCAAAAAAACTTGAAAAATTCAGAGGTCAACCCCTCAATACCAGGTGACTTCCCATCTTTCATTTTTTTCAGGGCATTTTCATTCGTCATTCTCTCCAATCCTTTTAATATTGCTCTTAATCAGAGTAAAAAAGGATTCACAGTCCTCTTTATGGAAATTTGACCTATACAAGTAAGATTTTTCAAACCTCTAACATTTAAAGAAGTAAACAAAACTGACTAAAAAACAACAAGATAGTGCTTAATGAAAAACGCTCTTGAATTAACAAAAAGCAGGAATGAGCAATTCTGTCCAAAGTATATTAGGGCTCAACCAAACCTCCAAATGTATCAGTCAAAAACTTGGGCTATTTAGCCATATCAATGAGACTTTTCCTCAGTCTAATCAACAGCCCATAATAACAGAAGCACAACAACTTGGAAAACATGTGATTAGTTCTTCAATCAAAGTTATGGAACGTGTAAGATTTCATCAAGGATAAACCTTTTTCCCATCGATGATCGCATATCCTTCCTTCAAAAAGGCCACACGTGGCCACAGCTTCTCCCTCGCCTCCCGATCCTCTTTGGAGAAATCCTTTTTAAAGATGATCTTCTCTTTGCACACTCTGGCCTCCCTCGACATCTTCCAAACTTCGTCCTTCACCGTTTGCGAAACAAACTCCATAATGATGGGTCTTGGCATGTTGTTGTTCATTGCACCTTTTGTCCCCAAACGGTGAACGGTGTCAACATTTCGGCGGAGCTTGTCAACAGACATGGGGACCACTCTCGTAAGGATACCTATGACTTCATCTCTGGTTTTCTCATCTTCCTTCTCAGGTAACCCCAAGAGCCTGAGGTTCCATCTCCTCTTATATCTCGCAGCTTCCAAAACCTTTTCCTTCAGGGATTTGTTTTCTGCCGCCAGTAACGCAACTTGTCCTTGTAGCTTCTCGATGTTGTCTTTATTTTCATCCGTGGCTCGTTTAATGGCATTGGTGCGTTCATCGATGTTCTGCAGTTTGACTTCTAGGTCATTTTCAGAGCTTCTTGAACATTATTCATCCTCGCTTCAAAGTTTTCAAGCTTCCCATCTAGACCGTCAAATCTTTTCATCACAGACTCAATGGCTAGCATAAAGCTATTTGCATTCTCCTCCCTTGCCTTCACGCCTCTCTTCCTCAACTTTTTGGGTTGTTGCAGACTAGGGATGGGCGATATCTTATCGTTTGCGATATACCGGTAAAAATTCTCCCCACGATAAGAATTTGTCTTCCCGCGATAATAACGATAAAGCCTAGTTGATAGCGCGACCCATCCGCACGTGCCATCGCTGGCCGTCTCTTGATGCTTAAAGCGTTTACTTTATGATGGCCGCGGTGGCTGCGTTCGTCAATTTGTATAGCTGAACGGGGGTTGGAGAGAGAATTTTCTTGTAGTGCCCTCGCAGCACTCGGTGCCCTAAGAGCCGCGCAATGGGAGCGGCGGCACTGAATCCGCATCTCACGTGCAGAGCGAAAACAACCATGGCGGAAGCTGCGGAAGAGTTCATAGCTAAACGAGGGGCTACCTGAGGGCAATCTGAACCTGTACATACAAATGTATTTTCACTCGCTGAGCACTTAGAGCGAATATCTTAAGCGCTCAGTCCTTCTCAATCGATCGGTAAAGCATACTATTTCAGTTGATCTCAATGAATGCGCAGTGTATTTGACGCACAGTAAACACTAGTGTGAGGCGCGCGACTGAGAGCGCTCAGTGTTTCACACACACTCAAAGAGAGAGCGAGAGAGTCTTATACCACACAGAATTGATGTGCTACATGTAAACAATATCCTGTGTTGTATTTTCCTGTAAAATAATGGCGTTTATTTGGAATTATTCAGCCTTTCATGAACAGGAACAAACGAATGCACAAACGGGAATCTCATTGGCTGGCGTGCACCTATTACTGTGCCTGTTTTGATTTCAGCAAATCAGTTTGAATGAGCGCTGACAACATGATTAATATTCATGAACCCAGAAGCTCATTATTCCTTAGTCCAGTTTATTTTTATCAGTAGAAGAATTCGTGGTATTATCTTATCAACTCAAATTACTGAAGTTCTATCATTAAATCATTATTTGCAACTTTTTTGTAATCTGAAGACATTTTTGGGATGATTACTTTTGCTGTTTCTGCTATTTTTACCACTGTTTGCACCATGAGTGTATGAATAAATACAGAATCGGTTTATATGTAAAACTTGTCATTGATTTGAATTATTATTGTTTGTATTGTGTGATGTTTTTTAGCACAGTTGCACTATTTAAACATTACCTGCACTTTTACAGAAGACAATTATATCTGCAACTTTTCCATTTCTGAAAAGGCTGGTGTGGAATTTTACATAAAAAAAATAATTAATTATATATATATATATATATATTTTTTATGTATTAAAGGAGCCTATTTGATTGACATGTACGTTTTACTTTAGATGATTGTTTGTTTTTCTGAAACTCGCAAGAATGCATGCAGCTTTCACTTGTATCCAAAAACATGGGGAATGATACTACATTTATCGTCATTGATATCGTTATCGCAATAAATACTAGAAAATATTGGGATACATTTTTAAGTCCATATCGCCCATCCCTATTGCAGACTATTTACAGGAGTTTGATCGCCCTTTTTAAAGATGTCTATCAATGTAAGCAAGTATCATTTGGTGACTATTTGTCTCTAGAATATCTGGGCATTGTGTTAAAAGGTGCTCCAAGCATTCTGCTTATCATTATTTACAGGCCTCCAAAATATTGTCCAGCCTTTATTGATGACTTTACAGAGCTGTTATCAGCAATCTCATCTGTAGCGTACCCTCACTTTTTTAAAACATAGAATCTGGCTATTAATCATACATCACGGGTTCGGAGCTTTTATAAGCTGTACCAACTAAACGGATCAATTATCCATGCAATATGACTATGACTGAAGTGTGATAAGATTTGCGCAAGCTCTTCCTATCGCGTCACATCCCATTTAAATTCTATTGAGAATGTAGTAAAACTGAGAAAGTCAAACATGATCTAAAACAGCCACTAAAAATACTGATGAAAAGAGAAATACAATAGAATAATAAATACATTCTATTGTATTTATTGTGGTACATCTTGGCTAACTTGTAGAATTTACAATAGATAATCTGTTAGGGGAAAATATTTATTTTACAACTGTGGAATGACTCTTCTGTTCAGACAGGGGAGCCCCGAATTTAGTTTTTATTTCTGATTCAATTCAATTCAATTCAATGAACTTTATTGTCCCCAATGGGGAAATTTGTCTTGGACTCTGGTGCCCACGTACACATACAATGATCGAACACATAATACACACAAAAATAAATAAATAAATAAATAAAATAAAATACATACATACTACTTGTTTAAAAGTCTAATCAACGTTGGTACAAAAGATTTCTTAAAACGATTGTATTTGCACATAGGCATCCTGTATCGCCTGCCAGAAGGCAGCAACTCATATTCTGAATTTAAATTATGCGAAGAATCAGATACAATCTTCGTAGCTACCCTGATGACAGACTGCTCATATGAATACTCCAATGAATGGTATTCCCTTTTTCCCATAATTCTCATAGCCATCTTTACCAGACGAGCAAGTTTAGCTTTGGATTGAACTGTAATGTTACCAAACCACACAGTGTGTCCATAGTGTATTACACTTTCAATTACCGCCTGGTAAAAGAGGTACATTATTTTCTGTTCTACCCCAAACAATCTTAATCTACGTAAAAAATGTAACCTCTGTTGCACACGACAGCATACACTATCCACATGAAACCCCCAGCTAAGTGAGTTATCCATATAAACACCCAGATATTTGTAAGAACACACTTGTCTAATGGGTATGTTATGAATGGATATTGGGGAGTGGTTCCCTATTGACTTCTGATCAAAAATCATTTCTTCTGTTTTTTTAACATTTATGACAAGATGATTCGTGTCACACCACTTCACAAAATGTTCTACCTCTGAATAATACACAGAAAGATCAGTATTTTCATACAAGAGGCTAAGCAAGGCTGTATCATCGGAATATTTAATTATGAGGTTACTAGGATCAGAACTTATACATTCATTTGTATAGAGCGTGAAGAGAATCGGGGAACTAACGCAACCCTGTGGAACACCTATACTTATCCTTCTAACTTCTGATACAGTATGGTTGACCTTAACCTGCTGCGTTCGATTGGTTAAGAACGAATAATACCATTTAATTAAAAAGGGGTTCACACCCCACTGGTTCATTTTATTGATTAGACCATAGGGCTTAATTGTGTTAAAAGCAGAGCTGAAATCGACAAATAATAACCGTGCATATGCTTTTGGATTCTCCAGATGTTTCGCAATAGCATTAGTAATAGTGTTAATAGCATCCTCTGTACCACGACCTTGTCTATAGGCAAACTGGAATGGGTCTAAAACTGATTTAACTTCTATCTTTAACAAGGACACCATATATCTCTCAAAGCACTTCATGACACATGATGTCAAGGCTATGGGCCTATAATCATTATTTTCCATTGGACTTGATTTCTTTGGTATTGGAACAACAACGGATTTTTTCCAAATATCAGGGACCCTATGACAATCCACAGATCGTTGGAAAATAGGACACCATGCATGGGTAAGCTCCTCCGCACATGATTTTAAAAGTACGGCTGAAATGCCATCTGGTCCTGTGGACTTTCTTGTAATAATTTGACTAAAGAGTGAACAAATCTTTTGTGGGTCGATTATCACTCTAAAGGAAGTGTCTTCGTTTACAACAGTCCCTAAAGAATTTGTACCTTCCTGAGTATAATCCTGCCTATCAAACCTAAGATAAAACTCATTTAAATTGTTTGCCTTTTCTAAATCATTATTAGTAATGAGGTGCTTACGTCCAGTATTCATATTTGTCATCACTTTAATCGTGTCCCATATTTTTTTTGATGGTATAGAATTAAAACTCTGCTCCAGTCTGTCCTTGTGTCTTTTCCTAGCTACTCTCAGCATGCCAGTGAGCTCTTTTTGTACCACTCTCAGACCAACCCAGTCTCTCTCCTTAAAAACGTGCTTCTTTCGATTAATGCATTCTTTAATTTCTTTAGTAATGTATGGCTTGTTATTTGGAAAAACAGTTACACACTTTCTTTCCAAAACGTTATCTTCACAAAACTTAATATACTCAGTCACTGTGTCAGTGGCCTCATCAATGTCCCCATTCTGTAAAATTTCCCAATCTGTACACAGGAAACATCCCTTCAGTGTCTCTATGCTATTCTCTGACCACACAGATACAGTCTTTACCTCCGGTTTCTTACTTTTAAAAACAGTTTTATAGGTTGGAATCAGATGAATCATGTTGTGATCAGAAGTAGATAGTGGAGGCTTTGATTTTGCAATATACGCATTTTTGACATTACCATAACATTTATCCAGAATCTTCTTAGCCCGAGTTTCACATTTGACATATTGCTCATAGCCAGGAAGCATTAATTCTAACTTACACTGATTAAAATCCCCCATAATAAAAACAGGGGCGCAAGGTGTTCTTTGTAACTGTTTCTGAACACAGTCAGCAATTTGCGCCGCCGATTTTGCAGCATTTCCATCTGGAGGGATATATGCCACACATAAAATAATGTTCCCGAATTCTCTGGGTAGGTACACAGGTCTTAATGACAGACATAGTAGTTCCAAATCGGGGTTGCACACCCTCTCCCGCACCGTATATTGAGTACACCAGTCATTCCTGATATAAACAGCAATACCTCCTCCTCTGCACTTCCCAGCCGTCTCCGTCCTATCCGAGCGAACGAGGGAAAATCCATCCAGTTCAAATAAGGAGTCAGGGATGTCTTGATGTAGCCACGTCGCCGTTAGCGCCACAATGCCAGCTTCACGGTACTCATAGCACACCTTGGCATTAATACGGAGCTCCTCTATTTTCCTTCTTAGTGAACGCACATTACCCAGAACAACCGAAGGAAGCGGAGGCCTGCTGCCTCTCCTTCTGACGCGTTGACGTATTCCTCCTCTTCTCCCCCTCTTTCTTGAACGCTTCCGACGAAATAACTGCTCTTCCACTGCCGCGGTGAAGTCTACCGCTGAGGTAATCCCCTTTGAGCGAAGAGACAACAGTGCGTCTCTTGTGTAAATAAGCGGCGGCAAACCTCCATCCTTCACGCACTTCAGCGTGGCGCAACATCTTTCACCAAGTCCAATTATAATCAGCCCAAAGAGAAAAAGGGCAGCAACTTTCATCATCCAGACCATCTTAATGCCCACAACCGGGACTTTGTTTTAAAATCAACTTAAGAGAAACACTTAAAAAGCTTAAAACAAACAAACAAACAGTGCAGTGTAACGCAGCAGCACCTGAGCCCGGGTCGCCAGCAGAGCAGCGCCACCGGAAGTTTCGATACATGATACATGGTATTTCTATTTCTTATGCATCTGTTGATCTATATATCATAATTTTATTCTTTTTAATTCTCTTTGCAACTGTTTTAATTATCCTTGTTTTTATTTTTTGGATAACATTTTATTTATTTTTGGTTAAGGCTGTCTAGAAAATTGGGAAGTGAGACGGTGAGATTATGAACACACTCAGACGTGAGTGTAGAACACCAGGTCCTTGGATGCAGGCTGGTGTATTGCCCAGAGCCTTAAGAGGCAGACGGTGGGTGATAATGATATTATTGATTATAATAGCCTGTGACTCTTCAGCAGGAGATCCAGCAGTGTTTTCATCAGATAAACGGAGCGATTTTTAAAACGTGTACGCGTTCTGTTTTACAGTTTAATAACACATCACACAATAAGGACTTCTAACTCTTGCAAGCTATTCTCACACACAGTGATCAAGAATCAGCCTATGAATCTTAACGATGGTGACATGGCTCCCAGAATGCATTGCGGCATGAATCATGGATGATTTTTGCACGATGCACCCAGAATGCATTGCAGCATGAATCATGTCACCATCGTTGAGATTCATAGGCTGATTCTTGATCTCTGTGTGTGAGAATAGCGCGTTTAACAAATATGTTCTCGTAAGAGGCAATATGTGTTTGTTGCATTAATGAGAGTATAAATGGGCACAGACCCTTTTTAATCCGGTTTGAAACAAAGAGCCATAAATCTCCAGAGGAGATTTTCCCGCTTGGAAATCCCAACAATCTCATTGGTCAAGTCTACTTCAGGATAGGACTGAACGATGAATTGCATTTGCGATAATATCGCGATATGATAAAACACGATTTCCTAACCGCAAAGGCTGCGATTCCAGTCTAGTCACGTGACACGCGAGAGTAAAGTCTGCAGAAGAAGAAGAAACTTGGCACGCTACACATATCATATGCCTGGCCTAAAAGGGGAAAAAAAAAACTGTTTGTGTTTGATCTATCTAATATTGTGTTGTTCATACTATAGGCTACTATCATCTCTCCAATGATTCTGGATCGATTCTGAGTTTAGATTTTAACTGCAGGTGCGCGGTGGCGCTGCTTGTGTTTTGGAAACACCCGTATTCTGATTCTGATTCTCTCTCTCTCTCTCTCTCTCTCTCTCTCTCTCAGAAATCTCCCCACTCTCCCCACTTTACATTCATTAAACATGTAAAGATTGAACAGCCTCCTGTTTGGAGTGTTCTCATAGAGCCAAGGTAAAAGACCTTGACTAGTGTCCCAAACTAAGAGAAGGGGAAGGTGGTCATCTGATTTACTCATAACTACACCTTAAGTGACGTGTGATCCAAAAAACACAACGTCAGCAGTGACGAGTACCAATCACTACCTTACTTGGCGTCCTTGGATGGACGAAAGAAAAATCACTACATAGCCTTAACTCTTAGACGTAGAAAAATACAGTTTTACTCACATCATAAAATGGACACTCCAGCTTTACAGTCATGTAGAGTTGGGTCAACTGTGCAAGCACTACTGGATCCAACCCACTGCCCTCCTCCCCTTAGAAAGTACAGAGATGGAAAATATATTATTAAAAAAAGTAGGCATTTCAATGATGAAGTGTTAAATAATTTAAATGATTAAACTTATCTATCGTTGATTAATCAATTTCAGCACAAACATGTTTAGTAATTAGGCAAGCAGATGGTGAGATCACTGCATAAATAGTCATCTAAAGCTAGAATGTGCATTACAGCTGGCCTGCAGCATGTTCATACCAGGACACAACCCTTGTTTAAAAAAATAATGCATAATCATTGTCATTAGTGTTGGAGAATTTCCTACAAGATGGTTCACTACAGCACTGTGATTGTATGTTAAAGTACAACATGATATGTTAACAACATGTTATCACTTGAATTCATAATCAAAAGTATATGTCAAATGTTTCACAATCCAATCTGTATTTTCTATACCGTATTATACTATTAATGGTAATCCATTATTAGTGAATTCATAACATAAATTATAAAAAATACTTAATTACTACAACAGTGTATCAAGAATTTATTGAGAGCTAAATACCAATACTTTTGAGCATATTTTGAGGATTTGAGCTTATTTACATAATAATTTTAAAGTTGTCAAAGTGTATATGAGGTTTTTCAGTATTTACATTAACGATTAATCAATTGCCAATAAAAATGATCAATGAATCATGAATATTCCTGAAAATTGATCCCAAGTACTGTATAGAACATGCTTCTTTATTGCTTCTTACCCTGTAGCTGCTGCATGAAGTAAGGACTGAAGACTTTTGAGACGAAGTTAAGCGGGTACCTCTGTAGAAGTGTACAGGCATATAGTAGGTCTAGAAGGGCTCTGGGCTGAAATTGTGAAAACCGGGCATGCAAAACAGACTCCACCTTTCGGAACAATCTCACAGCGTCAGGCGGCAGATATCCCAAAAATCCCAGAGCAGCTATCTGTTGTGACACCTGCCATGTCGAGTACTCCTCTGCGCGATACACAAAACTCTCAGCCACCATGTTAAAAACAGGTGGAGAAAGAATGCGCCGTCTGTGGAAATACTGCATCACCTTGGTTAAGGTTTCAGCATGAGCCGTGAAGGCAACCTTGGGCACATGACGCTCAAGAGCTTCCACAAGAAAGTGGTCACTGTGTCCATAGTGCATAAGCGCTGATAACACCACAGTCAGTTCTGCATCAGCAAAGTTTTGCACATGATGAACAGCTTGCTTGCAAAGTGCAATTACAAGTGGTAATGCTTGATTCTGTCTCAATGTGACTAAAGCACCTAGAATCTTACTAAGCACCACTGGGTCCATTCGTTGCGCCTGTCGAAGGGCCTGAGCATTCATTTCATTTAGAAGCTCTAGGTATCGTCCATCTTCACCCAAACCAGTTGCTAGCATGCAGTAAACAGCAACTAGTTCTGTCATATTCCATTGAACTGGTTCTTTATTTTGGAGGCGATTCATAGCCTGTTTTACCATGCCACCGTCAGGTCCTTCCAATACAAAGAAAGCCTTTGATAACCCACATAGCGCTTCGACACTTAACTGTTCCAAATCCAATCTCTTCTGGCATTCGAACACCAGCCTCAGTACTAGGCGGCTCTGAGGGTCAAGGTAGAGACGTGTACAGCCCAGGAGAGCTCTAACCAGCACTTCATCCTCTAATCCAGCTGAATCATGTTCCAGTCTTTGACAAAGTTTATTAAGGGCCAAATCTGATAGCAGTATCTGTGG
Organism: Romanogobio albipinnatus; assembly: GCA_023566225.1. Taxonomy (NCBI): domain Eukaryota; kingdom Metazoa; phylum Chordata; class Actinopteri; order Cypriniformes; family Gobionidae; genus Romanogobio; species Romanogobio albipinnatus. Next base: position 55,840,524 of record CM042239.1, read on the forward strand.
TTTCTGAAGGCCACATGTGGCATTATGCTCCAAGTCAGCCAGTCTGTGAAGTATAGATGCTGCTGCTGCACCTGAGAGGACAGGGTAAGATCGCAAGAGATGTAGAACTTGCTGAGATGAAGTACAGGAAGAGAGTCGTTTCATAAATCTGTGGTCCTCATCAGAAGTAAGGTGGTGCAACAATGACAGACCACTTCCACTAGTGAGGAACTCCTGGTATGGGCGAACAGATCCAGCAACAAGGAAAAGTGGGTCTCGCTCTGTGGTGCATATACGCCTTGGACTGAGGTTGGAACATGTAGGAAAGCAGGCAGAGGAGGTTCGAAGACAAGGAGAAGACAGACGCTTACCAGCACATGCTTTCAGTGAAAGAAGGATTTGGTCATTCAAATGGCTCAGCAAATGCAGCCTCAGTGCCAGTGTTTTGGCCATCGTAAAAAGGTGATATCCTTAATCTACAGTAACAACAAAAGAAAGAACATGTAAATTAAAATTAAACATCATCTACTAAACTTGTGGTCAAAGATATCTATTTACATCTCAGAAATATCTATTTACATCTCATATCATAAGTAAACTGTTGTGTTACCAAGGCAATGGCTGGCACATCTGTATTGCATTCCAAAGAGCGGCCATTATCAGCCCCACAGTAGAAAATGAAACCAAATCCTTACTGGCTGGCCCTGATCGGCACGGAACAATTAGGCAAAAACGGTTTGACCCGACGGTGGAAAAGTACCTAAAGAGAAAATCACTCAATTAGGGGTTTAAGTAATGATTCACTCGTTTTCTCGATATATCAATTACAAATCCTGACGATGCAACTACCTTGAAACATGGATTTTTTAATTGTGCATTGTTTATTTCAGTCAATAATCGATTTAAAATGTGATTCAATGCTTTAAATATCTAAAAATTAGACAATTAATGAAGACGTGCGCCGTCGTTCACACCCTCACAGCTCTCATGAATACGCATTTCACTCTTTATACTTCACTACTACTTTAATAAAATGCTTTCATTGCGTTGAAAATCACCATTATTTTCAATAAGTTAAAATACTGACATTTTATGGGAAATGTGTCATGCCATTGACATACCTGAGCATTTGAAGTAAAAACCTGTTTAATGCCGTTAAACTGAATGTATGAAGGGAACTGCTGAAATAACCACAACATTAACAACAACATTGCAATAAGTGTACACAGTTTATCTGTCAATCATATGGCATGAAAGTTGTATCTGTTACTGCTACTACGGTGTCTGCTACTAGCAAGAGTAGATATAGGGCGTGTTTTATTTCAGAATCATTATTGGCCGGTAGAAAGGAAAAGTTTAATACTGTAGCATGAAAATAAGATAAAGAACCTCACATCAAGCAGAGGAATGTTATAAAATATCCAGTATAAATAATACTTATTTTAAAGGGGTCATGAACTGAGAAATCACATTTTCCTTGAGCTTTTGAGCTCCTGTACAAGGAAGTTTTCAGTTCAGAAACACGGGATACTCTTATATAACAGTATCCCGTGTTTCTGAACTGAAAACTTCCTTGTTAGTCCAAAAATATGCCTATAGATAGGTGAAAGACCGCCTCTGCAGAAGAAAATCAATGCCTACTTCATCATCGCAACATTGGCCCGCCCACTGGTATGTTAGTGAGATGACGAGGAGAGCTGGGGCCCCGTTTCAATAAGTAGGTTCAACCAACTCTGAGTATAAACTTGAACTCTGAGTTGACTTACCCTAAGATGGGAAACTCTCAGTTTTGGCCTTAAGACTAAAGGCCAATTTATACTTCTGCGTCGAGTGTACGCCGTAGTGTACGCCGTAGGCTACGCGCGTAGCCGATGCCGTCGTGAGCATTTATACTTCTGCGCTGTTGTCTGCGTCAATGTGCAATTCCACATGCAGACGCTAGTAGGCAGTGTCCTCGGGCATGTTGGTGTAATCAAGAGAACAGCCGAAGAAGAAGCAGCTTCGTGTGGAGAATCTGTACATTCATGTCGGAGTATCAGCAGCAGTGAGAGAGCGGCTTTTCTTGCAGCTTGAGTTGTTGTATCTAAAGCAAATTAAGCATCTCTAGTTGATTAGTAAAGTTAAATAAGGCGATCTGGCGCTGGAATGTGTTTGTGAAATCATGCGGAGCTCGTGGCCGCTGTTTTCAGCAGCGGTGGCTCGAGCAATCGATTGCTGTTGCGGAGACTTCATTCACGAAATATACCCTAATGTGTCCCTGTTCTTGATATACAATTACTGATTAACATCTTTGGTTTTAATGAGAAAATAAATAAACTATACTCAGCGGATCTATGTATTTATTTACTACCATAAAGAATCGCTGGACTGCAAAATATTGTGTTATAGCAGACGTAAGGAACTATCATCCAATTTCTGGACACACACACACACACACACTCCTATCGCAGATTTTTTATTTATTTATTGACCTGAGGGAAGGGTTCTGGCAGACCAATCACAGCGCTTGCGGTCCGCGTAGAATTGACGCGTTGTTACATTTTTGGAGAGGTGCGCGTCAGGGTACGGCGTAGGGTACGGCGTATCCAACGCGTCTATGCGTAGGGTACACCGTGCACTCGACGCAGAAGTATAAATTGGCCTTAACTGTGTTGCTATATAACAATGATTAGTTTTCTGTCGATTAATGTATCCAAACAGTTGCTCACCTGTCCAATAAAACATAATATATTAAACCGTCTTTGGTGTTTCCATGGTTTCTACAAAATAAAAAAAACGGAAATCGAGGGTAAGGCAGGTATGATGTCATTGATATAGACCCACCCACTTTTTAAGACCAATGACATTGGACCCACTCACATTTACCATCTCTAATTCAGCGCAAATGTCAGTTCACCTACCCATAACTGATAAACACTTTATTATTAAAACCACATTAGACACTTTATTTCCACATTTCGAATATTTTCTAAATGCCTTTCCGATTTGATATGTGATGGGAAAAGGGAGTAAAGCAAGTTTGCAAAAGGTGGATTCTAGGGATGAAACGGTATGGAAATTTAACATCACGATTATAGTGACCCAAATTATCACGGTTATCAATATTATCACGGTTTTGTTCAAGTTTTATATTTGAAAATCAACAAACAAACTAAAGCAGCTCTATGCACTTTTTTAAGGAAGATTCTGTGGGATGTCCTTCCTTATAATGGCCGTCGTCAATAGCAACGCATAATAATAATTTCTCGTAAATATAATCTCTAGTATTATCTCTGTAAATATATTCTCAAGCAATATTCTCATCAGTGTTCAGCAATGATGCATTTAAATCTACCATGTTTTGTGTAAGAGCCCAAACAGTATCCTAGTGAAATAATGCATATCCATATTTTCAAATGATGACAGTTTATTTAATTAAATATCAAAATGTGCGCATCATACCTGACACCTAGATGATCACTTTACAGACAGTTTTATGACTGTCATTCTCTTCAAATGCTATTGAAGTCAGAAACGCGTATAACGTTACCAATGCTGTGTGTAACTTTAGAGACGGTCCCTAAATTCACCAACTTTATGCCAGTCATATCAGATGCGCTGTGGTTCTGCTGTGTTTTTTAAAACTATTTTCGCTGCTGAAATAGAACAGAAACAGTCAACCACTGTATGATGAGTGAATCTCTTGCGTACATCGCACGTTTATCTCTGCTTCGAGTGCAGATTTCAAAGAGAGCGGCGCGCGCTCTGAACAAAACTCCGCTAATCTGAACGCCTCTGATTACGAGACATTGCATTCATAAACTCAATGTAAACACGTGTAAGTGCTTATAATGCGCAACGCGATTATAACAGATGGCTTTTGAGAAGACTAATAAATTCAACAGCCAGAGTGGCTAGTGTGCAGCCGAAATAACGTTACACCCGCAAACGGTGGTTGTTAATGGCAAGCCCTGATTATTATCCCTTAAATGTCACCCTAGTCGTGTCTGAACTTGTTCGTTCGCTTCACGTTATTATTTCCCAGACGTAGTTTTGGTATTGAGGTCAAAGTCCACTTGCCTTGCGTTCGTAGTTTTGAAGCGTTCCCTCTATTACAGCGACTTTCTTCTGGCATGTTCTGCAGACAGGGTGACCATCTTCGATTAAGTTTCCCTCAGGACTTTTGTAAAAGCCAAAATATGACAACGCCTCAGATTTGGTCCTTTTAGAAATCTGAAAAATCTCGCGGCGCTGTCACCGCTTTCTGCCATTTCTTCTCATTCAGAAAACAGCGGTGCGCCGCGCCAGACTGACGCTGACTGGACAAGATTTACAGCGAGTTTTAAAATCGTGATAATCACGCGCGGTTTTAATGATAATTAAATTTTATACGATATTACTAACCGTCACTAAATTTTATCGTGAAACCGGTAATCGTTTCATCCCTAGTGGATTCGAACCTTGCCCAACCGGACGTTTAGTAAACAAGGCGGCTTATTTGTACTTTACATTTTTTTTGCTACCAACGCCCATGGATATTTTAATCCAAAAATCTTACATATTGTGCCCTTAAGTGCTATAGATACTTTACATTTTTTTTGCTACCAACGCCCATGGATATTTTAATCCAAAAATCTTACATATTGTGCCTTTAAGTGCTATAGATAGATAGACAGATATTAGAATATAAGATTAAATCTAAATGGCTTAGAAATATTAGATACAATGAAATATGAGATATATGAGTTTAAAGAACTTCACCGTGTTTAGATTTGATTTTTGACAGTTAAGAGGCTGAAGAGTCTCATTTGAACATTCCATCAATGTAAACCTATAGGATTTTTCCTAGTTTTGATCATAGCATTTAGAAAGGAAAAAAAGTCAGATCAGTTAGAAAAGATATAGCACATTAAGCCAGAACAGTCTGAAGGACTGGCCAGTGTTTAGTGATTGTAGTTTGAAAGCTCTACTTAGAAACTTTAGTCTCATAATTAATAATAATATAACAAGTTTAAAATAAAGAACATAGTGTTTGCTTTCTCAAGCCAAGTATAATGATATAAACACAATAATAATGATAATAATATTAATACATCTCAGAAGCAGTAAAAACTCCGAAGCATATTATGTGTGAAATCTGCAATCTAGACTGACACGAAAAATATAAATGAATAGCATTTACCTCTTAGACATGGGTCAAATCCAGATTGCATACAAAGCGGCATTTTTTAACTACTCATTTCCTCGTGACAATAAATAAAGACGGGTGCATAGAGACATACAGAGGGTGCATATATAACGTCAGAAGCGTGTTTAGTATTCTTCTTCTTCTTCTCTAGGTTAAAGGCGGATTGCAAACAACTTTAAGGTACATACCGCCACCTCCTGTACAGGAGTGTGTAACATCATGTTATTTTACAATAAATAAATAAAAAAAATCATTTTTTTTTAAATCATATTCTGCTCATCAACCCTGTGTCTTTAATTAATGTAAATAGTGCCTTCCTGGTGACTCTTATACCCTCTCCCTCTCCATCTGTTCCCAGTATCCCCATCAGATTCCACTCCCATTCCACTTAGTAATGGCCGTTTCTCAATACCAAGTACGCGAACTTCTGACTTGCGTCCTTGGTAGTTCAGACTTGCAAGTTCGACTCGGGAGAACGAACTCCAGAGGACGGGAGGAATCGCCATCAGTCGTCAATTGTGAAACGTCATCAGTTACTGCCAAGTCCTGTTCCAATTCAAAGTTCACATTTAGCCAAGTACAGTTCAAATCCCCGGATGTGTCCTTGATCCGCCCCTTTTATCGAAGATGCATCGAGAGGAGAATTGTGAGCTGTGTCCCAATTCAAGGGCTGCATCCTTTGAAGGCCGTGTCCTTTGAAGTGCGCGGCCTCCAAAGGACGCACCGAGACTCGTTTGCAGTGGAAGGTATAGCGGATTGCGTCCCAATTCGTAGGTCCTTCGAAGGATCCTTCAAAATACGGCCTGCAAATGCGTCCTTCTTTTCCCAATGAAATGAAGGATAGTTGGATGGATGCTTCGCAGCCTTGCATACCCCAGAATTCATTGCGCGCCGCGACGTCAGATTTTTGAAGAGAAATTGCCAGATTACACTTTTAAATGCAAGTATTGGGTTTCAATTTACTCCAGTAATCTAATGTATCTACTGATAAAATAAAATGTTGACTAAATATGTTACCAACATACGATTTTATATAGTTTAAACTACATATTTAGTGGTTTTGTTTTTAGGCAGTTGAATATAACTTTAAAGTCCAGTATAAATGTTTATTTCAGTTCTCTTCAACGGCAGCTGTCAATAGTTGCTAAATATTACTAATAATGTAACGAAATGCATTTACTCTGTATTTGAGTATAATTGTGAAGTACCTCAGATTTTTATTCAACTTCATCTCAGAGGCAAATATTGTGGTTTTATGAAAAACTGACTTTTTACACATGATTATTAGATTTTGATAGTAGTTATCGTTTAAAAAAGAATCTAAAAATAAAATACACTGTCTTAAATAAATATGTCTTCTAGATTAGGGATAGGCACCGTTGGTCTTGGAGGGCCGCTGTCCTGCAGAGTTCAGCTCATAGAACAGTTATGCATGTTAAAATATTTTATGGTTTGATTTGAGGATGAGTTAATTTAATTTATTCTTCCCTCTTTCTGAAAACATCTTAGCTACATTGCAGCCGTCGAATAAGTCAGCACTGCAAACCTGTTGGTAGACAGAAATATGCACTGATCCCAGATGATGTCCCGCTGACAGAGGCTTCACCAGGGTCTCCCAGCCCAGCTCAATAAAATACTACATAAAAACATTTTCTTCCATCTGTTTTATGTACTGTTAATTTTAAAATGTATTTTGTTTTTCTAATCTTAAACATAACTTATGTAAATAGTTGTAAAAAGTACTGTAAATAAAAATGTATAGAACAATTTATTGTTTCATTTACAAATTTATTGACATGACAAAAATAAATGTACAGAATTATTTATTTCATTTACAAATTATAACTTGCATAACAAAAATAATGTGTAGAACGATAATATTTAATTTACACATTTTAATTTACAAAACCAAAATTTTAGTTCTCAACAATCTCTCAAGAAGAGAAAACAATCAGTCCATTCTCTCCCTGCTCTCCTCTGTCTCTCGCTGAAACTTCATGTCCTCCCTCAGTCTCTCCATCAGCTCATCCTCTCAGTCTCTCCATCAGCTCATCCTCTCAGTCTCTCCATCAGCTCATCCTCTCAGTCTCTCCATCAGCTCATCCTCTCAGTCTCTCCATCAGCTCATCCTCTCGGTCTCTCCATCAGCTCATCCTCTCGGTCTCGTTTCCTCTTGGCTGGAGTTGCTCCTCCTCATCTTGCTCATCCACTGCTGAACTTGGCCCTGGTGTGTCCTCAGGGATGGAGGCAATGAGGACAGTGGGGTTGTCCCACCACCTCATTCATGAAGACAAACCATGGCCAAGTTTCCCACTCCCTCACCTGTCCCAGGACACTTTCAATACTAAGGCAGAGGAAATAAACATGTCTGTCAATAATTAACTTGCATACTTTTTTTTTTTTTTTTAAGTTGTAATACGTTTTTTTTTTTAACCTGCAAGGCAGGGGTGCAGTAGCCTACAAACATACAAAATACTCCAGAAATCATATTTATAGATACTCAAATTCTATATTCTTTTTGTTGTGGGCTTTTTATAGGATAAGGCCTCCCTATAGCCTACCTACACAAGAACCTATAGAAATACTACAAATGGGTCGTAGCCTACTCCAATCCACACTGGCCGAGTTTTTCGGCCCGGTAAATAAATGCTCATTTGCTGCCCTCATTTTAATAAAGCTGTCTGCTACTTCATCCATAAAACAAAACGAAATATTACATCAGATCACCTAACGAATAAAGCCGTGCAGTGGTAACACAGAAATAAAGACCACCGGCTTTTAAAACGTTTCGTTGGTTAATTGAGTAAATTAAAACACAATACTTGCATTTATAAGTGTATTCCTCGGCCGCGGAATACACTGCGAAGGATCCACTTGTCCTGATTGGTTCTATCCTTCGCGGCCGGGGAGAAGGACGGTGGGTAGGGTTGCCAGGTCTCTGCAAAAAAATTAGCCCAAAACTCCCAATGCGATTTTCTCCATCGAGCGGCCGAATTCTCCACTGTAGTTTAACGTTTGGCGGTGTTGGAGCGGCGAAATCGTACTTATGGGGTAGAAACCAACCCGCGGAAATAATTTTTACCCGCGGCAACAACTTAAAAAGTAGGCTAATTCGGCTGGAAAACCGCGGACTTGGCAACACGGACGGCAGGCTGCATTTGAAGGCTCCTTCGAATTGGGACAGCCTTCGTCGCGCTGCGGTGACGCAATCGGCCTTCAAATGCGGCCTTTGAAGGATGCAGCCCCCGAATTGAGACACAGCCGTGGACTTCAGACAGACCGGTATCCCAGAATGCATCTCGCACCAACCAGCAAACGTCAATAGCGGATGAGAAACCCCTCGTAATTTAAAAATACTGTTAATGTTTCACAAAATGTAGTTTTAGGACTTTTTCAGGCGAGAATGTACTTGTTTAAAGGCCAAATGTGTGGTTTATTTATAAAGAGAGCGCCTTATAGAAAATGTGATCTGGCGTTTTCGGAGTTGTGAGCTCCAGTGGATCAGCGGCGCTCAGCGGGCGCTCTCCCCGCCCAGAGCAGACTTAACACGGCTAGTCCTTCTGACGCCGGCCGCTGGCTCTGATATCTTCAGATATAATTCGTCTTCTAACGGGCGATCTTTGGTCTCATGAATCTATAATTTGTTCCCTGGTAAATCGTTTTGACTGAGGGCAAAGAGAAGTTTCATAACTTTATATTTTTAGGCTATTAAACACAAACAAAATTTAACAAAATAGACTGGCTTGTGTTTTATGTCATAATTAATTTTATTACAGTCATAATCACACTTGTCTGAACCACATATTAATGTTTTGTTTTTGTTTTTTAAACGAAAAGAGGCAGGGTTTTTAATATTTCGTTTTGTTATAAATATACATGCAATAACATTGGCTGCTTTACATTTGTGTGGCTATAAAATGTTTAATATATTTTTAATGAAAATGAAAAGAGGCAGAGTGGTGTTTTATCATATATTTCATTTTATTGTAGCCTTAAATATACATATATACCGGACTATTGTCCTCCCGTCCTCGGGAGTTTGTTCTCCGGAGTTGAACTTGGCGAGCATGAATTAACTACCACGGACGCAAGTCAGAAGTTCACGAAGGCCTACCTGGTATAGAGAAACGTAGCCTTTATTTTAGGCTACAATAAAACGAAATATGTCATAAAACACCACTGCCTCTTTTCATTATTTTTACCTAAAAAAATCTTAGCCACACAAATGTCGTTCAGACAGCTACATTGATTATCTTATATATTTATAACAAAAACGAAGTATAAAACACAACCCTGCCTCTTTTCGTTTAGATTTAAAAAAACAATAGACCTATATTAAACATTAGCCTAATATGTGGTTTAGGGTGAGCAGATTTCTGAAAAGGAAACTGGGGACATTTCCTCTTTGAGTGGTCAAAATATCACTAAAATCTCATTTGTTATTATCTTTTAATTAAAAAACGGGACAATATATTTTTAAATGTTTTTGTTTGTTTATTTGTTGTTGTGGGCTCTCTATATTATTATTAACATTAATAATTATTCTGATTTAGTTTGATTATTAGGATTTTTATGTGGTTTTAATACAATTCAACGCACCCGCAAAAAAATAAAAATATTAAAACAGTTAATAGTTGCCATTGTAAATAACAAGCAGTTCAAAACAATATTATAACATGATTAAAAAAAAAACACATTACAAAAATAAAACATAAATATGATAAATAAAACAATTTAACATATATTTTAACATTTTATAATTGTATTTAATATTTTAATTTTCACAAGTTTATACTAGGCCTACTATATAAGTAATATATAAAAAAAAAAAATTTTTTTACTTCAAATGTTTTATTAGGCTTGTGCTTAAAAATAAATCTTACTATCCTAAATTGGTCTTGTTTTGCATTTTAGGCTTATTTTAAGCAGAAATTATGTGTATTCTGGATGTGTTGCAAGTGACAAAACAACGCCGCACCCCGTGATGATAATGTCACTCTGCTCTCGGTTACGTTAGAAGTAGAGGCTCGCGCACAACCAAGTTCAGGGTATCATGCGGGGGTGTTGGGGGGCATGGCATTACTGATCATTGCGTCCGTTGGTCTGAGATGCATTCTGGGATACCTGTCTGTCTGAAGTAGGGGTGTCCATGGTTAACCGATTAACCGATTAACCGTTAAAAATTGCGTAACCGAGTGAAACATTTTGCTCGGTTAAGTGGTGTGCTTTGAATTTAGTTGTAATATATTTTTGCACCACTAGAGACCGCCAGAACGCTCCCAGACATTTGTAATATCCACAAGAAGAAGTCATGAGTTTTCTAACATGAAGCGGGCAAAGAAAAGTACAGCGTGGGAGCACTTTAAAATTGAGTGACGGGGCAAAATGCAAGTATTGCAATGCAGTGCTTAGATATACTTCAAGTACAACCTCTTTGTTGTACCATCTCAACAGCCAACACCCGGGGATCATTAGAGAGGCGCCATTAGATTAATTATTAGATTACCTTCGCCCAGCCTACCATCCCCACGATGCTAGCGCAAAACACGTGCAGTGGTGCTAAAGCCGAATCTATAACACAGGGGATTTGCAGAATGATTGAAAAGGACATGATGGACTAGGCTATGGTTCGTTTCTTCATTCGGATCTATTTGCGATGCGATCCATTCCATTCTAAACAAACAAAGCAGTTTATGCTTCGTCCTTGTTTCATTATTAATTTAGATAATAATTCATAAATGCACGCATAATTATCAGTGAACTTTATAAATGTTGCAGATGTTTTACATGCATGCACAAACAAATGCCTTTCAACTTATGTGTGCAAAATTCAGCTTGAAATGTCTTTTAACAATTTAAAACGAAAAGAAATAGGCTACTCTCTGATTATGTAATCGGTGCTGTGCATTTCTCTCTATAGGCGCGTTCACTACGGAGATGGCGGTCATCAATTTAATAAACTAAAAATAATAACCCCCCGATCACACAATGTCGTGGAATGTATACGCCAAAACTCATTTTGGCGTGCATATGATACGCTGTTTTTCGCGTGCATATGATACGCACTTTATGGCGTATATATGACACGCTCTCTTGGGTAGGTTTAGGGTAGTGGGGTGGGGGGTTCGTATGTATAATACGCCATAAAGTGCGTATCATATACATTCCACGACATTGCACACTCGTACTATTTATACGCATTTTTCGTGAGATCCGGCTGGGTTAACCGAGTATTAACCGCTAAGGGCCTCGGTTAACGGTTAATGAAAAACTTGAAAACGTGCAGCCCTAGTCTGAAGTCTCCTCTCGATGCATCCTCGATAAAAGGGGCGGAGCAAGGACACATCCGGGGATCTGAACTGTACTTGTCTATGGCTAGATGTGAACTTTGAATTGGAACAGGACTTGGGCAGCGACTGATGACGTTTCACAATCCACGAGAACACAAGTACAGACAAGAACGCATATTGAGAAACGGCCAATGTGTCGTTCATGAACGATTCGTTCATTTTGAACGAATCTTTAATATGACTCGAGAACAACGGGCTGGCTGCGTTCGAAACCGCACACTTCCATACTATATAGTATGTAAAAATCAGTAGGCGAGCGAATAGTATGTCCGAATCCTTTGTATTTATAAAAGAGTAGGCGAGAACTACCGGGGTTTTGGACTATTTCTCGCGAGATTCGGACGTGCGTATACTACTGTTGCGCTCGAATATGCCTACCTACTATATAGTAGGAGAAAACAGTACGTGAAAGGAGTAGGATGTTCGAAACCTCAGTAATCACAAAAGAGTACGCGAGAAATCCCCGGATGGCCTACTGATTCCGCCCAGATTGTGAAGCACCCATCGTCGGATACTTTTCTATCCCTGCCTTCCCATGAGGCCACAGCAAAGGATACGTCAGGCGGAGAAAAGCGAATCAAATGTGAGTATTACAAACCAAAATCACGGTTCCTTGTGTTAAAAAAAAAACATTTGTTCAACTACTGTAGAGTAAACTGTTGAATTGTTGAAGGTGTAAAGACGACAGACAGTATAGTGTAGTTGTGTTTGGCCTGTAAAAACATGTTTTATTATGTATGAGCTCCAGTAACACACACACGTCTCCAAAGTGGATTTACATAAACGATATACTTAAAGATAAGATGCTTGCTAAATGTTTATTTAACATCTGACAGGAACATTTTCGATAAGTATTGCAGATGACATTACAGCAGGAAATAGACATCTGATCAGAGTGATGTGTGCTGTAATGCAGTTCTGTTGTCAACACTGTTTACTTTACATGAACGTCAGTAATGTTAATAGATCTACATAAAGTAACTAAACATAAGTTATCTTTTTTATTTGTCCTTTAGTACTGTTGATGAATTGAGGAACATTAAAGCTATGGTCTACGATTTCAAAGATTGTTCATTATTAATAACCTCGTTTAGATGCTGGTTATGGTTCTACAGTACAATCCTAACAATATGAAGAGAAAAAAGAATGAAAAAAATCCATTCACTCTATTGGGTGTACACCCGGAGAGAAATTGACCAATGTAAGCTGTCCGGCCGGACAGCTTACATTGGTTAACTGCTCTCATCCAATCCCCTGCTCCACTCGCGTCTCCACCCACCGCACCCCACCCCGCCCCCTCCTGCGACATGAAATTTCGCGGGCAAGTAGGCAGCATCAACTCAGCAATGGAGAAAAACCAACAAACAGACAGCAGTAAGCGGCCCCTGCTCGGCCAAACAGTCAAGGTTGGAAGAAAGAGAAAGTCAATTGAGGAAAGAGCAGAGATAAAAAAAAAATGTGAAGAACGCCGGACTCAAAGCCGAATCAATATAGGGTCCACCATTGCCCCTTGGAGGAAGCTTCAGAGAAACCTTTGAACTTAAAACCGACTGACTTTTTGTTGAGCAGGTAAGCATTTATTTATACTTTTATGGTGTGGTGTATTACATAAATAGCTTTTTATCAGTCTGACAACATGATCATGCTGCCGGTCGGCATTGGAATGTTAGCCGTTTAGCATCGCCTATCACGGGTCAAAGTAATTATATTTCTTGACGTGCTTGACTGTTTCAATAGGCCTAACGTTAGCGGTTTTCTGTTCGAGCCGATAGAACATTGCATGTGTTCCTAATCTTGCGTGGTCATGAACTCAAACGTGTGCCTTTGAGCTATCAACATCTCTGTTCCGATGTTTACTCCTGCTTGACTGAGTGACGTTGTTCAGGTCGTTTCCCGGTGGGAGGGATCAGGTAGCACAGAGGGGAGGGGTGTGCATGTGGAGGGGCGTGATGAGTTTTCTTTTTTTTTTAATTCAGGCTCTCAACTGATTTTCAACATCGTAGACTACAGCTTTAAAAAAATGTATTGTACCGTTTTTTAATTAAATAACGAATGAGATTTTAGTGATATTTTGACCACTCAAATAGGAAATGTCCCCGGTTTCCATTTCAGAAATCTGGTCACCTTACCTAAACCACAAATTAATGTTTAATATAGGCCTATTTTTTTTTTTTTTTTATCTAAACGAAAAGAGGCAGGGTTGTGTTTTATACTTCGTTTTGATATAATATATAAGATAATCAATGTAGCTACGCGTTGCCTGAACGACATTTGTGTGGCTAATATGTTTACGATTTTTTTGTAAAAAAAAAATTAAGAGGCAGTGGTGTTTTATGACATATTTCGTTTTATGGTAGCCTAAAATATACATTTCTCTATACCAAGTAGGCCTTCGCGAACTTCTGACTTGCGTCCGTGGTATTTTCAGGCTTGCCAAGTTCAACTCCGGAGAACGTCTTGGTTACGTATGTAACCCTCGTTCCCCGAGGAGGGAATGGAGACGTAACGTTAGTTACTAACGAATGGGGGTTTCGCTTAGAAGCCAATTATTTTCGAGGAATTTAACAGCGCCCAATGGCAGTGCCAATGCCATGGGCATGCGGAATTTGCATGCGTAACTCCGCCCCACATCGTGGGTATATAAGGAAGTACGCTGGCAACATCGCATTATGTTACTGCTGCGGAGCCAAGCTCCGCGTTCCAGCAGCACAGCGGAAGTGGCAAAGGGACGATACGTCTCTATTCCCTCCTCAGAGAATGAGGGTTACATACGTAACCATGACGTTCCCTTTCGTTCAGTCACTACGACGTAACGTTAGTGACTAACAAATGAGGGTCCCAATACAACAACGCCACTCGGCTGTCTTCCAGTGCCCTGCGTAAGTGGGAGTACCCTGTCGTAAGACTAGTATGGACGAAGGACTCCTACTTATCACAGGATTACCAAGGTACACTGGGAAGCATATTCCAGTGGAGATATGCCAAAATGCCTACCCGCAGGGAGAATACACATATGACCCGCTAAGGGCTGCATAAGGAAGAACTCTAGGGTACCAGCCAGAGGGTGAACTTTTAACCCTACGGGTGGCAGGGACTTGCCAAGGGAAAGACACCTGCTCACTGAGGAGGCTTACGGTGGAAATACTCGTGTGGGGGTCGCCGGAGGGGAACCATGCACACGGGAAACCTGGCCGGACATGAGGGTCTGGGCTCAAAAGGGCAGACTGAACTGATGTCGGCGTCGACAGTGCTGGAGGAACTCAGGGCTCTCGGGGAAGCTCACCTGAAGAAAATATTGCACGTATCCAGTCCGTGGAGTGGAATGGCGAGCAAGCGAAGACACCTGAGCCTGGTCCATTACCGGCCACTAGTAGAGGCGAGTACATAGTCGGACACTGGCTCCACTCGGAGATTGTAGAATCTGGCGAATGTGTTAGGTGTCGCCCAGCCTGCAGCTCTGCAGATGTCTGTTAGCGAGGCGCCATGTGCTAAAGCCCAAGAGGAATGGGCCCTAAGGGGACATGGTCGACCTTACTGCTGGTAAGCCAAAACAATGGTGTCCACTAACCAGTGAGACAACCTCTGCTTTGAGAGAGCTCTTCCCTTCCGCTCTCCACCATAACAGACAAAGAGCTGGTCTGAGGTCCTGAAACACTGCATCCTGTCTATGTAAGCGCGGAGAGCGCGTACTGTAAAGAGCAATGCCAAGGCTGGGTCTGCCTCCTCCAAAGGCAGCGCTTGCAGGTTCACCACCTGGTCTCGGAACAGAGTGGTGGGAACCTTGGGCACATATCCGGGCCGGGGTCTCAGGATCACGTGAGAGTTAGCCGGTCCGAATTCCAGGCACGCTTTGTCAACCGAAAATGCCTGCAGGTCCCCTACCCTTTTAACTGAGGCCAATGCGGTCAGCAGAGCCGGTCTTCATCGACAGGAACTTAATATCAACCGACCGCAAAGGCTCAAAGGGAGGCCTCTGCAGAGCACTTAGAACTACTGAGCGGTCCCAAGGGTGAAGGAGAGGAGAGCGAGGAGGATTCAGTCTCCTCGCTCCCCTCAGGAACCTGATGATCAGGTCGCGCTGACTTACCTTTTTGTCCCCCAAGAGATCGTGGTGGGCAGATATTGCGGCCACATACACTTTAAGGGTGGAGGGAGACAGCCTTCGCTCCAACCCCTCTTGGAGGAACGAGAGCACGGACCCGATCGGGCATTTCCAGGGGTCTTCTTGGCGGAAAGAACACCAGGTGACGAAGAGGTTCCACTTCAACGTATAGGCATGCCGAGTGGACTCTGAGTGAGGAGGTCCGGTCTCAGAGGACTAGGCCAGGGAGGGGCTGTCGCAAGGAGTAGCAGTTCCGAGAACCAGGTCTGGCCGTGCCAATACGGGGCGACCAACATGACCTGCTCCTTGTCCTCCCTGATCTTGCACAGTACCAGTGCGAGAAGGCTCACTGGGGGGAACGCATATTTGCGTAGGCCCCGCGGCCAGCTGTGCGCCAGTGCATCCGTGCCGAGCGTGCCCTCAGTCAGGGAATAATACAGGGTGCAATGGGAAGAGTCGTGGGAGGCAAACAGATCTATCTGTGCGTCGCCGAACAGTTCCCAAATCAGCTGGACCGTCTGGGGATGGAGTCTCCATTCTCCAGGAAGTGGCTGAAACCGTGAGAGCTCGTCGGCTGCACGGTTCAGTTCTCCCGGGATGTGGATAGCACGAAGGATCTCAGGTGCTTCTGACTCCATAAGAGGAGATGGCGGGTAAGTTGAGACATATGGCGGGAGCGTAGACTGCCCTGGTGGTTGATGTACACACGGCCATGTTGTCTGTCCGGACTAGTACATGTTGACCCTTCAACAACGCTAGGAAGCGGTGCAGGGCGAACCGTACTGCCAGCAACTCGAGGCAATTTACATGCAGAAGGCGCTGGGGTCCTGTCCAGGAGCCCGCGGCTGCTTGTTCATTGCACATGGCACCCCAGCCCGTGGAGGAGGCATCTGTTGATACAACAACATGCCTGGAAACTCGTTCTAAGGACACTCCGTTCCGTAGAAAACTGAGGTTCGACCACAGGGTGAGCGTCTGTAAGCAGGCCCGAGTCACTTGTACCCGGAGCGTGCCAGACCGCCATGCCCATCTCGGGACTTGATCGCGTAGCCAATGCTGAAGCGGTCTCATATGTAGCAATCTGAGTGGCGTCACCGCGGCTGCAGATGCCATATGCCCCAGGAGCCTCTGAAATAGTTTCAGTGGAACCGCACTCTCGCTCTTGATTTGACGGAGGCAAGTCAGCAGAGACTGCGCATGCTCGCTCGTAAGCTGCGCGCACATAGCGCCCGAGTCGATATCCATACCGAGTAAAGAGATCCTCTGCCCGGGGCAAAGTTTGCTCTTCTCCCAGTTGACCCGAAGGCCCAGACGGGCATAGTGATGGAGCACTAGATTTCTGTGTTGGCAAACCTGCGCTCGAGAGTGACTCATTATGAGCCAGTCGTCGAGGTAGTTCAGGATGCGAACCCTGTGCTGCCGGAGGGGCGCAAGGGCTGCCTTGACAATCTTCGTGAAGACGCGAGGGGACAGAAATAGCCCGAATGGGAGGACCGTGTACTGATATGCCCGCCCCTCGAAAGCAAACCGTAGGAACGGTCTGTGTCGAGGTAGGAAGGAGACATGGAAGTAGGCGTCCTTCAGGTCGACCGCTGCAAACCAATCTACTGGACGAACGCATTTGAGAAGGCGTTCGCAGCCAACATCCTGAACGGAAGCCTGTGAAGGGATCAGTTCAAGACGGGCAGATCCAGGATTGGCCATAACCCACCGGTTTTCTAGGGTACAATGAAGCAAGGGCTGAGAAGCCGGACTTCACTTCGGCTGGAGGGACAGGCTCGATCACACCCTTCGCCAGTAGGGTGGCAACCTCCGCACGCATGACTGGGGAATTAGGCCCCATCATGGTGGGCGGACTCCCCAGAAGCGGGAAGGAGCCTGCGTGAACCGAATCGCGTAGCAGAGCCTGATGGTCTTCGCGACCCAGTGGACAGTCCCAGAAGCTGTAGCCAGGCTCCCAGGAACTGACCAACAGGGTCACTCTAACCACAGACGTACCCCGGGTGGGGCAGCGAGGTAGCGTGACTGGCCCAGACGTGGGAGGCATAGCGTCCCGGTGTGGGGGCACAGTCAGCAGCTGCGTCCTGACAGAGGAGACCAGGGAAGGACGCACGTTCCACTGGGGTCTGCTCTGAGAGGAGGCTGGCGAGAGAGAGGGACGAGAGCGGCGCGGCCCGGAGGCGGCGCACACTGCCATCACCAGTCTCTGGGTCCTCAGAGACAGGAACATGAGTTCTTTCCAAGGGGGGTGCTTAAGATAGCCACCCCACGTCAAAGCCCTCCATGGACACCGTAGTGCGCAACAGAGTGTTCAACAGTGGGGGGACCCCAGTGTACCCTTGGCCGCGGCCCCATTGAGGGCAGAGAAGGTGGAGGAGGCCACCGAACGGTCAAGGGAAGCACGGGGACTTCCAGGACCGCGTGATCTCCTCATGCATCTCGGGAGCGAAAGGCATTGGGGGCGTGGCCCAACAGCTGTCAGGTGCCGCCCCCAAAACCAATCGCGCAACCACGAGCGCTGGGCGGAGGCGGAGGGCAGGGCGGAGTTCCACACCAGCCCGAGGCTCGCGGCTGCCCGAGATAACATGGCTGTCAACTCTAGGTCGGATCTGGCAGTGCTGACACACCCAAAGGCGGAGTGCAGCCTAATCATCATCCCCAAAGGACTCTAGCCCACCTTGAGATGTGGCGATCGACATCTCGCTGCTATCTGGAATGTGAACGAAACGAACGGGGCAGAGACGGTCCCGCCGCTTCAGTCCAGCACATCGCGGGAAGCGATGTGCGAGAGGGGGGCGTGGCCCGAGGAATGATCGTCGGGGTTCTTAATACCACGGCACCGCCCTCAGGTCACCCTGGCCACCAGCCAAAGTACCACCTCTCTCGGAGACGGTAGATTGGGGTGTGGCAGAGGGGACTCTCTCCCCTCACGGAGATCACTGAGTCTCGACCGCGACATCGTGATGGTCACGTTCCCACAGTGGGACTGTGCTGAAGCCCAAACACGTCGAGCAGTGAATGTGCCCATAGACAGCAACGGAGATCGATCGCACCTGGAAGTGCACGGGCGAACCGTCTTGAAAAAGACGTGCCACGCGCAAGCTCTTTTTGTGAGAGGAAAGCTCTGCAGAGTGCCGAAGCGCCCAGGGAAAACACACACAGCTGTTGCAGATCACTGCACAGATCAGCAGGCAGGCAATGCGAGATCGCTGGAACGCGCCGTCACACCAACACCCTGGAGAACCGCTCGTCTCGAAGACTGAAGAGAAAACAGCAGCGTTTTTGATAGTGTTATTCAGTGTGTATATATATATATATGTGTATATTATATATATATATATATATATATATATATATATATATATATATATATACAATAAAACGAAATATATGATAAAACACCACTCTGTCTCTCTTCATTTTCATAAAAAAATGTTACATTGTACATTGTCTGCACTACATTTGTGTGGCTATAATATGTTTAATATTTTTTTTATCTTGCATACTTATAACAAAATGAAATATTAAAAAACCCTGCCTCTTTTCGTTTACATAAAAAAACAATATGTGGTTCAGACAAGTGACATAAAACACAACCCAGTCTATTTTTGCTAAATGTCAGTTTATGTGTTTAATAGCCTAAAAATATAAAGTTATGAAACTTCACTTTGCCTTCAGTCAAAACGATTTGCCAGGGAACAAATTATAGATTCATGAGACCAAAGATTGCCCGTTAGAAGACGAATTATATCTGAAGACATCAGAGCCAGCGGCAGACGTCAGAAGGACTAGCAGTGTGAGCGCCCGTTGATCGACTGGATCTCACAACTCCGAAAACGCCAGATCAAATTTTCAAAAAGGCGCTCTCTTTATAAATAAACCACAGATTTGAGCTTTAAACACGTACATTCTCTCCTGAAAAAGTCTTAATACTACATTTTGTGAAACATTAACAGTATTTTTAAATTACGCCGGGGTTTCTCATCATCTGACGTTCGCTAGTTGGTGCGAGATGCATTCTGGGATACCGGTCTGTCTGAAGTCCACGGCTGTGTTCGAAATCGCCCTCTATACCCTCATTCACTATTCCCTACATTAGTCCACTGATATAGTTCACTTCGAAGTGATTTCAGACACTAAGTGTGCCGGAAAGGCTGCCGTTTTTTTGCAGTTTGTGCTTGCTGTTTGGCAGCTCCAGTAATAATGAAAATATCTATCTTGAACTCTGCCACGGAAACTTATGTAACCTTAATCAAACAATATAAAAATCATTTAAAAAAAGGATATTTTATACCTGTATGCATGATATTTAGCTGGACCAGTGCGGTTCGGAAGATGGATGGATGATTGATTCAGCTGTGGGCACTATTTGAGGGAACAGCCATTTAGTGGTGTCCGAAACCATAGTGGACGTTATAAGTGCACTCATTCAATCCCACAATGCACCACAATAACGAGTTTACAACCGATGTAGGCTATGCTCAACGGCTAGAGAAAACCCATAATGCACTGTGAGAGTCACGCTGTGCATTGCATGAATTCCCGTGTTTCGCCAGGAGATGGCATCGACCCACACACTTTTTAAGACCAATGATATCCATAGTTTTCAGTCATGTGACTGTTGCGGAGCCTTGGAGGGCAAAACCGCCATAGAACTCCATAGAACTACAGCACAAGCCTGTCAAATTTCCATCTTAAAACAAAAATATGTGAACAAGATGCACGTTTTGGGCACTTATGATCCACAAACAGCACCTGCTGCAGTATTTCAATCACTGAAAACAGCGGGACGTTTTTAAAACGCTTAACGTGAAAAACACTATAGTGAGCTACACCAATAAGGATTCAATTAAGCAAAGTTTAAAGGATTTGATATGGGTTTTATTTTAAATCGAGTTGTTGCACCACTTAATTTTAAACACAGATTAATTACGCAGTAAAACGTTATAGAGCTAATAAAGCAGCAGACGGAGGGTGAACTGACGACAGGCTAACCTTAGTGCAACCCACCCTTAAATGCTGTAATGTACTAAAACAGTGATATTAAATGATCAAATTCAGTTTACACCTTTTTGATAATGCATACCATATAGCTACAGGCGAGTAATGAGGCAAGAATATGAACGCAACGTGTTTTCTTTATAATGGTTTCGATGGGGAAAACACCTAACGAGAAACCTTGTGTTGAACTAATATTCTGTGTCTGCTTTCCTGTACAAAGTATGCAACATCATTAAGGTGTATATTGAATTTGGTATTTTAATATCACTGTCTTACCGCATTAATACTGACTACAAACCTGGGGCACGTTCAAAGCTCAAACCGGTGCGCAACGTTTTGCTACGGTTTCCGGTTGAATGTCATGTTTCCTGGAAACGGTGTGCAACAGGTTTGAGATGCGTTTTATCTCGTTTGGTGGGTATGTCAAAAATGTCAGCCCAATCAGCAGCAACATGTATATAAAACAAGCGGTATTAAAGAGACAGCTCACACAATGGGTCCAAGTAAAGTTGTTTAAAAATGTGTCCGCTGCAGCTCAGTATGTATAGCCTACGCAACAATCGAAGATATTAGAAGACATGATTGTCGTAAAAAAAAAAAAAATAATTATACAGTATATATATCAACATTATGATGTATTTATTTATATTTTTAGCTTCATTGCAAGGCAAATTTCATATATGGTAATTAAGTGCTTTACATAAAAATGAGAAAGAAAATACAAGCTATTAAAAGTAAGAATAGAAATAAAATAAAATTAGAATTGATTACCAGGAGATAAAAAAGGTTCATTAAATGGGATCGGGATGTTGTCTTTTATTCTGGACGGCAAGGGCAGTGATTGCATGCATTTTGCAGTATTAAACACCGATTTCATCAGGCTCCGAAAATTCCTCAAAAAGAACACAAAGAATGGCCTTCTCAGCTGCCATAGTTGCAACTCTTGCATCATTAGAACAGGGTGTTCAACGCAGCACCATTTCCGTTTAAAAAACGTTTTGCAACGTAATGGAGCCTTGTTTTGCCCTCCAGGTGGGCGTTCCTATAAGCGTGTGATGACACGTGAAAACTATGGATTGGACCCATTCACTTTTATCGTCTCTAATTGAGCACATGTCTGTTTACATACCCTGACTGATTAAACGCATTAGAAGCTTTATTTTCACTTTTCTAATATTTTCTTCATTTTCATTGAAAATAAATGCCTTTCCGATCTGATATGTGATGGGAAAAAGGATCAGAGAGTTTGGCAAAAGGAGGATTTGAACTTCTGATCAATTTGCGTCAAATCTTGACGCCATGTGTCTTACCCCTACACTATTGCTACTGATGAAAATTGAGTTTTCCTTGTCTGCCTCAACCAGACGTTTAAACAAGCCGATATATTTAAATATATTTATTGTAAATTGCATCTACTCCAGTAAAATGTTTCTGTTAGGACCCACCCACATTTTTTGCTTCTGACGCCCGTGCAATATAGTATACATAGTAGCCTACTATATAGTATGAAATATATAGGCCTACTATAAAATTTGTACATACAAATATTAAGTCTTTATTTTTTTTAATTAAATGCCTAACTAATGCCTATTAGTTACTTTATTATTCATTACCCTTTCCAAGTAAGTTCAGTGCCACACAAGTAAAGAGCTATAGGGTTAACTTTAAGCTTGTTGGCTCGTTTTTGGAATAACTTAGTGGAGTAATGAACATGGGGCGAATTGGACAGCGGTAAGTTAATTCATTCAGGGCGCGATTTCTCACAGTGCGGTGAGAGTACACCGTCTGGTTGAGCGATTCAAAAGCATAAGGAGTCGTTTCTCGTTTGCTCTCGAAACGCTCTCGCAGGACTTTGGTGTCATACGCCAATAGGGCATCGAACAAGCATATTCTCCAGTGCGTACATCTACTGTACACTCGTTATTGCGGTGCATTGTGGGATTGAATGAGTGCACTTAAAAACGTCCACTATTGTTTTGGACACCACTACAAATGGATGTTCACTCAAATAGTGCCCTATTTAAGGGTATAGGGAGCGATTTCGAACACAGCCCACAAGTCTCCTCCATAGACAGGGGGTGCTTCTCAATTCTTATTTGTGCATCCTCGTTTCCTTTCCTTGCCTCCTTTCCTCGCGTCTTAGCTCCACCCCTTTAGGATGAGAGGGAAGGATGCAAGGAAAAGACATGAGGACGGAGGAATTGAATGAAGTGAAATGAAATATCCTCGCTCCCTTTAGCGTCACTTCAAGGCGTCGTCAATTAATGATGACTCTACACCGCTGGGTTTAGTTTGCACATCGGGATTCTTGAACATTAGAGATAACTATTTATGTTGTAATAGTTTCAACCCCTACACAATACCACATTTGTCCATATTTTATTTAATATTACCAGTTATTAATAACAACTAATTATTTATACTTTTTATTTGTTGTATAGTATTACAGTTTGTTTCTTTAATTTTCTTGTGCTTTGATATAATTCTGTAACTGTCAGTTGTTGTTATTTGACACACATTTGTGTCTTTTACATGTAAACATAATAATAATAATAATGAATAAACTGTGGCAAGATGTGAAGAGGGAGGATTTATACGTGCGTTTAGTCGATAAAACACTTCCGCAAAGGATACACCCATGTATCCTCACTCATGACTCCTCAGGAAGCCTCCTCACTCCTCGATCTTCGCGGTACAATTAAAGAAGTGAGATGTCCTACAAGATGGGTCAGGGGTCAGGGTATATTCTGGCAAACCGTTTGCCAATCACGTCTAGCAATCGGCAAAGCAAACTGTGGTACACGCCATTCACCAGCAAGAGATGAGTAACTCGCAAAGCACAATGTGCCTTCCTGTTTTCCCAGCACGATACCATAGAACGGAATTTAAAGTAAGAGGTTGAGAAGTAAGAGGCGGGGCACCAGTTAAAAAATTTCAAAGTTAAAGCTCATGCAAACAGGTATTAATAGACACGTTTTAGTCAAATATTCATTGTTTATAGCTGCATCCAGTGTTAAAGTAAAACGCCAATAATCTGCCGGTTAAATTTGGAACTAGCCTGGATGCCAGACGAATTTAGCCCCGCCCACAAATTTTTTGCACGGGCAGTTCGGTCTGGACTTGATCCATAGAGAAGTAATTATGCCCGAACAGAAACTGTTCGGACCAATGAAATTGTCAGGGTTTAGACGATGATGGACAGATGATAAACGATGATGGTCATCAAAGGCGCTTGGAACTTGTTCTAATCCTAAACGGAGAACTTGTTCGTATATGCATTCACCTTTACTATTTCTCTCAGAAATGATGATCGTGTTGGTAAGTACTCTGTGTATCCTTAAATTCTTTTTTTACAACACCGGCAAAGATCGTTTACACTCTTCTTCTTCTTCTAACGTGACTTATTCTAGCGTGCGTGCAGACAGGGTTGCCAAGTTTTTACAGCAAAACTCGCCAAAAACAAGCCCAATAGCTTTCCGTGTGGGGGGGGTTCTCTGGGAAAAATGGCATTTGGGGGGTAAAATAGGTGTTATTTTGACTTGGCAACACAGTGCAGTTGAGTTCTGTTGACATTTGATAACTAACGTTATGCGTCGCTCCGTTGCTCTGATTGGTTGTAGGTCTATCCAATTGAGGTCTTTCCTGGTTCGGTTTAAACACGCCCCATAATCACAGCCCAACGGAGCAGTATCAGACTCAAATTCTGACTAGAATTGAGTATGACGACGTCAGGCTAATTTGGAACATTATTAATGTGCACTTTCGCGCATTCGTTCGGGGGCTAAAGAACACCCGGTACTGCGTCGGAAGCTAGATCTTTACCTGGAGGTGTCAAAATGACTGAGAGAAGATTATTTTTTATATATATAGTCGCTGCTTACACAAACTTCTCCGGATTACAATAAATTATGTTTGTCAATTGTTTAAAGTGTCTGTCATGTGTCAGGTTCTTTCTCTTTGCTTCTCACTATCCTTTTCTTCACTCACTCTCCTTCCTGATTGTTTCAGACTCACACACACACACACACACACACACACACACACACACACACACACACACACACACACACACACACACACACACACACACACACACACACACACACACACACACACACACACTTTCTCACTCGCTCGTTAGGCTCATCTTCTCTCTGTCTACCTGCACCTGTTAGTCATCGCAATCAGCGCCTCGCTGCCTTGCGATGACACCTGTTCCCACTTTTGTTTGAGTGCTTACCCTTTATCTAGTGTTTGTTCTTACTGCCTCTTGTTGGATCATTGTTTCATGTAATGCGTTACGACTGCTGCTTTCTTCATGTCTGATTTGCTTTGGAAGTGCTCACCTGGTCTTGTTTGTCTGACAGCCTTGCGCCTAAGTTTTGTCTGAGTTCTGCATTTGCTGCTAGAGTACCTTTGCGGTCCTCTGTTCCTGACTGTGATTTATTCTCAAGAACTGCCTCCACCTCTACTGGTGTCCCGATCTCTCTCCTCTTCGAGACAGGATCATCTCAGCTGCCTTCTCAGTTTGTTTTACCAGTTCTGTGTGCCTTAACGACAGACTGCCTTGTTTATATTCTCATTAAAGACTGTTGTTATCCTGTCAACCTCTGCTTTTGGATCCATTTTTTATTGACTCTGACAGAATGATCCAACCAACCATGGATCCAGCAGAGGAGGAGCCCGTGATGAGCGACAGCTGAGAACGATTGAGATAATGAATGCGAATGTGTGTGCGTAAAAGAATGTAATAATGAGTGTGACCAGAAAAGAAAGGAAGAGAGAGAGAGAAAAGAACCAGGATCATGACAGTACCCTCCCCTCAAGGAGCGCCTCCTGGCGCAACAGAGGAGGACTGGCGGGAACGGAAGAAGTCATCAATCAGCGAGCGGTCCAGGACGTCCCGGGATGGAATCCAACTTCTCTCCTCAGGACCGTATCCCTCCCAATCGACCAGGAACTGATGATCACGACCCCGAGGCACCTATCATAATATTGAGAAAAAAATCTTCCAGAAATGTTAAATACTTATGTAAAACTAAAATTGTGATTGTCTTATATTAGGCACAACAACTTGAATTTGTGTTCTTATACCCACATTTCAGCATCACATTCATTTTCAATTCAAATGCACCATTATTGCAATTTCTTACCAATTGATGGTCCAACGATCTTCACAATGTCATAAACCTTCCAGTTAGGGTTTGGTGGAGAATTGTTTTTAATGTTTGAGAGTGATGATGTCCATCGACACTTCAATGTTCCATTGTCATCAAAAATCCAACTGATTGGTACAACAGATGTCTGTCCATCACCGAATAAACAAATTCGATACTGAAAGACGCACGCACATGCACACACACACACACACACACACCTTAATTTTTGTTTCCAAATCCTAACAGGCCAAAAAGAACTTCTGTATTAGTAAAACATTATATGAAACACATAAATCTTTTACACATTTTTTTTGTTTGAGAGGACAACCTTAGCCACTCACTGATTACTGTATTTGATAATTGTTTAAGAAGTCTTCTTTGGACAATTGTTGTGCATCCTAAAGAAAGTGTGTATCATAAAGTACTTTAAACTACACTTTTGTAGATCTACACTTTACATTCTTAATGATGTAGTGTTGCATCTGATGTCTGGGTAAAGTTGCTTGTTATGTTAATAAGAGGATGAATGTCAGTCACTTTGAGTTTTGGTAAATGGGAAGTGACGTTGAAGCTTTTAACATAAAACAGCTACAGTTCTGCAGATAGAAGTTGTTGTTAAAAAACTTGTCATATAGCGTGGTGAAATAAGGCTTTTTATCTTTAATATGAGTGTCTAAGAGTAGGCGTACTTCATATTTTTATCCAAAGAGCAATGATAGTTTACGCTATTCCACCAGTGCAGCATTCTTGCTTACTGTTGTTTTACAGCGCTTCTTAATTATTGAAATATAAGTATAAAAATATATATATATATATTGAAATATAAAGTTAGTAATGTTGTAATGATCTGACTTAACAGGCCTAACAATTCACAAATACTGATATGCAAACTAGCTGCAGCTAGCAATTTTGGTGTGATTACTGAAGGTAAAATGGCTGGTGCACATGTAGCATGTGTGAGCAGTACTCTGCAAAAAAAAAAAAAAAAGACCAGACCACATTGCACATCTAAAAGTATGTAAATAGGCCACTCACCATTTCTGCGGTGTAACAATACCATGCACAACTTTTTCTTCTTCTTTACATGTTTTATGGTGGTTGGAAGACCAGCTTAGATGGTGCATTTACCACCGCCAACTGGACCGGAGTGTGAAGCATTCACAATAAGCTCACACTTTACACACATGCTGAGGATCACAGTATGAGGATCAGATGAACTCACAATGAGCTCACACTTTACACACATGCTGAGGATCACAGTATGAGGATCAGATGAACTCACAATGAGCTCACACTTTACACACATGCTGAGGATCACAGTATGAGGATCAGATGAACTCACAATGAGCTCACACTTTACACACATGCTGAGGATCACAGTATGAGGATCAGATGAACTCACAATGAGCTCACACTTTACACACATGCTGAGGATCACAGTATGAGGATCAGATGAACTCACAATGAGCTCACACTTTACACACATGCTGAGGATCACAGTATGAGGATCAGATGAACTCACAATGAGCTCACACTTTACACACATGCTGAGGATCACAGTATTAAAGGATCAGATGAACTCACCTTGAGCTCACGCTTTACACACATGCTGAGGATCACAGTATGAGGATCAGATGAACTCACAATGAGCTCACACTTTACACACATGCTGAGGATCACAGTATAAGGATCAGATGAACTCACCTTGAGCTCACGCTTTACACACATGCTGAGGATCACAGTATGAGGATCAGATGAACTCACAATGAGCTCACACTTTACACACATGCTGAGGATCACAGTATGAGGATCAGATGAACTCACAATGAGCTCACACTTTACACACATGCTGAGGATCACAGTATGAGGATCAGATGAACTCACAATGAGCTCACGCTTTACACACATGCTGAGGATCACAGTATGAGGATTGTGTGATGTCACTGTGATCATCGCATGATCTCACGTGTTGACTGGGTAAGCTGCTGTTGAATCACAACCTATGATCATAACACAGGAACCGCTGGCACAATCAGAACTCGTTACGTTTTCTGAAGGAGGGACTTCATAGAACAAGGAAGTCATCAGCCCGTTTTTAGGACAGTGAAAACAGCGGTATACAGATAATTAAATTGTGTGAAAAATACTGTTTTTTTACACGCAAAACATGAACACATGTTATATTGCACACTGTAAACACAATCAAAGCTTCAAAAAAACTGGAAAAACGGGAAATTTAACGTTCCCATTGGGTATTATTATTGCCATCTAGTGGCTACAGAAAAATTTAATTTTATACCAACATAGTTCACCAGATGTCACCAAAGTCATCACATTTTTAGGTTTTGGCTCTCTGAACATACTGGAATTTTTTTTTTTTACTTAAATTAAATTAATATTAAATATATAAAAAATATATATAAAATAGATATATTTTACATAAAAATATGGTACTTTTAGTGGTAAGTAAATAAAAAAAATAAAAAATAAAAAAACTGCATAAATTGATAGTTTTTATATTATTGAAGATATTGATATAACATTCATTTAAAAAAAAAATTTGAGGTCACACCTCACATCCCCGTGCTCAAAAGTGTCCACGAAGGACCAATTAAGGGCTGTAATATGCAGGTCTTTTGAGGGTTAAGGGTCAAGAGCCCAACTAAAGGAAACACTCATCTCCATCATGGTGACTTCAATTAAACGATTCTTTTCATTAAAACAGAAATGGCAAAAATAAAGTCAGTCTGGTTAATAATGTGTGAAGCTGGTAGTGTTGTTCCCTTTCGTTCAGTCACTACGACGTACGTTAGTGACTAACGAATGGGGGTTTCGCTTAGAAGCCTATCATCTTCGAGCATATATAAAAAGCCCAATGGCGTGCCAATGCCATGGGGCATGCGAATTTTGCAGTCCTGCAGTGCTATGGGGTAGGCCGCCGCCCCTTTGCACATGCACAAGGGTGGAGCTGACCCAGGGCTCTTTTTTGAGCTGCGTGCCGCCACTGATCCCGCTCTCTGGGTGGTGAAGGTGGCCACACGCTCCCTCGGTCGGGCGATGTCCACAGCTGTGGTCCGGGAGAATTTCCTGGCCTTACCTGGTGATATGGGGGGGTTGACTGAGCCCGCCTCCTCAACTCGCCCATATCCCAGGCTGGCCTCTTCGGCGGCGCGGCTGAGAACTGCACCCAACGGTTCTCGGCCGCCCCAGAACAGACTGAGGCTGTAACACGTACTGCCCCGGAGGCTGGCTGCTGCCCCAGCTGCAGGCTCAGTCGCCTCAGTCCGCTCGCCACCGAGGGCGCCCTCCCTCCTCCCGGCCGGCCCTAGCAGCAGCCTTCACCGGGCCGCGCCGTGGAGGTGGTTGCAGGATGTCGCCCAGTCCGCTCCCCAGCCTGGCTAAAATGCCAGGCTGGAGGCGGACAACCCAGAGATGGGGCCCAGTTCTTTCCAGGGGATGGTAGCAAGGCCTCTCCTTCCCCCGGTGGAGGGCCGGGGGAAAATCCTTCTGCTGCTGGCCCCCGGGCTGGCAGCACTTGGAAAGAACTGGTGTCCCATCTCTGAGGTCACAGAGACCGGTGATGGCAGTGTGTGCCGCTCTCCGGGCCGCGCCACTCTCGTCCCTCTCTGTCGCCAGCCTCCTCTCAGAGCAGACCCTAGTGGAATGTGTGTCCTTCCCTGGTCTCCTCTGTCAGGATGCAGCCGTTAACCGTGCCCCCACACCGGGACGCTACGCCTCCCATGTCCGGGCCGGTAACGCTGCCTCGCTGCCCCACCCTGGGTATGTCTGTGGTTCGAGCGACCCCGTTGGTCAGTTCCTGGAGCCTGGCTTCAGCTTCAGGGGCTGTCCGCTGGGTCGCGAAGGCCATCAGGCTCGGCTACGCGATTCAGTTCGCGCAGGCTCCTCCCCGCTCAGGGGAGTTCGCTGTACCGAGATCGGGGCCAACGCCCCCGTCACGCGTGCGGAGGTTGCCACCCTACTGGCAAAGGGTGCAATCGAGCCTGTCCCTCCAGCCGAAATGAAGTTGGGCTTCCTTAGCCCTTACTTCATTGTACCCTAGGAAACCGGTGGGTTACGGCCAGTCCTGGACCTGCCCGTCCTGAACCGATCCCTTCACAGGCTTCCGTTCAGGATGTCGGTAGTGAACGCCTCCTCGGACGCGTTCATCCGGTAGATTGGTTGCAGCGTTCGACCTGAAGGACGCTTACTTTCATGTCTCCTTCCTCGACCCGGACCGTTCCTACGGTTTGCTTCAAGGGGCGGACATCCAGTACGCAGTCCTCTCATTCGGGCAGCTCCGTCCCCTTGTGAGTCTACGTAGTCTATCGAGGCAGCCCTTGCGCCTCTCAGGCAGCACGGGGTTCACATCCTGAACTACTTCGATGACTGGCTCTTACTGGGTCACTCTCGTAAGCAGGTCTGCGGACACAGTGCACCGGCACTTAGCCCGTCTGGGCCTTCAGGTCGACTGGGAGAAGAGTGACTCTGCCCCGTGCAGAGGATCTCTTTTCTCAGTATGGTTTCCGACTCGGTCGCCAGGTGCGTGCTGCTTACCAGCAAGCGCGCACGCAGTCTCTGCTGACTTGCCTCCGTCAATTCGAGAGCAAGAGTGCGGTTCCACTGAAACTTTTTCAGTGGCTCCTGGGGCATATGGCATCTGCAGCTGCGGTGACACCGCTCAGATTGTTTCATATGAGACCGCTTCAGCATTGGCTTCGTGATCGAGTCCCGAGGTGGGCATGGCAGTCTGGCGCGCTCCGGGTACAAGTGACTTGGGCCTGCCTTCAGACACTCACCCTGTGGTCGAACCTCAGTTTTCTACGGGCTGGTGTGCCCTTAGAACAAGTTTCCAGGCATGTTGTCGTATTGACGGATGCCTCTGCCACGGGTTGGGGTGCCATGTGCAATGGACAAGCAGCCGCTGGCTCCTGGAAACTGGACCCCAGCGCCTTCTGCATGTCAATTGCCTCGAGTTACTGGCAGTACGGTTCGCCCTGCACCGCTTCCGGGCGTTGCTGAGGGGTCAACATGTGCTTGTCAGGACAGACAACACGGCCGTAGTAGCGTACATCAACCACCAGGGCGGTCTACGCTCCCGCCGTATGTCTCAACTCGCCCGCCACCTCGTTTTATGGAGTCAGAAGCGCCTGAGGTCCCTTCGTGCTGTCCATATTCCAGGAGCCCTGAACCGTTCAACCGACGAGCTCTCACGGTTTCAGCCACTCCCGGGAGAATGGAGACTCCATCCCCAGACGGCCAGCTGATTTGGGAACAGTTCGGGGACGCGCAGGTAGATCTGTTTGCCTCCCACGACTCTTCCCACTGCAGCCTGTTCTATTCCCTGTCCGAGGGCACGCTCGGCACAGATGCACTGGCGCACAGCTGGCTGCGGGGCCGACGCAAATATGCGTTCCGCCCCAGTGAGCCTACTCGCACAGCTCCTGTGCAAGATCAGGGAGGATCCCGTCAGGGAGGATCCCGTACCCCGTACTGGCACGGCCGGACCTGGTTCCCCGAACTCTTACTCCTTGCGACAGCCCTCCCTGGCCTATTCCTCTGAGACACTCAGAGACGGGGCACCCTATGGCACCCGCGTCCCGATCTTGGAGCCTCCACGTGTGGCTCCTGGATGGGACGCGGCAGGTTTGAGTGGCCTGCCACCTCCGGTGGTCGCCACCATCACTTCCGCTAGGGCAGAGTCCACTCGGCATGCCTATGCGTTGAGGTGGAACCTCTTCGTCACCTGGTGCTCTTCCCGCCAAGAAGACCCCTGGAAATGTCCGATCGGGTCTGTGCTATCATTCCTCCAAGAGGGGGTTGGAGCGAAGGCTGTCTCCCTCCACCTTAAAGTTTATGTGGCCGCAATATCTGCCTACCACAATCTCTTGGGGGACAAAAATGTAAGTCAGCACAACCTGATCATCAGGTTCCTGAGGGGAGCGAGGAGACTGAATCCTCCTCGCCCTCCTCTCGTTCCCTCTTGGGACCTCGCAGTAGTTCTAAGTGCTCTGCAGAGGCCTCCCTTTGAGCCTTTGCGGTCGGTTGATATTAAGTTCTGTTGATGTATACGCATGCTGACCGCATTGGCCTCTCTTAAGAGGGTCGGGGACCTGCAGGCATTTTCGGTTGACGAAGCGTGCCTGGAATTCGGGCCGGCTAACTCTCACGTGATCCTGAGATCACGGATATGTGCCCAAGGTTCCCACCACTCCGTTCAGATACCAGGTGGTGAACCTGCACGCTCTGCCTTTGGAGAAGGCAGACCCAGCCTTGGCACTGCTCTGTCCAGTACGCGCCCTCCGCGCTTACGTAGACAGCACGCAGTGTTTCAGGACCTCAGACCAGCTCTTGTCTGTTATGGTGGAGAGCGGATGGGAAGAGCTCTCTCAAAGCAAAGGCTGTCTCACTGGATAGTGGACACCATTGTTTTGGCTTACCAGCAGCAAGGTCGACCATGTCCCCTTGGGGAGACTCGGAGTGTGGCCTCCTCTTGGGCTTTAGCGCATGGCACCTCGCTAACAGACATCTGCAGAGCTGCAGGCTGGGCGACACCGAACACATTTGCCAGATTCTACAATCTCCGAGTGGAGCCAGTGTCCGACTATGTACTCATCCCCCCGAGGGGCCGGTAATGGGCCAGGCTCAGGTGTCTTCGCTTGCTCGCCATTCCACTCCACGGACTGGATACGTGCAATATTTTCCCTCAGGTGAGCTTCCCCGAGAGCCCTGAGTTCCTCCAGCACCGCTTACGCCAATACCTGTGTGTCTGCCCTCTCTCGAGCCCAGACCCTTGTGTCCGGCCAGGTGCCCCGTGTGCATGGTTCCCCTCCGGCGACCCCCACACGTGTATTTCCACCGTAAGCCTCCTTAGCGAGCAGGTGTCTTTCCCTTGGCAAGTCCCTGCCACCCCTAGGGTTAAAAATTCCACCTGCGGCTGGTACCCTAGAGTTTTCCATATGCAGCCCTTAGTGGGTCATATGTATACTCTTAAGTCCTCCCTACGGGCAGGCATCTTTGCATTCCTTCACTGGGATATGCTTCCCAGTGTACCTTGGTAATCCTGTGTTAAGCATGAGTCCTTTGTCCATATTAGTCTTACGACAGGGATCTCACACTTACGCAGGGCACTGGAAGAGAGCTGAGTGGCGGGATTATATTGGAACCCCCATTCGTTAGTCACTAACGTACGTCGTAGTGACTGAACGAAAGGGAACGTCTCGGTTACGGATGTAACCCTCGTTCCCTGAGGAGGGAACGGAGACGTACGTTCCGTTGCCACATCAGCCGTGCTACCTGGAACGCGGGAGTTCAGTCTTGGCTCCTCAAGCAGGTAACATAATGCGATATTGCCACGTACTTCCTTATATACTCACGCGGTGAGGCGGAGTTACGTATGCAAAATTTGCATGCCCCATGGCATTGGCACGCCATTGGGCGTTTTCTATATGCTCGAAGATGATAGGCTTCTAAGCGAAACCCCCATTCGTTAGTCACTAATGTACGTCTCCGTTCCCTCCTCAGGGAACGAGGGTTACATCCGTAACTGAGACGTTTGTGGAGTTGTTTAATCCTCCTCTGCTGAGATATTCAGAGATGTAATGTATTCTTTTATCTTCTGTTATTTCATCTAAAGCTGTGGCTTAAGTCAGTTGCAGTTCTTGTGTTTCTCTTTCCTTCTGTGATTCTGCTCATTATCATCAGGAGTTCATCATCACTAATGCTCAATCATCACTTAATTAATCACTTAATTTCTTGATTGCAATGAGTGTCTTATTTTAGTAAACTCATTTGAAATAAGTTCAAAGTACTCATAACTATTGTTTTCTAAAATTAAAAGAATTAAGGTAATCAGTGTCCTTAGCTTAATTTACTAGATTTGACTTTGTGTGTGCTATTGTGAGCTAGCAGTAACTGCAAGCACTCTTGAGTTCATTTAAAGTTTGTAATTTCAGCTGTTTTACTCAATATAGGGAAGGTTCAGCTATATCAAGTATTTGAATGCAGTGTAAAGTTTAATTGTATATTAAGAAATATCCTTTTTTAGTGGATTAAAATAAGTGCAGAGTACTCCTAACTATTGTTTTTTATAAACCTAAATGATTTGTGGTAATCTGTGTCCTCAAATGAAATGAGTTAGCTGAACTTGTTGGGTTTTACAGTGTTGAGCTGTTGAATGCTCTGTAGATAATTTAAACATGTTAATTACACAAATAAAATGTTTATTAAGTGAAGCAAATATTTTGCTGAAAGATCCACAACATATACGCTGTAAAACCCAACAAGTTCAGCCACTCTGGAGAAAACGGCGATTTATGATTTATGACAATTTATGATATCGTCAAAAGTGTTGTTTACATTCTTATATTTGTGATAACTCCAATAAAAAAATAAAAAAATAAAAATAGTGACAATGCGGGCAGATCAATAATATAGTTGGAAATGTATTTGAATATTTAGTTGAATATTTAGTGTCCCCAACTGAGCAAGCCAAGCCAAAGGCGACAGAGGCAAGGAACCAAAACTCCATCAGGTGGCATAATGGAGAAAAAAACCTTGGGAGAAACCAGGCTCAGTCGGGGTGCCAGTTCTCCTCTGACCAATGAACAAACAGCATATGATTTTGATTCTGGCAACATTACAGGTAAAAAAATCATATTAGATTGGCATAGATAAGAGCCAAGGTGGAGGGACAGTGCAATGTCCCACTTCAGACCTCAGTGAGTTTCAGGCAATCAGAGGTCATGTTCACGTTGACCATATGATGTCGCCACCACACAATGAGAGCATATCGTGTTTTTTTTGTCAACTATGGCAAAACAGAATAAAAACAACATAAAATCGTTTTGAAAACAGCAAACGCAAAAAAATATTACATAAACTTAAAGGTCCCATGGCATGAATTGTTTTTATTATTATAAATTATATTATAATTTATAATATTAATTATAAAAAATGTCATAATTTAGAAATAAAAAGCATTTTTTTCTATACTGATATTAGCCCTCTGGCTTGAATGATCTGTTTCAAGGGTCTGATGTGAGACTTCAGTGAAAACACCCATATCTGAGAGTTCTGAATAAACAATAGTACAAGAGGCTGACAATTAGCTGAACATATATTTGTTTAATTAGTGACATCTTTGAATATGGCAGTGTTTCTCAAACATTAAAACACTGCATAATATATGTCAAGTCACCTTCATTTATATAGCGCTTTTTACAACACAGATTGCTTCAAAGCAGCTTTATAGTGATAATAGGAAATACAGTTTGCTTTAGAAGAAAAGCTAAAGTAGTTTTTTTATTTGTTTACCAAGCACTGACCCAGCTAACAGGGAACTTTTCCATAACTTTCACTAACGTTATGTAAAAGTTATGTAAATGTTAGAAAAAAACATTCCTAAAATAATGTTTCAAGAACATTCTTATAATGTTTTCATAGTTCAAAAACATTCTCGTAACGTTGAGAGGAAACATTCTTAGAACAACATTGTTGGAACGTTTTTATGATGTTATTTGTGCTTGACTGATGTTCTCATAATGTTGAGCGAAAACGTTCTCATAACAACGTTCTTGCAACGTCTTTATCAGGTTTTTTGTGCTTGACTGATGTTCTCATAATGTTGAGCGAAAACGTTCTCACTACAACGTTCTTGCAACGTCTTTATCATGTTATTTGTGCTTGACTGATGTTCTCATAATGTTGAGCGAAAACGTTCTCAAAACAATGTTCTTGCAACGTCTTTATCATGTTTTTTGTGCTTGACTGATGTTCTCATAATGTTGAGCGAAAACGTTCTCACTACAACGTTCTTGCAACGTCTTTATCATGTTATTTGTGCTTGACTGATGTTCTCATAATGTTGAGCGAAAACGTTCTCAAAACAATGTTCTTGCAACGTCTTTATCATGTTTTTTGTGCTTGACTGATGTTCTCATAATGTTGAGCGAAAACGTTCTCACTACAACGTTCTTGCAACGTCTTTATCATGTTATTTGTGCTTGACTGATGTTCTCATAATGTTGAGCGAAAACGTTCTCATAACAACGTTCTTGCAACGTCTTTATCATGTTATTTGTGCTTGACTGATGTTCTCATAATGTTGAGCGAAAACGTTCTCAAAACAATGTTCTTGCAACGTCTTTATCATGTTATTTGTGCTTGACTGATGTTCTCATAATGTTGAGCGAAAACGTTCTCACTACAACGTTCTTGCAACGTCTTTATCATGTTTTTTGTGCTTGACTGATGTTCTCATAATGTTGAGTGAAAACGTTCTCACTACAACGTTCTTGCAACGTCTTTATCATGTTTTTTGTGCTTGACTGATGTTCTCATAATGTTCAGTGAAAACATTCTCATAACGTTCTTGGAATGCCATAGTTTTAGAAGTAATGGGAACAGAAAATATTATATTATAATATTAACAATTTTACTGATCTTTCTTTAATTAACATGGCTGCAGCTTTTATTTTTTCTTACCTCTTAAGTTTAACTTAAGAAATAAAATACACCCCTGAACAAGAACCAATAACTTTTATTCTATTTGTTTCCCTATATTGTCCTAATGACAAATTTATGATTGGTTTATAAACTACCCACACTCTGTAATAACTCATCATGTATTTTATAAACAAAATGTTATTTCTTAGCACAGAATAAGCCAGAACATATAGGCTATATCTTATTTTATATTTTCTGTATTTTAAAGGTTATGTCAATAACCACTGCATTACTGTAAAAAAAGGTCATTTTTCAAGCACCTTATTAAGACCTATATTTACACGCGCCCTCTAGCCGGCGTAAAAATAATGACAGTCTGTTGTCATTAAAAATGTTACCAATCAAAATGCGTGTTCATTTAAACGCAATGTGTGGACTTCACGTGAACATTTAGAATTTTTATGTATTTATTTTATTAACGACTACACTTTCCCCATCCCTAAACCTACCCTTAATGATCTATAGTGCATAGAATCTTTATGAGCACATGCGTTCCGTTCCCTGGGATCGAACCCACGATCACATGATCACATGATTGTATATTGATATTCCAATGCTCTGCCAACTGAGCTACAAGAAACTGTAAATAGGCTTAAATTTAGGTTCCTATAGGTCCTATTTCAGGGGCGTGACAAACGACTTATATAGGCATATTGGTTGGAGAAAATGTTGCATTGTGAATGGATCGTCAGATTTTGTTTCCCAAAGACTTTTTTTTATTCTTGAACACGGGTCGGCAGAATACACATGTCTGTTCGCTAACCACTTTGCATTGATCTCGCGGCAGTGTTAATTTTGACAGCATATTTTGATTTAGTTTTAGTCATAGTCTTTTGACTAAAATGCCATTTAGTTTTAGTCATATTTTAGTCACCTGAATTGTTTTTAGTTTTAGTCGACTAAATATCATAAGATTTTTGTCGACTAAATCTACAGTAGATTTAGTCTCCTAAAATCTAACGAGTTTAGTTAAATTGTAATACATTAAGCATTTAAGTATTACATGACCGACTGCAATTGAACTGACATTTTGACATAATTTTGTTTTTGACATTAAAAATACACGAAAGAGAGCTCAATTCACTTTTTTGTTTGTTTTTAAAAAAATCTATATAGTTTTTATAACTTTGTATTTCTGTTTTAGTTAGTATATCATGTTAAGCTAAAGCTTCAAATAAGTTTGTTTGTTTATTTTTTAAATTTCAGTTAACATTTATTTAATTTCAAGTAACAAAGATTTTTTTAAATGGTCTTAGTTAACTATTATAACCCTGACACTTTATTTAATATGTGTCAAATACTGGTCTTTCCTCCTGACTATTAATTAAATGGGAATTAAATTAAATACAGTTTATTGTGTAACCAAAAACGAATATATAATGCGGGACTTTTAATTATAAACCAGCTGGAAATACACCGGGACTCTTATTTTGAAATCTCGGCTTACTATTGAAGTTGCAGGAGTTCATTCAAGTTCAGATGAGGAGATAAAATATGCATTGTTACAACCGTCTAAAACATATTACTATATAAACATCGTAAAGTAAAAGTCATTATTCATCAGCATTAGTTCATAAACACTGGTCTGGCATAAATGTGTGTTATTGATTGAGCCGCTCTGGAGCTGGATTGGGGGTGTGTGAGCCTGTAGATCGTGTGTTTTGCAGCGGTTAGATCAGATCAAATGTGCTCATCTGTGACACAGGACATCAGTTCTGACCGCATCTCTTCCCTAATCCACCCTCACTAACATTTTCGTCTCGTTTTTATTTGTTGACGAAAATGACAGTTGATTTTCCTTATAGTTTTTGTCATCCAAGTTCCAACACTAGTTTTTATTTAGTTATCGTCTCGTTTGTCTCGCGGTCATACACCGATTGGTCTGTGCTGTGCAGGGTTGCCAGGTTTTCACAACAAAACCCGCCCAATTGCTACTCAAAACTAGCCCAAAACAAGCCCAATCTCATTTCAGGGGGGCATCTCCAGTAAAAATCGCATTTGGGGGGTTAAATATGTGTTTTTTTGGCATGATTGCCTATTAAAATTCGCATTCCCGGGGATAAATATCATATAATTGCGGTCGCTTCAACCCGCGGACATGAAAAACAGCCCGCAGCAACAGTGTTGAAGTAGCCCAATTCCGCGGGAAAACCGCGGACTTGGCAACACTGGTGCTGTGCTTTACTGTCTGTGGTGCTGTGCATGCTTTACTGTCTGTGGTGCACTTCAAATCAAACATGCCATCTTCCACGTTCTGACGTCACCTTGCTGTATACGCTCCGTGCAGCGCCATTTTCAAATCAATGGTATCCAAAGTCTGCAGTTCACCTTTATATATGTCGACTTCTGAGGCCAGATCGCAGACCTTCTAAAAGGTGAGTCGATTAGACGTTAGTGTTTTTTGTTGTTGTTTTGTTATATATGCAAAATTTGTATGACTGGGTAGTACTGCAGTCATTTCTGGGGGAGACAAATATAGGCTAACAGTTACTTGTTGTGATGTGTGATTTATTTTTAAATGGTTGGCTTGTGTTAAATTGAACTACTATTTGAGTGCAGATGGGCTTTGCCGCTTTATATTTTATGAATTAGTGACTCTTACATGTTTCATAACATCAATTTTAACTTAAAATACTTATTAATTAACATTAGCCGTTTTCCCCCTGTTGGACCAAAAGCAAGTGTGCCAGGGCGTGCTCTCGCTGTTGCTCTGGCAACATTAATATTATCATTATTACCATTAGAAATAATTGTATGTTTTGTCTTAACCTGTGAATTTAATGCCATCAAAGTTCCATTCAGTTTGTAAAAATTGTCAACAATATTTCCCCCATGTTTGTTCTTTTGAAATATAAAGGCCATTAATGTCTTTGTCTGTAAAACAAACAAACATTTATTTGTCTGTAAATGTCATCACTCATTTTAATAAAATCAGGTTATTTAATTAATTCATATTTTATAATAGTTATTATTATTAAATTATTATTAAAGTTAATTTAATTTTTAATTTCTATACATTTCTGTAACTGTTAGTTGCAAATTTAATTAGAAAATGAATCATCTGTATGTCAGTACTTACACACACTCTCTCTCTTTCTCACACACACAGTGATTTTTCAACAGTTTCTCAAACCTATCCAAATGGAGTTCGACATGAACAGGGTATGATCCTTTTTTGCCCCATAGCTTATATTTTTGGACCCCATTTTATTTTTTAATAAAGCAACTCAAATATATGTACAAATACAATTATGCAAAGAAAAAAATCAGGCCTATAACAAATGCTGGAAAAGGGCAAAAATATTCAATATAGAGTCAACAGATACAGTATATTTCAGAGCAAGCTAGTCCAAAGACTGCATATGAGGTATTGAGAAAATGAGCAGTATATTGTACATACTGTATGCTTAGTCTTAATTTATTGTAAGTAACAGTAACATGTGTGGGTTTTGTGTATCTTTACTGGATTTTAAGATGCCTGTCGTCGAACACACACCAAGGTGCTGGAAAAAGTAATTGAGGACTTCATATCAGAAACACTGAAGTTTGCTCCACACAGAGATAAGGTAAGGCTTTTGTAATTTTTGTAGTTTGTAAAAAATTAATAAAGAAAACGATGCAAATGATATACTA
This sequence comes from Romanogobio albipinnatus, assembly GCA_023566225.1. Lineage (NCBI taxonomy): Eukaryota > Metazoa > Chordata > Actinopteri > Cypriniformes > Gobionidae > Romanogobio > Romanogobio albipinnatus. The sequence goes on from CM042239.1 coordinate 55,880,418, forward strand.
ATACTATGTTTTGTTTCTACAGATGTCTCAATTTAAGGTGTCACTTCAGCCCGAAGCAGAGACTTCTGGAAAAGAGGACACACAACACACTTAATTAGTTGTTTTACACACAAAGTATCTCGTTATACGATTTGGAATGTTTCAGTTTGTGGAATGTTTGAGGATATAAAATGTGAAAGCAACATAAGATATCAGTTATGATACTGTTTTCATTTAGATGTACTGTATGTTACAATGCACTTATCCTTGGCAAAAGGTTGACAAATAAAATGTGAAAATATATTAAAATATGAAAAATGTTTGTGTAGTGTCTTACAGTTTTTGGTGTTGACAAATATAAGTAGTAATGTTTTATCAAATGTTATTGTTTGAATTGATATTTCTTTAAAAAAAATTCCCAGGGCAGTGTTTGGAGGAAAGTTTATACGTTTTTCCTTGCATTCTCAAGATGACAGAATTGAATGTTCCTTTAACGTTCACATTAACCTAGAAAAACACATTAATACATGGAAAAACCGCACATTTTAAACATTTAAAGAACATTAACTAATAACATTTTCATAACGTTTTCAAGATGATAGAATGGAATGTTTCTGTAACGTTCACATAAACCAAGAAAAAACGTTCTTAATACATGAAGAAAACGCACATTTTAAACATTTAAAGAACATTAACTAATAACATTTTCATAACGTTTTCAAGATGATAGAATGGAATGTTTCTGTAACGTTCACATAAACCAAGAAAAAACGTTCTTAATACATGAAGAAAACGCACATTTTAAACATTTAAAGAACATTAACTAATAACATTTTCATAACGTTTTCAAGATGATAGAATGGAATGTTTCTGTAACGTTCACATAAACCAAGAAAAAACGTTCTTAATACATGAAGAAAACGCACATTTTAAACATTTAAAGAACGTTAACCAATAACATTTGCATAACGTTTTCAAGATGATAGAATGGAATGTTTCTGTAACGTTCACATAAACCAAGAGAAAACGTTCTTAATACATAAAAAAACCCGGACATTTTAAACATTTAAAGAACATTCCGTAATAACGTTTTCATAACGTTTTCAAGATGATAGAATGGAATGTTTCCGCAACGTTCACATAAACCAAGAAAAAACGTTCTTAATACATGAAGAAAACGCACATTTGAAACATTTAAAGAACATTCCGTAATAACGTTTTTGTAATGTTTTCAAAATAATTGAATGGAATGTTCCTGTAACGTTCGCAGAGACCCCACAAAAAACGTTCTTAATACATTAAAAAAACTGGACGTTTTGAACGTGTACAAAACATTCCCAAATAACGTTTTGATAACTTAAAGGGAATGTTAACAAAACGTTCTGACAACAAATTTTTGTTAGCTGGGGAGTGAGTCCACATCTGGCTCAGCACCAGCCAAAGAGTGAAAGCACAGTTTTAATCTGGCAGTTATGTCACGTCACTGAACATTCTAAATCCCATATGTGGTACCTTACTCTCAGGGGCACCGAAATTAAAATCCCACATGTGGGACCGCTCAAAAGGGTAATAGAGATGGCCTCAAAAATGACCAAATTTCCTCCCGTTTGTCAGGCCCCACTTGTCATGTATGGAGACAGATTAGACTCATTAATAATTCACGCAAAAAACAAGATGCACACATGTGTAACACATTTCACATGCATGAAACCAAATTCACGTGCACAAAAAACAATTCACGTGCGCAAAATAAAATTATATATTCATAAAATACATTTCACAAATGCAAAACACAATTCGTAGATCCACAACTGTGCACAAAAACTTTTGAATGTTTAAAATTTACACATTCATTCTGTAATGCAAATGTACAAATCGTCCTTCACGTGTGTGAATTGCCTTGGATGTGTGTGTGTGTTTTTGAGACTTTCCTGGCAGCACAATCCTCCCTACACAGAGGAGTCGTACTCTTTAGCCAATCAGATTTAAGCTCATCAATCGGCCAATCATAACCGCGTGAGGGCGGGCCCCCATGAATGTTACGTCATCAGCGTTCGACCGCAGTTAGAGATCATGGCTAAGCAGCAGAGGTATGTATGTGAGGTTTGATCGGTTCATTTCTGTGTTTACTGAAACTAAGAACTTAGAGATCAGTTGAAGTGATAGTTTATTCAATATTAACAGATGTAAGCAACTGCTGTGGTAATCAGATGTCCCATATGAAGAAGAAATTATGCTTGTTTTGTTGTATTTTAGCTGCAGGTACAGAGACAGACATCTCTCTCAGTTACAATCACACAAATGATTGTAAAACAATAATCTGGGTGGCCAATAGCTCCCATTTAGCACTGGCCTCATTGAGATATTTTTTCACTATGTACATTTTTTTTATGAGCACTCATTGTTTAGTGATGAAGATATTTTGCCATTTGTGCAACAGTATACAGTGTTAAATTGTTATTACACACGTATTGTTCCTTTGTATTTTTCAGGATTACACACCTTTGGCGTGACATCTGGATAGCAGTCACAAACATCTAAATTCATGTTTCCTTATTCTCTTTTATACTTTGTATTAATGTCTTAATCTATTCAGTACACATGTACTTTCATGTTCTGTGCTGTATTGTCATCTCAAGGTTTTTAATGTCACAGGACAATGTTGTGAAGCATTTCTTTTACTTTGCCTGGCAAAAAAAGCATTTTTATGCTGATCAGACAAAGATGCAATTAACATAATATTACTAAGATTACTCAGTACACTATATTAAATGATATTACCATCACTTCATCTCCTGCTTCCTGCTCTTCCTCTGTCTGCAGCTCTTGTACTACGTGCTGACTGCTGTAAATATCAAACCAAAATCTGACGTGTTCTGACAGAGAAAGGGCTAGTGGCGGCTAGATTGAACACATTCCATTTGTTAACTTTCACCTGATGTATTGCACTTAAATGTATCATTTGGAGATAAACATTTATCTACTTTAAAAGAAAAGAAGACACTGACTGGAACACTACCAACATCCCTGACCAGCCATGCAATGACATTGTGCTTCCAGTGCCCTGGCACTGAAGAATTTTATTTCTCTGTACTACATGTTGTGCTTCTTCATCATTTACTCACCCTCAAGTTGTTCCAAACCTGTTCTGAGTTTTGTTTGTTCTGCTGAACACAAAGGAAGTTATTTAGAAGAATGTAACAAAGCAAATCTCTGCAGCCATTGACTAACATAGTATTTTTCTCCCTACTATGTTAGTCAATGGCTGCAGAGATGTGCTTTGTTACAAACATTCTTCCAAATATCTTCCTTTGTGTTCAGCAGAACAGAAATTCATATAGGTTTGGAACAACTTGAGGGTGAGTAAATGAATTTAAAAAAATGTTTTGGGTGAACTCTCTTTAATCATGGCCAAGTCATTTCATATAGGTTTTATTTCCAAAGGATTCAGAAACATTCAAATTAATAAACCGTATACATCAACTGTAGCAAATATCTTTGAATCTTTTAATTCTGACATAAAACAAGAACATTTAATAATGCATAGCAGGGCTTTATTCCTTGAGTGTGTACATTAATACAGTAACTTTTACATGACTTTCAGCCTCTTGTTGAAACAACAGTCAAAATGAAGGGATGCAACATGAGTGTTTTGAAAGAGTTACAGTAGGAATGGTAAGGTAACGGTACTGGTCTCTGCAACTTCATACATCATCTGTCTGGGAAATCTGAAACAATAAAACTGCATATATGTGCAGCTTAAAGTTAAAACAAAGCATAGATTAAATATAAATGGTCTCCAAAGTATGCACTTCATTACATAAATGATCATCATCAGTTGAATGTGTGGTGGACATGACATGCAGGTACAAACACTGTTGTGACTGCTCTTTCCTAATTAAATAATAGTTAAATAAAAGAAGACGTGAAAAATATCTATTTATCTAATTCGTCTATTTATATACACTATCTCTCATCATTCAAACCATTGTTATGCTTTCTATGGAGTTTATGAATCTAAAATCCTACATTTCTATGGTGTGCATATGCTGAATTCTTTATGAAGTAAACATAAGAATCCATCAATACTACTAAATGTTTATTTTCACACAGAGATCAGTTGAAGTGATGGTTTCTTAACTGCTAAGTTCTTAGTTTCAGTAAACACAGAAATGAACCGATCAAACCTCACATACATACCTCTGCTGCTTAGCCATGATCTCTAACTGCGGTCGAACGCTGATGACGTAACATTCAGGTGGGCCCGCCCTCACGCGGTTATGATTGGCCGATTGATGAGCTTAAATCTGATTGGCTAAAGAGTACGACTCCTCTGTGTAGGGAGGATTGCGCTGCCAGGAAAGTCTCAAAAACACACACACACACATCCAAGGCAATTCACACGCGTGAAGGACGATTTGCACATTTGCATTACAGAATGAATGTGTAAATTTTAAACATTCAAAAGTTTTTGTGCACAGTTGTGAATCTACGAATTGTGTTTTGCATTTGTGAAATGTATTTTATGAATATATAATTTTATTTTGCGCACGTGAATTGTTTTTTGTGCACGTGAATTTGGTTTCATGCATGTGAAATGTGTTACACATGTGTGCATCTTGTTTTTTTGCGTGAATTATAAATGAGTCTAATCTGTCTCCATAGTCATGTCTCTATTCCCCACCAGTGGGCGCGCCCCACACTTTGAGTAACGCTGGAATATGGCAACATTTTTATTTTAAAATTTGTATTTGAATATGGCAACATGATACTTTGTTCTACAATATTTATATGATTAAATCACTGACAGAGACCCCTGTCCCATCAACCAATTACTGTGTGCATAGTTAGTAAACATATTCATCATCCATAGCAACGAGGTCAACCCCACCCTTACTCACAGCCTAAAGGGTTAGTTCACCCAAAAATTAAAATTCTGTCTTTAATTACTCACCCTCATGTCGTTCCAAACCCTTAAGACCTTCGTTCATCTTTGTAACAAAAGTGAAAATATTTTTTATGAAATCCGAGAGCTCTCTGATTCCTCCATAGACTGCAGTTTAATTATCATTTTTCAAGGCCCATAAAGGTAGTAAATATATTATAATCATCCATCTGACTCCAGTGGTTCAACCTTAATTTTTTGAAAAGAAGAGAAAACGTTTTGTGCACAAACTGTGTAAGAGTCTGACACAGGCTAGAAGAAATGGTTGATTAAAGTCATTATTTTGTTTGTTTTTTGAAAAAAATATTCTTGTCACCTCATAAAATTCTTCGCCAAAAAACGATTATGTTGGTGATCTCTTTACCATGGACATGGTTGACCCTATGGTTTGTAAATGGCCATATTAAATTCATGTTGGGTGGCCATGATTATTTGCCAGCATGGAAGGCTTGTTAAAATAAACTAAATACAGCTACTATCCACATAAAAAAGTAACACATATTAATATATTGTATTCTGTAAAATGTAATTTTTCATATTATTGAAATTAAACAACTATCACAATTTGGTGGGCAGCTAATTCAACAATATATTTAGCTCATGCAGTCTGCTTTAGCTAGGTTACCACAGATGAAAACAAATGATATACAGTATATTTAAAATTATTTAAAATGTCAGAATTTCCTTCTAATTTCCTCATAGTTTGGGGCCGCTGGTGAGGATGTGTTGCTCTGTCTATACATCTCCTTGGTTACAGTATAGGCAGATCCAGCTTTCTTTGGGCAGCCAGTTCTGTCGATATCTGCCTGTCTGGTCTTAGTCTGTACCTCATCATTGTTTTTTTTAATTTACAGTCTTTCACTGTAATTATATTTTGCTGTTGTATAATCTATTTAGGGCCAAATAACTTTCAAGTTTACTTAGTTTTTATGTAGCTTCAGTCCAGTAAGTCAGATAATTTTCTTTTTGTGCTTTTATAATTTGGTTGGGCAGAATTTTGTGGATCAGCATTTTGTGTCTTGATGCTGGTTGTTGTGTTGGTTTGTTAGCTTCAGGACCATCTGAATCAGGGGACCCTTTTCAATGGCTTGTTTCTCAATGCGCATCAGTAGCATTCATTACAGTATCTCTCTCTCTCTCTGTCTGTCTGTCTCCATCTCCAGGTTTCTCTGATAAATAGCTTGTCGCTGGCAAAGCACAGTCAGTGATAGATGCCGCCTGTCTCTCCCTCTCTATGTCTCTCCCCTGGTTTGAGAGTATTGGCGTTCTGTCCACTTAGTGTTTCCTGCAGCCGCTTCATTCACAGCTTCTCCAGTCGCGCGGCACTTGAGCAGATTTACATAGCAGTAATTTACCCAGAGTGTGTGGTAAACAGCTCAGATTTACTGCTGCTCTCTGGATTACACTTCAACATTCATTAGATTCCCTCCAGGATGAGCAACCTGAGATCTTATTTATTAACGGAGCAGAAGAGAGGAAGAAAATAGGCCAACACAAAGATGAGAGCAAGCAGAGTACATTTTATCAGCTAGAGAATTGAAGAGAAACCATGCAATAAAGACAAATTATAAAGAAGATACTGGTTTCATTCAGCTGGTTTAGTCTCTCATTGTGATATCATATTCAGGGCTGGACTGAGACACTGAGTGTCAGTTTCTCTGCATCTTTTGTGAGTTTGGGTCGTTTATAACATTCATTTGGAATGTGATGTGCAGCAGGTTCACATTATTTGCACATTCTCACAATTTCAAACATTTTTCACGACTTTTTTTTTGCTATGGCACATTGCCTATATAATATAAATTCTACCATAAAAATGTAACCCATGTTTATGTGATGCATCTCACCTGATCACAAATGTGGACAGAAAATAACTAAACATAAACTAAACTTATACATCTGTATTATCTTTACAAAAACTGCTTTTTTATATCAACTTTTAATTTCTTTTCTATCAAACAAACTATAGATTCGGGAGTTACATGGATAACCGAGGTCCTATGAATAAATTCTGTGGTCAACACGCCACCATATGGTTTAGCCTCGCTAGAGGGTGAGATGTCAGGAGATCATATATCAAATTAACGTGCTGCACCTGCAAGTAATCATCCTCTACAAATACAGGTGCAATGCCGCTGGCACATTCTCCTATTTTGCCGAATGGCACCATGTAATCCCTGAGTAACCCCCATTCTATTTCATCCCACCACAATATGCGTCAGCAGTGTACCAGGAGGGGAATGTAGTGGTGCCACAACCACAGGAGACAGACATGAGTTAACTTGATCCTTTTTTAAAAGTCTGATATTGTGACATGCCAACATAAACACCAGTCCCATTAACTAAACTTTAAACATTAAGCCAAGCCTGCAGGTCTGTACTAGGGGTGCGCCGATCCAATATACACAGTATCATATATACAGTAACTCTGCTATTGTTCAGCTAACCTTGAGTTTCTTATGGTTAAATGTAGACCGTTTTATCTCCCGCGGGAGTTCACTTCAACCATTATCACTGCTGCTTATATCCCACCGGATGCTGATGCTAAGCTTGCTATGAAAAAACTTCACGCAGCCATCAGTAAACAACAGACTGATCACCCGGAAGCTGCGTTTATTGTTGCAGGTGACTTTAATCACTCAAACTTAAAGTCAGTGCTACCCAAGTTTCACCAGCATGTTTCCTGCCACACCAGAGGAAACAAAACCTTAGACCATGTTTACACAAACATGGCGGGAGCTTACGTTGCAACACCCCTCCCCCACCTGGGACAGTCAGACCACATCTCTTTGTTCCTCACACCAAAATATGCACCCCTCATCAACCGTGTGAAGCCATCAGTGAAGACAATCAAGGTGTGGCCTGCGGGGGCAGACTCCACACTCCAGGAAAGGTTTCTAAACACAGACTGGAGTATGTTTGCTTCTCAAGCCACCAGTGGCGCTCACACGGACATTGACTCATTCACCTCCTCTGTATTGGATCATATCAATACCACCATTGACATTGTTACAACCCAAAAACAGATCACCACATACCCAAATCAGAAGCCTTGGATGAACAGGGAAGTGCGACTCCTGTTGAAGTCACGCAACACTGCCTTCAGATCAGGAGATGCACAATCCTACAGCGCATCCAGAGCAAACCTGAAGAGGGGCATCAAAAAGGCCAAGCACTGCTACAAGCAAAAGATAGAGGGACACTTTTCCAACTCTGACCCTCGACGCATGTGGCAGGGCATTCAGGCCATCAGTGATTATAAACCCACCCACTCCACCCCCGCAGCCACTGATGTCAACTTCCTGAACGAGCTAAATTACTTTTATGCTCGTTTTGAAAGAGACAACAGAGAAACTGCCACCAAGCTCAAACCCTCAGCTGACCACCCACCAATCACACTCTCCTCCACAGAAGTCTGCAAGGCACTGAGCCGGATCAGCGCGCACAAGGCTGCTGGACCAGACAACATCCCTGGTCGTGTTCTCAGGGCATGTGCGGAGCAGCTCGCTGGGGTTTTTACAGACATTTTCAACCTGTCTCTTGCCCAAGAAGCTGTACCATCATGCTTCAAACGCACTTCCATTGTGCCAGTGCCGAAACACTCCAGCCCGAGGTGCCCTAATGACTACCGCCCTGTAGCACTGACACCCATCGTTATGAAGTGCTTTGAGCGGCTGGTCCTGGAACACCTAAAAGACTCTATACCATCCACATTGGAATCACACCAGTTTGCCTATCGCAGCAATAGGAGCACAGAGGATGCAGTTTCCATGGCACTGCACTCTGTGCTCACCCATCTGGACAGTAAAAACACTTATGCACGCATGCTGTTTGTTGACTTCAGCTCAGCATTCAACACTGTCATCCCATCCAAGTTAATTGCCAAACTTGGAGACCTGGGCATCAACACTTCAATGTGTAACTGGATTTTGGACTTCCTAACTGACAGACCCCAGAATGTTCGATCAGGATCCACCTGCTCCACGTCCATCACACTCACACTCAACACACCCATTATTCCAAGCTCCCTCATCGTAAGTCCTATTACCTGGTCCGAAGAAACCATCCCCTCCTCCAATGCCTCCACGAACCCTCCGCCGGGCTGTCCACCTGGCTTGCTGTACCTCACTCGGACACGACGCACTCCCACCATTCACTCGGCTCACACGTCACTTGGTACTGGTCACCCGGGGGTCAATGAAACCCTCTCGTTGCTAAAAGAACGCTTCTGGTGGCCAGGGATGGCTAAGGATGTCAGAAGGTACGTGCAGGGCTGTAGGGAGTGTGCCATTTCCAAGTCTCCGCGTCATCTTCCAGCTGGTAAACTCCTTCCTCTGCCCGTTCCAGAACGCCCATGGTCACACCTAGGAGTAGATTTCATCACTGACCTGCCGGTCTCAGACGGTAATACCACCATTCTAGTAGTGGTAGATCGTTTCTCTAAATCTTGTCGTCTGATCCCACTCCCAGGTCTGCCTACTGCCATGGAAACAGCTGAGACACTCTTCAACCAAGTTTTTAGATACTTCGGAGTACCAGAGGACATTGTATCAGACAGAGGTCCCCAGTTCATATCCAGAGTATGGAGATCGTTCTTCTCACTCCTAGGTGTGGCTGTTAGCCTGACGTCGGGGTATCATCCACAGTCAAACGGGCAGACGGAAAGGAAGGTACAGGAAATTGGCCGCTTCCTACGTACCTTCTGTCATGACCACCAGGACTCTTGGAACCAGTTCCTGGGTTGGGCCGAGTACGCCCAAAACTCTCTGAGACAGTCGACCACAGGACTCACCCCGTTCCAGTGCGTACTCGGCTTTCAACCTCCACTGTTCCCCTGGGATGGGGAACCCTCCGACGTTCCTGCAGTGGACTACTGGTTCCGAGAGAGCGAGAGGGTCTGGGACTCAGCCCACCATCAGTTGCAACGGGCCCTGCGCAGACGCAGGATGGTAGCTGATCTCTGACGTTCTGACACCCCTGTCTTCCAGCCTGGTCAGCTGGTGTGGCTATCTACCAGAGATATCAGAATGCGTCTGCCTTGCAAAAAGCTGAGTCCCAGGTTCATTGGCCCATTCCCCATCACCAAGCAGGTCAATCCAGTCACCTATCAACTCCGTCTGCCACAAGGGTATCGTATACATCCCACTTTCCATGTCTCACTGCTGAAAGCTCACCACCCCTCTGTTTCTCCCACAGGACCTGACGTAGTTCCCACTGAACCCCCCCTTCCACTCATCCTGGAGGACGGTACGGCCTACAAGGTCAATGAGATCTTGAACTCCCGACGTCGTGGTGGTCAGCTGGAATATCTAGTGGATTGGGAAGGATATGGTCCCGAGGAACGCTCCTGGGTCCCAAGGAACGACATTTTAGATCCCAGTTTACTCCAGACCTTTCACGACAGTCATCCTGAGAAGCCAGCTCCGCGGGGTAGAGGACGTCCACCACGGCGTCGGGGTTCTCGGCCCTCTGGAGCGGGCCGTGGAGGGGGGGGTACTGTCACAGACACGTCAGGTTCCACCCTCCACCAATCACAGCGCACTCCTTCCCCAGAGTACTGATCACCATCACCTGCACCTCATCACCACACTCATCACCAGCACTACCAGACTCACAACCACACAGCACTCCACGTCCGGTCTCGTTCGCATATACTTCAGGCTATGCTTACCTCAAGGACTCTACTACTGATACTTACCTGTCTCCAGCGTGTCTCCTTCCCTCCGTGTTCCTTGTCTGCTGTGTGGGTGTGTTCCTGTCCGTCCCTCAGTACTCCAGCGATCTACAGTCTCCAACGATCTCCAGTCTCCAGCGACCTCCAGGCTCCAGCGTCATTCCATCTACAAAACAAAAGACAGTAACTCTCTCTCTCTCGTATCACCTTCTAATCTACCAACAACCAGTTTACTCACCTGCTCCACAACACCTGCTCTACTGTGGTCTAATAAACTACCCTTACCTGTTAACATCTGTGTCTGCCTCCTGTGTACTTGTAACAATATGTAAGTCATACATAAATGTAACAGGTAAGATTTATGTAATTGTATTGATAAACTGAATGTGATTCATATATACCAGTTATATGTGAATGGTGTATCCGGACCAGTATACTCCTGTATACACTGCTGAAATTCGGTCAAATTCCATGGATTCGTATATATCCGTATACATCCGAAATTATACCAAAGGAAACACAATGCATTAACCCTCTAGGCGCCACGGTCGAGTTTACTCGACAAGATGCGGCACTGAATAAAATGGCCGATTTTGTCAAATAGGGTGTCAAATTTCGTTCGACCTCCCCTCCACTAGATGGCAGACATGTCATACTTCATCCCAGACTCAAAAAAATGTCATGCTTCTATACAAAATCTTCGAGCAAGAGCGCATTGAATCAGTGTGAGCAAAAGCGGAGCTAGTGTGCAGGTGTGCCATTTTATCAGAGCGATATTGTCAACGTCAGCGAGTATTTTCATTAGATTATTATTATTATTATCTAATGGCATCAATAAAGCTTACCCCCAATGAAGTGCTGGGTCTTCTGTTCGCGGACCCTGATTCTGAAGGGGAATATCTGCCTTCAGAAGATGATGTTGATTCTGAAAGTGAAACTGTAGCCCTACACCAAGCATAAACGGTGAATCCTTTGCCCGATGTAGATGGTCCTTTGCCCAATGTTAGTGGTGGGAACAATGTTTCCCGGGGTTGGAGTGTTCATCGAGAAGTTAGCAGGAGTGTTAGTGTTGTGGGGAACGAGGCGGGAGATTTTTACCGCGCTAGCCATGAAGCTCTGTCTTCTGACCGCGTGCCTCTCCGCGATCGCGGCGACAGTATTGTGGTGGAGACTTTGTGTAATGCCGCTGGGTATGTTAGACGAGGGCGAAGTATTCATAGGACAGTTAGGGGGCAACGTGGAGCCAGGGTGGGGAGTTGCAATGACAGTAATCCGAGCAGGGCACACTCGGCGCGCACACGCGCGCCAGGCAGATCTGGCCGTGCTGCTCGCAGCACGAGCAGAGGCGGTGTGACACGGGGCGGAGGGGCTATTATGCATAGTCTATCGCAAGCTGATGAGAATGCCGGCTTTGAGTATTTGGCCAATGAGGATGAGTACCAAAGTTGGATCATGCCTTTTGATCAGCCAATTGGATATCTGGGGGAAAGAGAACTCTCCAATGCCAATTCGCCCCTAGATTTTCTATCACTCTTTCTCTCTGATGATTTCTGGAATTTGCTTGTAAATGAGACAAATCGCTACGCCCATCAGTTTTTAGCCTCCCATCAACTCCAGCCACACTCCAGATTTCATCAATGGTCTGACGTAACTGTCAGTGAAATGAAAGCTTTCTTTTCTCTGCATTTGAGTATGGGTCTGGTAGAGAAGTCAGAGTTGGAGGATTATTGGGCCGAATATTGGCCAACAGCAAAACCTGGATTTGGCAATGTGATGTCCAGGAATAGATTTGAAATGATTTTGTCTTTCCTTCACTTCACCAATAATGAGGAGTGTGTTGACAGGGGTCAGCCAGGGTATGACAGGCTATTCAAAATCCGCCCAGTCATCAATTTGGTCATCCCCCGGTTTTCAGCAATGTATGGTCCATCTAAGCAGCTGTCATTGGATGAAATGACCATTGCATTCAAAGGGAAATCAACCCTAAAATGTGCAACCCAAACAAACCAGACAAATATGGCTACAAAGTATTTGTTCTGAGTGAAGCCAAGTCTACAGTGGTCCATGTGCTACAGTGGTCCATGTACACTGGACAAAGTAGGTCGAATGCAAATGATTTTGGTGCTACACACCTTATTGTCCGTGAGCTGATGGCCCCGTACACAGGGAAAGGTCATGAGGTGTACATGGACAGCTATTACACCTCGCCAGCCATAGCAGATGAGCTGGCAAGCAATGATTCAGGTTTGTGTGGGACTGTCATCAGTAAAAGGAAGGGGATGCCAAAGGACCTCACCCCTGAACAGTTACCATTGAGAAAGAGAGATGACCCAATCTTCATGAGGAAGGGGAAAATGCTAGCTTGTGTATGGCATGATACAAAGCGCCTCACAATGCTCACTACACTGCATTCCACCACATGTGTCAGAAAGCGCATCAGGACCAAACACACTGATAGTGGCTATAGGGAGATAAATAGGCCTGTTTGTGTTGATGACTACAATTCATTCATGGGGGATGTCGACACAGCAGACCAGAGAATGAAGACCTACCTCTTTCCCCATAGGTCAAGGAAATGGTACAACAGGATTTTCAATGCCATTATCAGTGTAAGCATGGTGAATGCCCACATCATTTACTGCCGCTGCACTGCTGCTCCTCACAAGCCCCTGAAAGTCTTCGTGCAGGATGTCATCACTGCTTTACTGGAAGGCTTCTCCAGGAAAGAGAGCAACAAAGGCCGAAAGTCATCCTCACTGGGAGACTTGCCACAGAGACTCACTGAGCGACACTTTATCTGCCAATCTGATGGTTACCCAGATTGTGTAGTTTGTTCTGATCTGACCCGCCCTAAAGGCCGCCGTCAGACAAAATACATGTGCAGGCAGTGTGGGGTGGGTCTTTGTGTTGTGCCTTGCAATGAGAGGTACCACACCATGAAACACTACAAGAAATGTCACCTGGATGGATAGGGAGTCATTATCTCTACAGCAAAAGCTACATAATTTTTTTTTTCATTTATTAGTAATGATTTACATTGTTGATTTACTATCTACGGTGGCCCAGTAGTGCACAACACAACGAAATTCAAAAAGCAAACATAAGTTCACAACACAACGAATTAAAGCCACAACACAACGGAAACAAGCCACAACACAACGAAATCGCCACAACACAACGGAAACAAGCCACAACACAACGAAATCGCCACAACACAACGGAAATAAGTCAAGTCAAGTCAAGTCAACTTTATTTATATAGCGCTTTTAACAATGTAGATTGTTTCAAAGCAGCTTTACAGTGTTAAACAGCAAAATAATGCAGCCTAATTTTATTCAGCTGTATAGCCATTTGATGTCATCAGTTCATTTCAATTTCCATACGGTGACAGTGTGGGCTTTAGATCAATAATTAGATCAGTAATTTAGTTTACATGGTTAAATTAGTTTATTAATTAGATTTATTTCGATGTTTAGTTGAAAAATATAGTGTCCCCAACTGAGCACGCCAAGCCAGAGGCAACAGTGGCAAGGAAACCAAAACCCCATTAGGTGACCTAATGGAGAAAAATAAACCTTGGGAGAAACCAGGCTCAGTCGGGGTGCCAGTTCTCCTCTGGCCAATTTACAAACAACGTATTATTATTATTATTCTGGCTGCTTTACAGGTCAGAGGTCATAATAGATCGGAATATTCAAAGGACCGGAGGCAACACGCTGGAGACGGGTTTATTGAGGATGATGTTGATTAAATAATTATTAAAGTGCAATATTCGAATGATCGGAGGCAACACGCTGGAGACGGGTTTATTGCGGATGACATATCGATTTAAGTATTATTTAATGATAATATTCGAACAATCGGAGTCATCACGCTGGTGACGGGTTTATTTAGATGCCGTGTCGATGAGGCAGTTGCAGGGGGAGGATAATTGACACGGTCTCTGCAGACACTTCGGGGTCCTGTGTTGGTCTTCTCTGGTCCACCATCTGATTAGGATACGGCCCAGATCTGGCTGACTGCAGTAAACCTCGGGATAAAACAGAGGGAATATCATTAGCGTAGATGCCATTCTTCTGATGATGTAACGAGTACATCAGGTGTTATGGGAAGTGTTCCCGGTTCCGGCTGACCTAGTTAATGCAGCCTAACAATCAATTCATTGATAAAGTGTTTTATGTGTATGCCACAGTAAAGAGATGTGTTTTTAGTCTAGATTTAAACTGACAGAGTGTGTCTGCTTCCCGAACAGTGCTAGGAAGACTGTTCCAGAGTTTAGGAGCTAAATAGGAAAAGGATCGACCGCCTGCAGTTGATTTGGATATTCTCGGTATTAACAACTGGCCAGAATTTAGAGATCGCAGTAGACGTGATGGAGTATAATATGTTAAGAGCTCACTCAAGTATTGGGGAGCTAAACCATTTAGTGCTTTGTAAGTAATAAGCAAGATTTTAAAATGTATGCGATGTTTAATAGGTAGCCAGTGCAATGTTGACAGAACTGGGCTAATATGGTCATACTTCCTGGTTCTAGTAAGTACTCGAGCTGCTGCGTTTTGGACCAGCTGGAGTTTATTTATTAAGCGAGCAGGGCAACCACCCAATAGAGCATTACAATAATCTAGCCTTGAGGTCATGAACGCATGAACTAACTGTTCAGCATTTTGCATTGAGAGCATGTGCCGTAATTTTGATATATTTTTAAGATGGTAGAAAGCAGTTTTACAGATGCTAGAAACGTGGCTTTCAAACGAAAGATTGGTATCAAAGAGCACACCCAGGTTCCTCACTGACGACGAAGACTTGAAGTGCTCGCAGCCATCAAGTGTTAGACAGTATTCTAGGTTACTACTTGTGGAGCTTTTTTGTCCAATAATTAAAAATTCAGTTTTTTCTGAATTGAGTTGCAGGAAATTACCAGTCATCCAATGTTTTATGGCGGCTATGCATTCCGTTAATCTTGTGAATTGGTAAATTTCTTCAGGGCGTGAAGAAATATAGAGCTGAGTATCGTCAGCATAACAATGAAAACTAATGCCATGCTTCCTAATAATATCTCCCAGTGGTAGCATGTACAGGGTGAAGAGTAGCGGTCCTAGCACTGAGCCTTGTGGTACTCCATACTGAACTTGCGATCGGTGTGACATCTCTTCATTTACTGCTACAAACTGATAACGGTCGCATAGGTATGATTTAAACCATGATAAAGCAATTCCACTAATACCTACATAATTTTCGAGTCTATTCAAAAGAATGTTGTGGTCGATGGTATCAAATGCAGCGCTAAGATCGAGTAACACTAATAGAGAGATACAGCCACGATCGGATGATAAGAGTAAATAAGCCACAACGGAAATGCTCCCGACCACTAGGGGGCAGAGTCGGCACTGAAAAGCCGATTTCCTCTGAAGTCGGGACACGAAGAGATTCTCAATGTAAGTAATGTGAGCATAAAACGTTAATAGTTTTTAAATTATCAAAATATGTTTTATTGAATGTTTGGATATCCTGATAATCTTTATGTATCGATTCATAAAACGAGTATAAGATAAATGATGTTTGATTTGGACAACTTAGCTCTGCTTTTGTTTCATTAATACCTGATGTCAGCTAAAATGTTAAATTTCAACCGTTGTCTTTATAGGCTGGCATGTTTTGTCCATTTTGTGGAAACGATCTGGGGATTATTATAGCCTTTTGTGGCTCGTGTGGTTCTAATGTCCAGTTTTTGGCTGAAGTTCAACGTGGTAAGTAGGCCTATGTATTAAGTCAGCTTGATCATGTTATCATGATGTAATTTATACATACGTTTTGAACACTGGGCTCAAATGCACAAATAAGCATGAAAAATTTAAATATTTAGAACCTGTAGTCTAGTGTGTAGCTATATCTAAACCACAAGTTAAACGGCAAAAAATGCTCTTCTTATTTTGTATTTTTTTCATGTTTCCAGTCCAAATATCTAAACATTCTTAAATCAAGATGCATTTACTAGGTAAGTAAAAGGACATAAGATATTTTTCTTATGGGGGAGGGGGGGGGGGGGGGGGGGGGTCGGGGGGTAGTTAATTTTATTTAATCATTTAAGTTTTTGCTTAAAAGAAGCTAAATTATCTGCCAATGGGGTGAGAAAAATAATCTTATTTCTGTTTCAGACATTTTTCAGAAATCAGATATAATTTTTCTCACCCCATTGGCAGATAATTTGTTGTTTTAAGCAAAAACTCAATTAATTTTGATTGTATTTTCAAGAAAAATATCTTATGTCATTTGACATATCTAGTAAATGCATCTTGATTTAAGAATTGTTTATATTTAGACTAGAAACAAGACAAAATGACTAAGTAAGAAGTGCATTTTTTGCTGTGTACTGTTATTGTAGCATACTTTTTATTAACTAAATTATTTGAGGCAGGTGGTTCTACCAATTAAAATTGTAACTCAATAGTACCCTTTCTATTATGTATTGAAAGCTTGAGTGTGTCCAATTACATTATGCCCTGTAAAACATATGAATGCTATGTTCTATTCTTTCTTGATTGTTAGAGTCATCAGTCCATGTTTCTGAGGATGATCTTCTTCTAAAGTACTTCAGAGATGGACACAGTTACAGTGTCATTGTGGATTTCTTGGCATCGAAGCACAACATTAAAATGAGCCTGCGTACCCTGAAAAAAAAGTTGAACAGACTGTCCTTGTACAAACGAAAAAACTACTCACCTTTGGACAATGTCCGAACAGCTATTATTGCAGAGTTGCATGGTTCTGGACAGCATTATGGTTACCGCACAATGTGCCAGACCCTACGCCAAAAACACAATCTTACAGTGAGAAGGCAAGATGTAATGCTTATGATGGCAGACCTTGATCCATTAGGCATTGAACAACGCTCAAGAAGAAGATTTGTGAGAAGGGTTTACCATTCTTTGGGGCCAAATCATGTCTGGCACATTGATGGCTATGACAAATTAAAACCATACAGTTTGGCTATAAGTGGCTGCATTGATGGTTACTCACGCAAAGTGATGTGGTTAGTTTGTGGAGCTACCAATAACAACCCAGATATTATAGCTCATCATTACCTACAGTGTGCTACTGAATTTGGGGTCATACCAAAGCTTCTTCGCACAGACTGTGGCACTGAAAATGGAACTATGGCTGCAATCCACTGTTCTCTGAGATCAACCCACACAGATGACCTTGCAGGGGCTTCAAGCCATATGTATGGCTCCTCAATCACAAACCAACGAATTGAAAGCTGGTGGTCATACTTCAGAAAACAAAGGTATAGTCTACAGTCATGATGTTTTGGGGTTATATTTAATATTACTTTTCTTGCTGAATTTTACAGTTGGAAATCCTCAATTAAAACATGTTCTAATTCCAGATTCAAATTTATGTTTGAGTACCATGTCATGTCGGTACCATTGTTTTGTCTCTACTTAAATGTCCTATTTAAACTAAGGCCTAATTCTGGCTTAATCTAAACCCTGTCTGTGAAACCAGTCCTGGGGCCTGTACCATGATTGTAGTTTAACAGGATTTACAGGATTAGTTTCCAGTTGACAAAACCAAACCAATCTATTCAGGCTTTGTTGGTCCCATGATGCTGATCATCAGCTTTCTCTGTCAACTCAGGCTTTGATCCTGAGTTTAGGAGTTTAGCTGTGACATCAGTAGTGAACAGCCAATCACACGCTGTGGATCAGTGAAACTGAGATTCACTTCTCGAAGCAGTGAGATTGATTTCTCTCTTCTGTAGAATATTACATGACTGAAAAATATTAATAATTTAAACAAATTTACACAGGAAGAAGAAAAGAGCTGTCTATGAAAGCATTTAAGCTCACATGTAGTAATTTGTATAGCTTTATTTATTTATTTTAAAGTTTATTTGTATAACCTGTATATAGGCTATTTATATTCACTTTTTAACTAAGTGCCTATTAATGATTGATTAAAATGATACATATGTAATAATGTATACAGGTATAATGACATAAATGATATCTAAATCATTCAAAATTATTATTATAAATAAGCATCATGTTTCAAACAGCCAGACGTTTTAGTCTTTAAAAACCATTTGCTATGTAGTGATCTTTAATTTGGAGTAGAAACCTTTAAAGGGAGTGACTTTATTGCATCAGAGGTGTGTCACTTTGCTCACAGCTGATTGGTCTAATTTCAGTTTGAGATCTCTTATTCAGAACATAATCTGCCCTGGAGCAGGTTAGCTGTGGAGCGTAAATTACTATGGAGATGAACACTGCTAAAAGCCAAACCCAGGATTGGCACAAACTAAGCTTAAACATATTTGGTTAGCCAGCTAAACCGGCTTCATGGTATAGGCCCCTGAATGTCTAAAAGGGATGTTGATATTGTTGTTTTATTTACACAGGTCTCAGTTCTGGATGGATCTTCTAAATGACTTGAAAGAGAGACAACTTTTTAATGGCAGTCATGAGCACATATGCTTGGTGCGTTTTGTGTTTTTAAGTGTGCTGCAGATGGACCTTGATGAATGCAAAGAAATTTGGAACACTCACACCATTAGGGCAGTTAAACAGTCTCGCTGTCCTTCCGGTAAACCAGATGCAATGTACGCTCTTCCACACAGGTTGGTATATGACTATATTAAATGTTAAACTTATTTGCATTTTATAATGGAATTGTTAAAATGATAGTTAACACAACCTCAAACTCTACCATCATATACTCACCCTAATGTTGTTCCAAAGCCATGAAGCTTGCTTTCTTCCACTGAACACAAAATGGAAATATTATATATATTGTTAGTCTCACTCACCATTTCATTCAATGCTCTTTCGTAAAATGAAAAAAGAGATTGGGGCTAACATTCTATTCCACAGAAGAAAGTCATTGACATGAGGTTTAATAAAGTGTTATTTTGAGCCAAAAATAAAATTCAGAATTTAATACGAATTAACCTTTATTGCTCTCAATACTGTACCTTGAATTTTCACACCAAACAATATAATGGTAGACACATTTTCCTCTTTTACTCAAAGGTTTAATGGAAGAGAATGTGGATTTCGTGTCTCACAGGAAGACTTGGACTACTTTTTCATTGAACCGACTATTAGTACATGTGGAGATGAACAGCTTCAGGCAAACTTTGAAGAATTACATGCTCAAAGCAATCTGACTACACCTCACGCTTGGGAGACTGGTGTGGAGAACTATATAACTTTAAAGAACATGGCCCGCATTTAAACTCTGGTTAGTTCAGAAACGTGTGTTATTTGGAACAAACGGTTAAAGGGATAGATATCCCTTTACATTTACATTGTTCTACTCAGTGCAATCCAAAACCAGGTGAGTTTTGGATACCAAAGTCCATTGCATTTTTGAACTCTTCATAGCTTTTGGACATTGGCAATTTGATTGTGTTGGCACAGGTGCTGGCAATGGGACATTTAGAAGTCCACTCAAAACTCAGTCGGGGCTGAGGGAGAATTGTTGAAGGAGGCAGTGAATCGAGTCCTGTTGCAAACATCAGGATGTCCTGGAGGAAGACTCTGGTTTCTTGTTCTGAAAAAAAGAAAAGAAAAAAAATTAATTTTATGAAATATGTACACAACAACAATAAAATGTGATGTTCAATCCTTTACCTCCAGTGTCAAGCAGATAGTCTCTCCAGTATCCTAGAATCCTTGTTTCTTCTTGTCGTCTGGTGCTACCTTCTTCACTGAGCTGAGCCTTGAAGACAGCCTCCAATGATTCAGGTTTTAGTTTCTCAACACTGTAGCACATGTAGGGTCTGAATACACTTGGATGTTGTTCCAGGGCATGGATGACATCCAAGGTGGAAAGCCCATCCCTAAATCTGGAATCCAAACAAGATCACAAAGTAACGACAATGATAAGTATATGCAACAAATAACAATTAAATGCAACAATTAATAAGCAAATTAGAAATCAACTTACCTTTGTATTGAGAACTGGTTTCTGTATAATATGTACCATTGTATGAAATCCTTCACAATGTTTTCTTTGCCTTCAACACTTTGTGGGTAATCAAAACATCCAGCAGTCTGCAGCAAGCTGGCATACTTGTCAATGAGCATGTGTAATTCATCCAAAGAAGCTGCATTGGATATCTGGTAAATAGGATACATAAAAACATTCAAAAGTAAATTCTAATACATTTTTCATAAAGCCAATACAAAAAAGATTTAAACTTAATCCTTGAACCATAATAAAAAAAAAAAATTAAAAAAAAAAAATATATATATATATATATATACACACACGCACGCATATGTGTATATATAATGTACAACGTGTGTGTGTATATATATATATATATATATATATGTATATATATATATATATATATATATATATATATATATATATATATATATATATATATATATATATATATATATATCAAATCAAATCAAATCACTTTATTTGTCACTCTACCATATGCACAAGTGCAACAGTAGGTGAAATTCTTAGGTGCAGTTCCGAGCAACATAGTAGTCATGACATGACATGTACAACATTTAAGCAACAACAGATTATACATCTGATGCGCACACAATTACTCACAGCACAGTATACACTACAATAAACAATAAATAATTTACACAATGTGAGTGTAGTTCTCACAGCTTTAAACAATATACACATACTTACAATATACATATACTTTAAACAATATACACTAAACATACACTAAACAATATACATTACGCTATAATAATAATAATATACAATGTATAGTATAAAATATTATTCACAGATTGAAAAATTGAAATCCAAAGTGCAATAGATGCTTTATGATAAATAAATGTGTATATAATGTGTGTGTATCTACAGTGGGTTGTGCTGAGTGATATTCTTTCCAGAGTGTGTTATGATACTGATGGATCAGGAGTTAAGTAGTCTAATTGCTTGTGGGAAGAAGCTGTTCTGGAGTCGGCTGGTGCGTGTTCTGATGCTGCGGTACCGTCTGCCTGATGGCAGCAGTGACAGCAGCCCATGGTTCGGGTGGCTAGAGTCTCTGATGATCCTCTGAGCTCTCTTCACACACCGCCTGGCGTAAATGTCCTGGAGGGAGGGAAGCTCACCTCCAATGATGCAGCTGGCCGTGCGCACTACCCTTTGCAGGGCCTTGCGGCTGCGGGCGGTACTGTTGCCGTACCAGGTGGTGATGCAGCCAGTCAGCAGGCTCTCTATGGTGCAGGTGTAGAAACGTGTGAGGATGTGGCGGTTCATTCCAAACCTCCTCAGCCGTCGCAGGAAGAAAAGGCGCTGATGAGCCTTCTTCACAACGGCCTCGGAGTGGACGGACCATGAGAGTTCCTCTGTGATGTGGACACCGAGGAACTTGAAGCTGCTGACTCTCTCCACCGGTGCTCCATCGATGGTGATGGGGCGGTGTTCTCTCTCATTCCTCCTGAAGTCGACCACCAGCTCCTTGCTGACGTTGAGGGAGAGGTTGTGCTCCTGACACCACCGTGTCAGAGTGTGCACCTCCTCTCTGTAGGCCGTTTCATCATTGTCGGTGATAAGACCTACCACCGTCGTATCGTCAGCAAACTTGATGATGGTGTTGGAGCTGTGGGTTGCCACACAGTCATGTGTGTACAGGGAGTACAGGAGTGGGCTGAGAACGCAGCCCTGAGTGGCTCCAGTGTTGAGAGTCAGTGATGAGATGTTACTGCCCATTCTGACCACCTGGCGTCTGTTTGACAGGAAGTCCAGGTTCCAGCTGCATAACAAGCTGTTTAAGCCTAGAGCCCGGAGCTTAATGTCAAGTATGGAGGGCACAATGGTGTTGAATGCTGAGCTGTAGTCCACAAACAGCATTCTCACATATGTGTTCCTCTTTTCCAGGTGGGAGAGAGCAGTGTGTATAGTGGATGAAATGGCATCATCAGTGGAGCGGTTTGTGCGGTATGCAAACTGCAGTGGGTCCAGTGAGGGGGGGAGAACAGAGCAGATGTGGTTTCTGACCAGTCTCTCAAAGCATTTACTGATGATGGGGGTCAGAGCAACAGGACGCCAGTCGTTTAAGCAGGTGGTTTTTGACTGCTTAGGTACAGGAACAATAGTGGACGTTTTAAAGCATGTGGGGACCACAGACAGGGAGAGGGACAGGTTAAAAATGTCCGTGAAGACTCCAGCCAGTTGGTGCGCGCATACTCTGATCACGCGGCCGGGAATGCCGTCTGGACCCGCTGCTTTACGGACGTTCACCCGCCGGAAGGATCGGGTTACATCCGCGACAGATACGGAGAGTGCACTAACCTCTGTATCTTCAGCCGCGATCTCTCTCTCCGTGAGGGCGGTGTTAGTTCCCTCAAAGCGAGCATAGAAGGTGTTGAGCTCGTCCGGGAGAGAGGCAGCGGTGTTCACGGTGGAGTTTGTGTTCCCTTTATAGTCCGTGATGGTGTTAATTCCCCTCCACATGCTTCTGGAGTCGGTGGTGTTGAACTGTCCTTCAATCTTGTCCCTGTACTGCCGTTTTGCTGCTCTTATGGTTTTCCGGAGGGCATAACTTGCTTGTTTATGCTCCTCCGCGTTACCGGAGTTAAAAGTCAAGGTCCGCGCATTGAGTGCCGCGCGAACATCCCCATTTAGCCACGGCTTCTGGTTAGGGTACAGCCGAATTGTTTTGGTCGGAACAACGTCTTCTACGCACTTACTGATGAAACACGTTACGCTATCAGCGTAGACCTCGATGTTGTCATCAGAGGCCGACCGGAACATCTCCCAGTCCGCGTGATCAAAACAGTCTTGTAGCATAGAGTCTGATTGGTCCGACCAGCACTGGATGGTTCTGAGGGCGGGTGCTTCCTGTTTCAGTCTCTGCCTGTAAGCGGGCAAAAGGAGAACGGAAGAGTGATCCGATTTGCCAAATGGTGGGCGCGGGAGGGACTTGTAACCATCGCGGAAGGGAGAGTAACAGTGATCTAAGACACGGTTCCCTCGCGTGTTGAAGTTAACATGTTGGTGGTATTTAGGTGCAATGCGTTTGAAGTTGGCTTTGTTAAAGTCCCCAGTCACAATAAACGCAGCCTCAGAATGCGCGGTTTCCTGCTCACTCACTGTCCTATACAGTTCCTTTAGTGCCCGGTCTGTGTCGGCTTGTGGGGGAATATACACAGCTGTGATGATGACCGCTGTGAATTCCCTCGGTAGCCAGAATGGTCGGCACAGAACCATGAGAAGTTCCAGATCAGGAGAACAGAAAGACTTGATAGAATGTACGTTCCTCTGATCACACCAGGATCTGTTGATCATAAAACATACACCCCCGGCCTTTGCTTTTCCCTGAGAGATCTTTTTCTCTGTCCATTCGATGCACGGAGAACCCCGTGGTTTCGATGGCCGAATCTGGAATCCGAATCTGGAATCTTATCTTAAAAAAAAAAAAAAAACTTTTCTTTTCCTTCTATTTTCCTCTACTACTTCCCTAGTGTGTGATGCTCTGTGCAATGTCCAAAACTTAGTACTTCAGGCACTTTCCGTGTTTTGCTGCCTCCTCATGATGGATCACTTCCTGTACTCCTCAGTTGTAAGTCGCTTTGGATAAAAGCGTCTGCTAAATGCATAAATGTAAATGTAAATGTAAAATAATTACAACATTTTTAAGATTACCCGTTACACATTCAGGGTCAACACACTGTAAAAAACACAATTTGAAAAAAGTTGAAATGACTGACTTTGTTGTGTTGGTTCAGCAAAAATCCACACTGTAAAAATCTTGTACAACAAAAAAAATATTTTTACCGTACTAATTTCCCCTAGCTTTTTCTTGTTGAATCAACTTTTGTAAATAACAGTTATATGAACTGAAAATAACCCTCTATGGCATGACTTTTGGAGAAAAAAATATTTCACCCCAGTTTTTGGGAGCTTGGGGGTCCCAAATAATATATCCATCATAAAAAGTGTTTTGGTTTGTTGCCTCAGGGCAACAATGTGCCATAAGGGTACTAAAATTCCAAGGTTTTCTACATAGATTTTCAATAGGGAAAACAAGCAATATGTGCATTAGATAAAGTTTTATTTTGAAAAACATCAAACAATACAAAAACACTACTACTATACCACAGCTACCACAGCACACCTTCAGGGGTCTAGAGGAGTCCATGCCTCGATGGGTCAGGGCTGTTTTGGCAGCAAAAGGGGGACCAACACAATATGAGAGAGGTGGTCATAATGTTATGCCTGATCGGTGTTAATAATAATGATAAAAAACACAAATGATACACATAATGCACAGTCTTTGAGTTTTCTGAACGTGTAAAAACAAACTTTCCAGGAAGACTTGAATGCACCATATGGTCCTAACCCTATGATATTGCCTGAACAAAAGTGGTCTAACTGCACAGTGTTGCCCTGAGGCAACAAACAAAAAAACACAGTTTTAGTATATAAATAAAAACAATTTACATACTGATGCACATGCATATATATTTTTAATATAAATTTATTTCAATTTAAACATGTTGAAAAGTGATATTTATCGAACCAATTGATGACACTGTGTCCCATGTGGCTTTGCTTCATGAAAGGACTGTTCCACCCCCAAACAAAAAGTCACACCCACTTCAGCCCCTCATTTCATGTCAGGTGATATTATATATTTAAAAAATATATTTAAAAAAGTTAAAGGGGCGGTGTGAGGTCCAAAATGGTAGTTTGTTGCCTGAGGGCAACACCATGCCATAGAGGGTTAAGTTGTCTGTGACACAAAATAATTTTTTAGTTGACTCAACTTTACATTATTTGTTTTCTGGAGAGATGCAACTATTCTGTAACAAATCTTTTGTAGTTGAGCCAGTTCAACAAATTGTGTCTATTGGAAACAGAAGTTCTTATTAAGTAGAATTTTTTATTGAAAAAGTTTGGTCTGACCTGGTTAAAGAAACTAGGATCCATTCAGTTTTCATTATCACTATCTCAGCAGAGCAGAAGACATGTCTTGCAAATGTGTTAACCCTTTCTCATTGGATTGACACATTTTCCCACAGATGTAAGTAAGGATTGTTATGCTAAATCGCAAACCGATCTCTCTGATCTGATTAACTGGTACCCTATTGGAGCCTTAATAACTCAAACAGCGTCCCATAAAATGTATTCAACAAACAAGCATGATGTTAAACCTTAAAACTTACTTCAAATATGATGTTTTCTTGTTCTTCAGTATCTTGCAACCATAATCTCTCGTCCTTTTCAAAACTGCACGCGCTGCCGGCGAATGCCAAAAAAACTCTTCTTTTGACAAGAGGTTAAATGAGATGTCAGTCAGCGCCAGTAGCAAATAAAATGTTGGGGTGGCACCCAGGGTGGGCAACTGGATGTCCAGTGCCACTCTGGCTCCGCCACTGCCTGTTCAGTTCCTGGCGTTGGAGGCGTTGTATTTGCTGCTAGTACTGCGTCCTTCCTACCTTTAATATGGGTGCCCAGACCTCTTTTTATCATTACAGCGAATCAATAAAAAATCAAACACCTTCATTAAAGAGCATTCCTCTACTAGCATCAGCCCCCGCCACAGTGCAGTGAGCTGCCGTCTGCGGTTCTCCAAACCCTTGCCGCATGGAGCCAGGCTTGGGAAGCTATTCCTGGAGTGTCAAATTGGGTTTTAAAGACGATAATAGGGGTTACTCGCTCCAATTCGCTTGCAGACCAACATTCAAGGGAGTGGCTTACCAACCTACAGTTCCACCATTCGGACTGTCTGTAGCTCCATGCACTTTTACGAAATGCGTGGATGCAGCTCTTTCCCCCCTGAGGCAAAAGGTGCTTTGCATCCTGAATTACCTCCAAGATTGGTTGCTCTTAGCCCAATCAAAAGAGGAACTTTGCGCTCACAGATCTCTGCTCCTTAGCCATCTAGAAAGTTCAGGATCAACTTGAGCAAGAGCTCGCTGTCCCCCAGCCAACCATCACATTCCTGGGGGCAGTACTTATTTCGTCCCAAATGCTGGCCTGGATTTTGCTGGAATGCTTAGTTAGCGTTACGTAAGCAAGTTAGCGACGACATTTAGAACAGGGAGAAACCATTTCTTGAAATTGTTTCAGAAGCTACTGGGCCTCATGACAGTACCTTCCTCAGTAGTTTATTTAGGTTGATTACACATGCGACCTAGCCTGACGTCGTCATACTATATTCTAGTCAGAATATGAGTCTGATACTGCTCTGTTGGGCTGTGATTATGGGGCGTGTTTCAACTGAACCAGGAAAGTCCTCGATTGGATAGACCTACAAGCATTCAGAGCAACGGTAGAGACGCATAACGTTAGTTGTCAATTGTCAACAGAACTCAACTGCACTGCATTGCCAAGTCCAAGGGTTGTTTTCCATGTCCGCGGGTTGAAGCGACCCCAATTATGTGATATACAGACCCAGGAATGCGAAATTTTAGCAGGCAGCCCTGCCAACATAGCGCATATTTACCCCCCCCCCCCCCCCCAAATGCCATTTTTTTCCAGAGAACCCCCCGGAAAGCTATTGGGCTTGTTTTTGGCTAGTTTTGAGTAGCAATAAGGCGGGTTTTGTTGTAAAAACTTGGCAACCCTGTCTGCACGCACACTGGAATAAGTAACGTTACGCTGCGTTCACACCAAACGCGAATAGCGTCAAAATCGCGTCTACCGCGTTGGTTGGACGCTTGAACATTTTGAAGCGAAATAGACGCGCGTTCAATGTGCTCCAGGTGAAATATGTCATAAAACACCACTTTGCCTCTTTTCATTTTCATTAAAAAATATATATTAAGCATTAATAGCTACACAAATGGGATCCAGGCAACTCCTACATTATCTTCATTGCTTTTAAATATCCTTAAAAATAAAGTTATGAAACTTCTCTTTGTCCTCAGTCAAAACGATTAGGCAGACAACAAATTATAGATTCATGACACCAAATATCGCCCGTTAGATCCACACAAGACAAACCACTACAGGACATCAGAGCCAGCGGCAAACGTCAGAAGGACTAACCAAGGAAAGGCTGTTCTCGCCGGGGTTAATGAGCACTGAGTGCCTGGTGATCGCCTGGATCTCACAACTCCAAAAACGCAAGAATATTTAAAAATAAATAAATAGGCACTCTCTTTATAAATAAACCAGAGATTTGAACTTTAAACAACTACATTCTCACCTAAAAAAGTCTTAAAACCTCATTTTGTGACACAATAGTAGTATTTTTAAATTATGCAGGGTTTCTCATCATGTCACTTTACCACGTGACAGTAGCAAGCAGGCTGATTGGTTAACGCGGCGCGAATTGACGCCAAAGTTCAAATTTTTCAACTCTGGCGTCAGACGCGAATTCGCTTCAAACGTGTTTTGCACAAAAAGACGTTGCGTATCGCGCAAGACGCTCAATTCGCATCACTGCTCAAAAATCACTGCTTCATCGGAATGATATGAAACTTGGTGACTTTTCTTGCATCCATCCATCCATCCATCCATCTTCTTCCGCTTATCCGGGGCCGGGTCGCGGGGGCAGCAGTCTAAGCAGAGATGCCCAGACTTCCCTCTCCCTAGACACTTCCTCTAGCTCTTCCGGGGGGACACCGAGGCGTTCCAAGGCCAGCCGGGAGACATAGTCCCTCCAGCGTGTCCTCGGTCTTCCCCGGGGCCTCCTCCCGGTTGGACATGCCCGAAACACCTTCCCGGGAAGGCGTTCAGGAGGCATCCGGAACAGATGCCCGAGCCACCTCAGCTGTCCCCTCTCGATGTGGAGGAGCAGCGGCTCTACTCCGAGTTCCTCCCGAGTGACTGAGCTTCTCACCCTATCTCTAAGGGAGCGCCCAGCCACCCTGCGGAGAAAGCTCATTTCGGCCGCCTGTATCCGGGATCTTGTCCTTTCGGTCATGACCCAAAGCTCATGACCATAGGTGAGAGTAGGAATGTAGATTGACCGGTAAATCGAGAGCTTCGCCTTACGGCTTAGCTCTTTCTTCACCACGACAGACCGGTACATCGACCGCATTACTGCAGAAGCTGCACCGATCCGTCTGTCAATCTCCCGTTCCATCCTCCCCTCACTCGTGAACAAGACCCCTAGATACTTGAACTCCTCCACTTGGGGCAGGAACTCTCCACCAACCTGAAGTGGGCAAGCCACCCTTTTCGACTGAGGACCATGGCCTCGGATTTGGAGGTGCTGATCCCCATCCCAGCCGCTTCACACTCGGCTGCAAACCGCCCCAGTGCATGCTGAAGGTCCTGGTTAGAAGGTCCTTTTCTTGCATTAGGTATGTAAACACACATAAAAATTGGAGTCATGATTCGAGCATGCTAATTGGTCGTAAAAAAAAGTAGCGTTCATTGTCTTCGGTCATAAATGACCGACCATAGGAAATTAATGGGAAATCGGCAAAAACACAAAAAAATCGCTGAATATTTTGTGTGTACAATCTACAAATCGGCTACGATGCTGAAAAAAAGTACACAGCAGTAAAGGGGTGACACTCTAAAACATCAAGAGTGTGATATTGACACATCTGCACACGCACACACTTATATACACACACACACACACACACACACACACACACACACACACACACACACACACACACACACACACACACACACACACACACACACACACACACACCTATGAAAAACTGAATGAACCACATTTTGAATTTTTCAAAATCACAGCTTCATCAGAATGTTATGAAACATTTCTAGCATTAAGTATGTAAACACACACAAAAAATGGGCATAATTTCAGCATGCTAAGTGGTCGTAAAAAAAATACTCCCACTTGTGCTCTTCGTTCAAAAATGACCACCATAGGAAATGAATAGGAAATCTGCAAAAACACAAATTCACAGGAAAAAAAATCTATATTTCTAACAAACAAAAAAATATATAAAACTTTAAATATATATTCAAATCTATCCAAAAAAAAAATTAATGTGTTCAAAAGAGACCTCTAGTGATTACACCCATGGTTGCATGATTTCTTAAATAATTCCAAAAGAGGGCGCTAATCTGCCTTCAAAAAATATATATTTTGAGGGCCTAGTCTCTATTTTAACCTGAAATACTGCAATAAAAAAAATATTTTAAAAAATGTTTGTATAATTTTCAATGGCAAAAATAGACCATAATTATTAAATAAATATTAAAAAATACCATCAAATCATATCAAAATACAAAATTAAAAAGAAAAAATATTATTGAAGAAAAATAAATTGCATTGGTTTTACTGCGGTGGAGGAAGTTTAATTTTTAGGAGTCCAGTCACTTATGACTGGGAAGACAACCAATGCAACCCCTAAACGAAGAGCACCAGAGGGTTAAGGATAGTCAGAGTACTTACCAACACGATCATCATTTCTGAGAGAAATAGTAGGCTAAATGTGAATGCATATATGAACAAGTTCTCCGTTTAGGCTTAGAACAAATTCAACCCAAGCACTCTTTGGTGACGTGGATGATTATGTTACTGTTTATCATCTGTCCATCATCGTCTAAAGCCCGTCCTGACAATTTCATTGGTCCGAACAGTTTCTTCACACACAAGAAACTTTTGAACTGTAACATCCTAATCTTCACGGAAACCTGGTTAAACAGCGGAGTACCAGACACTACTATTGAGCTAGCGGGACGCCACACACTCCGGGCGGATAGAACATTAGATGCTCCGGTAAGACCCGAGGTGGTGGATTGTGCATTTACATTAACAAAGCTTGGTGCAAAAACTCTGCTATTGTTGGGAGTCATTGTTCAGCTAACCTTGAGTTTCTCATGGTTAAATGTAGACCGTTTTATCTACCACGGGAATTCACTTCCATCATTATCACTGCAGCCTATATTCCCCCGGATGCTGATGCCAAGCTTGCTATGAAAGAACTTCACGCAGCCATCAGTAAACAACAGACTGATCACCCGGAAGCTGCATTTATTGTTGCAGGTGACTTTAATCACTCAAACTTAAAGTCAGTGCTACCCAAGTTTCACCAGCATGTTTCCTGTCACACCAGAGGAAACAAAACCTTAGACCATGTTTACACAAACATGGCTGGACCTTACGTTGCAACACCCCTCCCCCACCTGGGACAGTCAGATCACCTTTCTTTGTTCCTCACCCACAAATATGCACCCCTCATCAACCGTGTGAAGCCATCAGTGAAGACCATCAAGGTGTGGCCTGCGGGGGCAGATTCCACACTCCAGGAAAGGTTTCTACACACAGACTGGAGTATGTTTGCTTCTCAGGCCACCAGTGGCGCTCACACGGACATTGACTCCTACACCTCCTCTGTATTGGATCATATCAATACCACCATTGACAGTGTTACAACCCAGAAACAGATCACCACATACCCAAATCAGAAGCCTTGGATGAACAAGGAAGTGCGACTCCTGTTGAAGTCACGCAACACTGCCTTCAGATCAGGAGATGCACAAGCCTACAGCATATCCAGAGCAAACCTGAAGAGGGGCATCAAAAAGGCCAAGCACTGCTACAAGCAAAAGATAGAGGGACACTTTTCCAACTCTGACCCTCGACGCATGTGGCAGGGCATTCAGGCCATCAGTGATTACAAACCCACCCACTCCACCCCCGCAGCCACTGCAGCCACTGATGTCAACTTCCTAAACAAGCTAAATTACTTTTATGGTCGCTTTGAAAGAGACAACAGAGAAACTGCCACCAAGCTCAAACCCTCAGCTGACCACCCACCAATCACACTCTCCTCCACAGATGTCTGCAAAGCACTGAGCCGGATCAGCGTGCACAAGGCTACTGGACCAGACAACATCCCTGGACGTGTTCTCAGGGCATGTGCGGAGCAGCTCGCTGGGGTTTTTACAGACATTTTCAACCTGTCTCTTGCCCAAGCAGCTGTACCAACATGCTTTAAACGCACTTCCATTGTGCCAGTGCCGAAACACTCTAGCCCGAGGTGCCCTAATGACTACCGCCCTGTAGCACTCACACCCATCGTTATGAAGTGCTTTGAGCGGCTGGTCCTGGAACAACTAAAAGACTCTCTACCATCCACATTGGACTCACACCAGTTTGCCTACCGCAGCAATAGGAGCACAGAGGATGCAGTTTCCATGGCATCAATCATCTGGACAATAAGAACACTTATGCACGCATGCGGTTTGATGACTTCAGCTCAGCATTCAACACTGTCATCCCAACCAAGTTAATAGCCAAACTTGGAGACCTGGGCATCAACACCTCAATGTGTAACTGGATTTAGGACTTCCTAACTGACAGACCCCAGAATGTTCGATCAGGATTCACCTGTTCCACGTCCATCACACTTAACACAGGTGTTCCATAGGGCTGTGTGCTAAGTCCGTTTCTCTACTCCCTCTTCACCTCCAACTACAACTCATCAGCAACAACAATGAGACTGCCTATAGGGAGGAGATCCAGCACTTGGCCACATGGTGCACTGATAATAAACTGCTCCTCAACACTACCAAAATGAAGGAGCTCATCGTGGACTTCAGGAAAGAGTCAAGAGGCACACACAACACCATCCACATCAATGTAATGGCTGTTGAGAGTGTCTCCAGTTTCAAGTTCCTGGGGATCCACATCTCGGCGGACATGTCGTGGACAACCAACACCTCCAGCCTGGTCAAGAAGGCTCACCAGCACCTTTTCTTCCTGAGGACACTGAGGAAGAATCAGCTCTCCTCGGCTATGCTTGTGAACTTCTACCGCTGCGCAATAGAAAGCATCCTGACCAACTGTGTTGCAGTATGGTATGGGAGCTGCTCTGTTGCGGAGCGCAAGGCACTGCAGCGGGTGGTGAAAACTGCCCAGCGCATCACAGGGACTCCACTACCTGCCATCGAGCACATCCAGAGGAAACACTGTCTGCATCGAGCTCGCAGCATCCTTAAGGACTCCTCTCACCCAGCCCACAGACTGTTTTCTCTCCTTCCCTCCGGCAGGCGTCTCAGGTGCCTCCGGACCAGGACCAGCAGACTAAAGAACAGTTTTTTTCCCCAGAGCTGTCTCTATATTGAACTCTAACCCTCGCTGATCGACTCCCCTCATATACTGCCAACTCTCCTACCTCACATCTGCCTTCACTTGTTATTTGCACTATTGGAAAAACTGTTTACTTATGCATCTTGCACTACCATACCTTAACTGGATTATGCTAATTTGCACTGCTGACTGTATTCACAGTACCAACTGTTTACATTTGCATTTTGCACCGTACTTCTAACTGTAATATGTAATCACTTCCACTGCACTTTATACTTTTTTTTCGTATAGCTTCTGTCCATACTCATTGCACTACCATAATCCACTGCTATATTCCTCATCTTAGCCTAACATATCATTGTATACCTCTATCTGTAAAATTCTGTTTATAGTAATAGCCATCTGTATATTATACTCATAGCACATATTCACCTGTAAATTCTGTTTATAGTAATAACCATCTCTCTCTCTCTCTATATATATATTGTCACGGGTGAGAAATCACACAACAAGGTTGCTCGTGAACGTGAACCCCGGAGGGTGGATTTATTGAGAGTACTTTGGGGAATAGGTGCAAACGGTGAAACAAAGGTGCGTGCTGTCTTCGTGGCTGGTGTTCCGGTGAAGTCCTCGTGCTCGTGAAGGTGGGTGTCCAGGCGTGCTCAATCGGGCTGTCGGTCACTTGCTGCCTTCTGTGAGGTAAGAGAAAGAGGATTAGTTCCAGCACGTTCAGCATGAGACGGGTGTCTACTCAAGTGAGAGCGGTAGCGGCTTTTACAGCCTCTTGCTGATCGGGTGCAGCTGTGACCGATCCGCCCATGATGAGTACGTGCAGGTGCCGTGCGTTGGTTGCCAGGGCAACGCTGATATGCCCAGAGAGACTCGTCACAATATATATTCAGTACATATCCATGTCCTGCACTTATTCATCCATTGTATATCATGCACTTATGCAACCGTTGTATATCCTGCACTTGCTGCTATTGCACTTCTGGTTAGACCTAAACTGCATTTCATTGCCTTGTACCTGTACTTGTGTAATGACAATAAAGTTGAATCTAATCTAATCTAATAACAAAGACATCTCAAATAATGTCATTTTTGCATTAAAAATGACATAATTGAGCGAATGACACTTAATGACAGTTGTCATAAACATGCATACAAACTGTGTCATGTCATGATTATGAAGGTGTCATGTCAGTCTTCTTCCTTCCTTCACCCACGCAAAGGTTCATTACAATGATATTGTCTGACTTGATGATAAAGATATGATCATCATATAGTGGTCTATTTCACTGATGTCATCCAGAAACTAATCTTTTGATACATGATCCTTTTGTATTATTAATTATATCAATCCTGTAATTCTACATTGTCCACTAAACTATTTGATCTCCAGATTCTGTTAGACACACTCAGACATCAATAATCAGCATATGAATCTCAACAATGGTGAAGTGCTTAATGCCACCATGCATTCTGGGAGCCATTGACTAATTTTGTATGATGCAACCAGAATGCATTGTGGCATGAAGCATGTCATCATTATTGAGATTCATATGCTGATTCTTTAATGGTCAGTGTATATTTTGGCCATTTGATTTTCCTTATAGAAATGGGTATTAAAAAATTATACAGCCGGGAATTATACGCGCCTTTCTGCTGATTGGTCAGCCGAAGATCAAACTGTTCCGTCATCAGTTATTCCTCAGTTCCGCACAGCAGAATCAAAGTCCTGCGCTGCTACAGCTGTATGGATACTTAACGCGTTTATTGCAGCTACATTTAAACTTTTATTCATCAAACAACCAGACTAACGAATGGCTCGACACAACACACAACCGGGGCAGAGCCTATACAGGGCTTTCTTCTGTGTAGTTAGAAATAACGTGTAGTTAGGCCTATAACGTTCACACAAGAACTGTCATTCTGACTGAACCGGAGAACAACAGTCCAATAGCCTAAGTTGCGATGAATTAAATAAACTGAATAAACTAAAGCAGATAAACACGCCAACAGTCAAGCGCAGACCAGTAGGCCTATTGAAGTGTTCAGGAAATACGCAGCTGTTATAGCTACCTTTTGTTTTTGAGTTTATTTTGTAAATAGTGAGTGTTAATTGATGTCAAGCAAAATGGTGTGTGTTATTTTCTCTGCCAAATAAACTTCCAAAGCACATCATGTGCGTTCTCTCCACGCTGTCCTGTGTGTCCTGCAGCTTTCACACAGATTGTGAGAGTAGGCCATCCAAACAAAACAGGCCAAAGAAGTGTATGGGAGATGCGAGGTAGCCTACATTCATTTATGAAATAAACACTTACAATAGCCTAGCCTATTCTTCTTTTACATGTGTATAGCCATAAGTGGATTTTAAATTTACAAGGACCCCATAGCCTAATTATAACAATGATTCAGCCCACAATTAATGTGGGGGCAATGAACACAATGTGTTTTTTTTTTATGTGTGTGTGTGTGTGTGTCTGTGTGCAAATGGCCTCCATCCTATGATTTTTGTATTAATAGCCTGCAACCTTTATAATCGACCGTCGCTATTTGCCAGAAAATAAGTCGCATCTGAGTGTCACACCTGGTCATGTTGAGAGAGACTCGCGCGTTGCATCGTTGTTAAAACTGCACTTTATTATTTGCCTACATTCAGAATTAGCAGTGGTTAAAAAATTTGGATTTATTATGTGGGGGGGCTCTCCCTAGGGGGGTCCGGGGGTATGCTCCCCCGAGAAATGTTTTTGAAAAATAAATAATTAAATGGCACTTTCTGGAGAGTTTTGTGCAATGAAATGGAGAAACATGGAAAACAAGGAGTCTTATGTGAAAAACTGCAAGGTTAAGAGCACTCAAAAAAATTATACGTGGGTTTTACTTAATTTTTTTTATGTCAACAGGTTCCACGTAATTGGGTTATGTTGAATTTAATTAAAATTGTTTATTTCAGTAAAGTTTTTTACGTAAGGTTAATTCAATGCCATTTAGTTAAATCAGGTTAACATTCTTAATTTTGCCCAAAACTATACAATTTAATTATTCTAAAATGAATATTAAAAACAAACCAAAACAAGTAATCCAATTTAATTGATCATTTTTGTTTAGTTAAATACAATTTTTTTACAACATTTACAAAACCTTTAACATGGGTTTTTTGGCTAGCCTGAAGATGGTTTCGTTACATCCATGGCATGCCCAAAGTCCAAAGTAGTTGTTTTTACTATTAAAACAACTTTAATTGTTATTAGCAGGTCCTCACCCCAAGCACATGCTCTACACTTCATCACAATGGTAACCACCACAAAAAAAACACTAACATGTAGCGTCTGGAGTCGCTCGTGAGATTTGACGTGAGATCAAAGTGGTGGGTCGTTCGAGAAACACCGGAGACGCGTATCTTTTCCACAGCTCTGCCTATGAATTAGTATTAGCATATAAATTAGTAGTAACGGCTCCATCGAGTCTGACCCAAATAGCCGTACTATCACCTTTTATGACCAGCAGAGGTAATGCAGGCCGCACCTTTATCGCCCTGTGAGAACTTCAAACAGATTCTAATCAGCCCGGACCCCTAACTCACCTTTCTGTCCAGAATGACCGGGAAGGACCTCAACACACACACACAAGCATTCCTCTTTATGCTGCCTTTAATTGAACTATCCCAGAAATATATATGATGACCCTTTTGTTATATGTATATAACAAATGTTGTTATATGTATATATACGCTCTCCCGCCGGAAATTCACACCAACGATTGGTCATCTCAGAGAAGATGGGCGTAGGTTAATGGACTTTAA
Organism: Romanogobio albipinnatus; assembly: GCA_023566225.1. Lineage (NCBI taxonomy): Eukaryota > Metazoa > Chordata > Actinopteri > Cypriniformes > Gobionidae > Romanogobio > Romanogobio albipinnatus. The sequence goes on from CM042239.1 coordinate 55,916,794, forward strand.
AGGACAGAAACACAAGCACATCTGGGCTCAGTCAACTTGCAAAGACTCAGACGAGACAAACTTTCTTTTCCTCCCATCACGTCAGCGCGGCTCGCGGGGCTTCGGCCCCGAGCCCGCACGGCCCAGCCAAGCTGGTCGTTTCCTTTGAAGATGACACGCTCCGCGGCGCACTCCGCGACACGGCCGGCGCGCGCATCACTGCGCATGAGGAACCTTCTCAGCGTGGACGAGATGAACTTTCCCTTCCAAGACAATGCTTCGAAACACCTTCAAATCTCCCGCAAACCGACCACGCCAGAAGGACCAAACGGAGAGAGAGCTTCAGCGCATGAACGCAATGAGAAACGCAACGCACACATCTTGCTTTAAACAACACAAAGTAACCAAGCAAGTATCAATTCTATTGAAATTAAATGCATTTGAAGATCGTATCCCTGTTTATGGTGATAATTGTTCTTGCTGGCTCTAGTGGTTATGTTTGGGAAGGTGTCTGACCGGACCATACCCTTCTTACTTTCCTTTCTTTTCATCCTCATCCTCCTTCTTTACTTTTCATTATTCTGTATATACATGTATCCTTTATTTAGTCGTATGTAATCGTAGTAGCCATCACTATTAAAACCATGTATCCACGTTTTAATTGTCATTGTTGTTGCTCACAAAACATGAGTCCCTTTAATGTCAGATCTAAGCTACGAGCTCTTATAAGTATTATTGAATGCCTTAATAAATACCATAACTCGGAAAGTTTGTCCTTTGTGGCCAGAGGGATAAACTTCCCGAAAATTGGGTAGAAGACCTAGTGAAAGTTGATAAGGATTGTACTGCTCGTTCGTTAAACAGAACGGATTAGAGGAATTCTGAATCAACTCCTTAGAGGTTATTCTGTGATTATTTAATATAGATATATATCCGTAGTTAATTGCAATAAATAGTTGTTAACCATATATATATATATATATATATATATATATATATATATATATATATATATATATATATATATATATATATATATATATATAGCATAAATACCCATGTTAGGTGTCACGCTGATATAAGCAGAAATAGATGAGGATCCAATAGCGAGTGTAAATAAGTCTTTATTTACTGACAACGACTCAAAGAGTAACACCAGTCTGAACACAAGAGTCTCTGAAGAACATCCGATGCAGGCAGAGAGCATAGGAAGACAGACTTGGTGCAGCGAGGCGTGACACAGGGACACAATGGGCAAGACCAGGCGCCGGGAACTCAAGGAAACGGAATCCACACCAGAACACCAGGGAAGACGACAACACAGGAACACACTGCAACGATCGACAAACACAGACAGCAGGTGAGAACATTATATAGGCAGGTGAATGAGGTGCAGCTGGCAGTGCTGATGATCCCTGATCAGTGACCACGCCTCCAACACAACCAAACACACATCTAGAGAGAAATGAGCCAGTGAATCCATGAATCATGACAGTACCCCTCCCCCTAGGAGCGTCTCCTGACGCTCCCAGAGGAACCTACCTGTCGATTGTAATCATCGATAAGGGAGTGGTCCAATATGTCCCTAGCCGGTACCCAACTTCTCTCCTCCGGACCGTAACCCTCCCAGTCCACCAAGTACTGAAATCCGCATCCCCTCCGCCTAGAGTCCAGAATACGGTTGACCGAATAAGTGGGTTCCCCATCTACGAGTCGCGGCGGGGGAGGAACCAGAGCAGGCGGATTAATCTGGGTGTGAAATACAGGTTTTAATTTGGATACATGAAAAACGGGGTGAATCCTCCCGTATGCGGGAGGTAGTTTAAGGCGGACTGCCACCGGACTAAGGATCTTGGTGACAGGAAACGGGCCAATGAATTTAGGAGCCAGCTTATTGGAAACGGAACGCAAAGGAATATTCTTAGTTGAAAGCCACACCTTTTTACCCACAACGTAGACGGGAGGCTTAGACCGGTGGCGATCGGCTTGGGCCTTGGTGCGCGCCCCCACCCGAAGCAGAGTCTCACGGGCTCTGTTCCAGGTGTGACGACACCTCTGGACGAAGGCGTGAGCAGAGGGGACCACGACTTCGGATTCCAGACTAGGAAAATTAGGTGGCTGGTAACCTATACTACCCTGGAACGGAGTGAGACCCGTGGACGACACTGGCAACGAGTTATGTGCGTACTCAACCCATGAGATCTGTTGACTCCAGGAGGAAGGATTCTTGGACACCCAACATCGTAACGTTCTCTCAAGGTCCTGGCTGGCTCGCTCGGTCTGCCCATTGCTCTGGGGATGGAAACCCGAGGACAAAATGACCGTCGCCCCCAGTAATCTACAAAACTCACCAAAATTTGGACACAAACTGGGGCCCCCTGTCGGAAACCACGTCTATCGGAAGGCCATGTAAACGAAAGACGTGGTCCACGACAGTCACTGCGGTCTCCTTAGCAGAGGGTAATTTAGGCAAAGGAATAAAATGAGCCGCCTTCGAGAACCGGTCTACCACCATCAAAACGACAGTGTTACCCTGGGAGGGCGGTAATAAAATCTAGCGCGATGTGAGACCAGGGTCTTGAAGGGACAGACAGCGGTTGGAGTAACCCATCCGGGGGACGATTGGAAGTCTTACCAGTGGCACAAACCGAACAAGCCAAAACAAAATCTCGAACGTCCCGAGCCATACCTGGCCACCAGAATCGTTGCTTGACCAAAAACATGGTTCGACTGACTCCCGGATGACAAGCTACATTGGAACAATGACCCCATCGGACTACGTCGGACCGTAACCCCTCTGGCATGAATAATCGACTCAGTGGTCCGCCGGGCGGAGGCGTTACCCCTTCTAAGGCCATCTTGACCTTCGATTCGATCTCCCATGTGAGTGTGGAGATAATGAGTCTCGCGGGAAAAATACACTCGGGAGTGGACTGGCGTTCGGATCGGTCAAAAATTCACGATAAAGCATCGGGTTTGATGTTTTTAGAACCCGGGCGGTACGAGAGTGAAAAATCAAAACGACCGAAAAAAAGAGCCCACCGAGCCTGCCTAGAGTTAAGTATTTTAGCAGATCTGATATACTCCAAATTCTTATGATCCGTCCAGACTATAAAAGGAACCCCCGCTCCCTCTAACCAATGACGCCATTCTTCCAATGCCAGTTTGACTGCCAACAACTCTCTGTTGCCAATGTCGTAATTACGTTCGGCAGACGACAGGAGAAAAACGCGCACGGATGCATCTTGTCATCCGAGGAAGAGCGTTGGGATAGAACTGCACCTACCCCCACCTCTGATGCATCGACCTCCACCACAAACTGACGTGAAGGATCAGGGGAAACGAGAATAGGAGCCGAAACAAAGCGGTTCTTAAGTTTGGCAAATGCAGCCTCGGCTGCACTAGACCACCTGAACGTCGTTCTGAGGGAGGTCAAGGCTGTCAGAGGTGCGGCTAGTTGGCTAAAGTTACGAATGAATCGTCAATAAAAATTGGCAAATCCCAGAAACCTCTGTAGGGCCTTACGGGAATCTGGACTTGGCCAATCTATCACAGCCTTAACCTTGTCGGGGTCCATGCGCATTCCCTCGGATGAGACGATATACCCAAGAAACGGAAACGACTGTGCATGAAACGCGCACTTCTCCACCTTGACAAAAAGCCCAGTCTCTAGCAACCTCTGGAACACACGTCTGACGTGCTGAACATGTTCCTGGAGAGAGAAAAAAAAAACAAAAAAAAACAATCAGTATGTCGTCCAGGCAGACATAAATAAACTGATCTACCATGTCTCCCAGCACGTCATTGACGAGTGCTTGGAACACGGCAGGAGAGTTGTACAGGCCGAAGGGCATGACCAAGTATTCAAAATGGCCCCTGGGGGTGTTAAACGCCATCTTCCATTCATCCCCCTCCCTTATGCGAACCAAATGATATGCATTACGCAAGTCCAATTTTGTGAATATGGATGCTCCCTGCAACCTCTCAAAGGCTGAAGACATCAACGGTAAAGGATAGGTATTCTTCACCGTGATGTTATTCAACCCTCGGTAATCAATGCAAGGTCGCAGAGAACCATCCTTCTTACCCACAAAAAAGAACCCCGCCCCCGCTGGAGAAGAGGAAGGACGGATGAACCTGGATGCTAGAGAATCAGAAATATATTTCTCCATGGCCTCCCTTTCTGGAACCGAAAGTGAGTATAACTTGCCCTTAGGCGGAGACATACCTGGTTGTAATTCTATAGCACAGTCATAGGGACGATGAGGAGGTAGAGAAGCAGCCCGGGACTTACTGAACACTTCCTTCAGGTCAAAATACTCTGTGGGCACGGTTGACAGACCCACAGACTCATCCTGCAACACAGAACTAGACACAGACGGACGGGCAGACACAAGACAAGAGACATAACACTGATCATCCCAGGCAGAAATGGCATTGTGACCCCAGTCAACCCTGGGATTATGCTTAACCAGCCAGGGATGACGAGGACGATAGGAACCAGAGGCGAGTCCGTTATGAGAAAGTCCATGGTCTCTGTGTGGTTGCCAGATGTGATAACAGTGAGTAAGTCAGTAGAGTGGGTGATGGTAGGAAGAACTTGTCCATTAAGAGTGCACAGTGATGGGGTGGCGGAGAGGTCTAGTAGGGAGCTGAAGCTGACTAGCCAGAGAAACATCCAATAAGTTACCTTCCGCCCCCGAGTCCATCATAGCCTGGCAGCTGTAGTGCCTGTCTGCCCATTGCAGTCTTACCGGGAGGAGAGTGATGGATGAGGATATCCCCAACCTGGAACCGCCCGACAGCAGCCTCAGTTCTACTGTCGGGCTTGATCTTTTACTGGGCAGTTGTTGAGAAAATGCCCCAATCCACCGCAGTAGAGACAAAGTCCTCCTGTTCGTCGATGGTTTCTCTCCTCCCGGGAAAGCCGAACTCTACCCACCTGCATGGGCTTGAGATCGACGGGTGGGCTGACCGTGTACTCTCTGGAACTCACAGGAAGCTCAGGAAACAATCTGGGTTGAGAGCGTTGATCCCGCTGCTGAAGGCGCGCATCCACGCGTAGAGCCAACTCCATGAGCGCGTTGAGACTGCTGGGAAGTTCCAGAGCGTAGATCTCCTTCTGCACATGGTCAGCCAGCCCATGCAGGAAGATGTCCCACTGCGCCTCCTCGTTCCACTTACACTCTGCGGCCAATGTCCGGAACTCGATCATATAATCAGAGACGGGTCGGTTTTCCTGACGGAGATCCGCGAGCCTGCGGGCTGCCTCACGACCCGCAACAGCGCGGTCGAAGACCCGTCTCATCTCCTCAGAGAGTGCAGGGAACGAGGAACAGCATGGATGAAGATTCTCCCACACCGCCGTTCCCCACAGAGCCGCGCATCCCGATAGCAGGGTCGAAACCAATGCCACTCTTGACTCCTCGGTAGCGAATGTCCTTGGCTGTAATGAAAAAAAAAAAAAACACAGAACATCTGGTAAGGAAAGATCTGCATAAATCAGGTTCTCCTGCGTATCTCTCGGGTGTGGGAATGCGCGGCTCGTGCTGGTATCCGTGGTCGACTGCTTCCGGGGAAGCAGCGGGCGGGGCTGGCGCAGTGGGTGATGTCAGATGATGAATTTGAGTGGTGAGCTCGGACACCTGTGTCACTAACGCCTGCACCGCTCGTGTTGTAGCGAGAACCTGTTCATCCTGTCGGTCCAAACACTGGTGGGTATTGGAGAGATATTCTTGTAACTCTGCCGTTCTCGCTGGATCCATGTTGGTCGATCGTTATGTCACGCTGATATAAGCAGAAATAGATGAGGATCCAATATCGAGTGTAAATAAGTCTTTATTTACTGACAAAGACTCAAAGAGTAACAAACAGTCTGAACACAAGAGTCTCTGAAGAACATCCGATGCAGGAAGAGAGCAGAGGAAGACAGACTTGGTGCAGCGAGGCGTGACACAGGGACACAATGGGCAAGACCAGGCGCCGGGAACTCAAGGAAACGGAATCCACACCAGAACACCAGAGAAGACGACAACACAGGAACACACCGGGACAGACTGCAACGATCGACAAACACAGACAGCAGGTGAGAACATTATATAGGCAGGTGAATGAGGTGCAGCTGGCAGTGCTGATGATCCCTGATCAGTGACCACGCCTCCAACACAGCCAAACACACATCTAGAGAGAAATGAGCCAGTGAATCCATGAATCATGACATTAGGTATTCCCCTTTTTGGGTGATTTTGGAGATTTATGATTCGATTATAACCTGTTGTGATTACTCATAAATCTCTAAATATTAATACCCATAATTCCCTATTGCGCTAAATTTAATTTAATAATATATGTAACCCTAAGACGCTACACATAACAAAAACGTTTAAATACCAACATAAAACATTAAGCATTAAAAAGTCTCTCTAAATTCAGCCACTTTGCAAAGCATGATGAGAAGTGAAAGTCTTGTTTGATTGGGTTACTTGATTGAAACATGTTCATTTCAAAGTGAAAACATCAAGTTATGTCAAAGAGTAACGGTTTTAATCAGTTTAACATGAATCAATTACATTTGAACCAGAAACCTGATATAATTGTGTTAAATCAAGATGAATTGCTTAAATAAAGTGAACAGCATCATAAAATAGTGTGTACAACAGGTATTAGGACATTTAGCATTTACATTAGTGTTATCAGTCATTACTTGATTACACATTGTATTACCTTGTTATGATATAGTGACCCATACAATGTGCCAAACATAATGTGCCACATGAGGAGACAGTGCAGCATATGACAGTAGCAACAGCTGAGAAGATTTGGGTCTGTGGTGACCAGGTCACCTAGATGCACATGCGCGAGCGGTGCGCAATCATGGTCGACTGACATAGCAGTTAAACAAGAATACGGCTATGTTCCGATTGTTCTCATCTCAGCTCAGACGAGACAAAATAGACATGCCATTTCAAAAATCTTTCATTTATTGTCAGAAATTGTCAAATATGTTTTCAAAACATTGGACTCCAACATCAGTTAGACGTCATATTTTGGTTGAAAATGAAAATCGGTTTGACGTCTAAACCCAACATTTGTTTGATGTCAAGCTCCAACGTCAGGCAGACATTGAGTTTTGGTTGGACTAAGCACCGCACTGTAAAAAAATTAATTAAAAAAAAACCTTAAAAAAGGGTGAAATGTATGGCAGCACATTAAAACTCTGAAGATCTCGGCTTACATACCTCCACAAACAGCATTACCAGCTTCACACATTACTAACCAGATTGACTTTATTTCTGTCAGCTGACTGCTACAGAAGCTTTTATTGATAATTAACAGAGGTTTAGATGATGTTTTATTAAAAATAATAGTTTAGTTTGATGTCACCATTATGGTGATCAGTGTTTGCTTTAGATGGGTAGTTTGACTTGACTTTTTAACTTTAGTTTTTCTCTGGCTGCTGTAACTGTTTGTAATGGCATAAAATGCAAGAGAAAAATGTGATCAGATGATATTGTCACAGGTCGGAGCGGACCACCACTACCATGAGTCTCGCTCCTCCCTCAGTTTCCACCCCGAGGAGGTCCCAAAAACACCCCAACGACCAAACAGACAGGAACAGGTACGTTAAAATAATATTTATTTATTTAAAAAGGTATGGGAAGGGGGAAAGGGATACTTTAAAAAGAAAGGTCTAGCTCTCTGAGACTGGAGAACTTTGCTTCCGAGTCGCGTCTGACCCTCTCGCAGGAATGTGCAGATAGATCTCCCCAACTTCCTCCTCTTCTCCACACGTGAAGAATATCCAGGGCAGTCCACTGGCTCTCCGCTTTGGGCGTACAGGTGAGTATACAGGGCGGTACACTGGGCTCTTAGCTTTGGGTGTACAGGTGAGTATACAGGGCGATACACTGGGCTCTTGGCTTTAGGCGTACGGTGAGTAGACAGGAAGGTACACTGGGCTCTTGGCTTTGGGCGTACAGGTGAGTATACAAGGCGGTACACTGGGCTCTTAACTTTGGGCGTACAGGTGAGTATACAGGGTGGTACACTGGGCTCTTGGCTTTGGGCGTACAAGTGAGTATACAGGAAGGTACACTGGGCTCTTGGCTTTGGGCGTACAAGTGAGTATACAGGGCGGTACACTGGGCTCTTAGCTTTGGGCGTACAGGTGAGTATACAGGAAGGTACACTGGGCTCTTGGCTTTGGGCGTACAGGTGAGTATACAGGGCGGTACACTGGGCTCTTAGCTTTGGGCATACAGGTGGGTATACAGGGCGGTACACTGGGCTCTTAGCTTTGGGTGTACAGGTGAGTATACAGGTGAGTATGCTACGCTTATAGCTGGAATGGATGCAACTCACAGACCCGTGGATAGGCGGACGTCAGGCCTTAGTGCGTCAAGGCTTAGGGGTCGAAGGAGGGCGTATTTGCACACAGCGGACTTCTAGCCTTCCTCACTAGGACAGACTTCTAAGGAACACGTTGACGTTGACTTCCCACACGTAGTCCCACGACGACACAGAGCCTTTGGCTCACTCCTGCGGACTGGCGGCAGATAAACACACAGAGTCCCTTTTACAGTATACTACTTCAATGAACATTTAGGGAGAGATACAACACCTCTTCGCTTCTGACAAGCAGGGCAGATGGAAGTACAGGTCGAGGCTGCTACACGCTGGGCCTAGCGCGCCCACGGATGGTATTACCAAGGTGGGTAGATCGAGGTAGAGTGCCACACCCTGTGATGTGCAGCTCGAGTGGGCCAATCGCTTCCTTCTCCCCTCTTCCAACAGAAGGACAAGAGATCTGGACGAGGGCGGACACCTGAAAGCACTCAACAGACGTAGAAGCATACACAGACAACACATAAGCTCTTTCTTCGCAGCAGCCAATTCCAACTTCCCCTCCTTCGATACTCCACACAATATTCACAGCAAGCTCTTACTTCATACAGTTGCCACGCCACCACCAGGTGGGGGAAAGGGTTAATGAGTCACAGTCGGGTGTGTGTATATATATATAACAGTCGCCCACCGTCACCAATTCACTTCCTCTAATGCAGGGCCTTCTCTTCAGTCTGGTGTGTGATCGCTGACAATATTGGCACAGCACAACACTTACAATTCTTCAAGTGTATACACATCAAAAAGACTCACCCACTGCACGCCACACACTCACGGTGAATTAGGGTCAAGATCACCACATTAGGCTGGGAAATAGGTCCTGGATAGTGGAAAGGGTCGGTGCGGAGGATGACCATATGGGAACGTCGAAATCACGACCTTTCAGCACACTCTTTCCTCTTCTCAACACGTTCCCGGTGACTTCTCAATGTAAACAATCTCTTCAAGGTAATAATACACATCAACACAAGCACTTCAAAAGGAATGTTTCAACCGACTTAACTCCGTGTTTTCTTCAGCCCAGTACTCTGTTTTGACTTCGCCCGGTCTGTATCATCCGCATCGATACGTCCCTCCAACACACTGATCGCCCCGTCTCACCCACAGCGTTTGCCAGAAATAAACCTCACACTTGCTGTTCTCTGGATGCCTTATTTATCCACCTCCTCTTCTCTGAATTGCCCAATCACCAATCGCCATGTTCGTTCGCACACCTGTTCATACTAAGCCCAAATTTCGGGTTGCCTGGAGTTACCGGAACTGGCTGCATGTTTCATGGACAACGGTCCGGGCGGAACTATTTCAGCCATTTTACGTTCCGCCACATTAAGTCACTCCGTGACAATATTGTCTTATTGATGATATAGATAAGATCATCTTATAGTGATCTATTTCACTGATGTCATCCAGAAACTAATTTTTTTATACATTATCCTTTTGTATTATTAATTATAGCAAGCTTGTAATTCTACATTGTCCACTTCTATTAGACTCACTCAGACATCAATAATCAGCATATGAATCTCAATAATGGTGACATGCTTAATGCCACAATGCATTCTGGAAGCCATTGACTAGTTTTGTATGATGCACCCAGAATGCATTGCGGCATTAAGCATGTCACTGTTATTGCTAATTCTTTAATGTATGTGTGTATCGTTTAAACTTTTGATGCACTGTGATGTAGCACACATGTGCTAATTCAAAGAACCACACTCTACATAGTGTTGTAAGATCTTTATTTTGTTTGTTTTACTGTGGTGCCAGTCACATGAAAGGTGCACATTCCATGGTGACTGTCATTAAAGTGGAGCATGCAGGTGAACTTGCACAAACAATGTATGTTTATTAATGTGTATGTTTCTTTGTCTTAACGGTTCCTGGAAATGCCTAGTAGGAGGGGCCCGCAAACAGGAAACAGGTTATATGTCATCCTGAAGGGGAGGAGTTGGTCCAATAAGGATATTTAGATCTAAATGTCATGAATCTGTATGTGTTTGAAAGATTTCTAAATAGTAATGCAACTTGTTAAACTGCATACATTATAAAGGTATTGTGTGTAAGGTTGCAAGTACATTGTGAAACATTAATTGTACGGCTGGTAACTAATGAAGAGTTATGATTGGTCAGTTTGAAAAGGAAGTAGGTGGTCAAAACTATAAAAGAACAGATGAAATGTTTGGAAGGGAGAGGGAAGGTGTGTTTGTTGGATTAGTAGCCAACCATGTAACTATTTTTTCCCCTTCGTGTTTTCTCTTTGTTTTTGTTAAATCTTGACTTTGAACAGTTTTTGTGTTTGTTTTGTTAATTTGTTTTCTGAAGTTAAATTTGGATTTACCATGGATTTGTTTTTGCGTTGGACTTTGTTGCACCTTTTGGAATTTGTGGCCCCCTAAATTAAAAAGAAAACTTTCCATGGACATTTCTGAAGTTTTGCCATTTTTTTTGCTGCCTGTTTAGCCACTGCACTGACCATCCTACAACATGCACATTCCCTCAAATTAGAACAATCACAGGACTACTACAATCAATATCAGACATGAATAACATATCTAAATAAATAATAGACTCTGAATACGTTCAGTGAATTAAATACTACATGAAGATGGTGACATCATCTGAACACAATTTCTCTTACAGTGCTTACCGTAACAAACACAGTTACAGCAGCCAGAGAAAAACGTCTCGGTTACGTATGGTAACCCTCGTTCCCTGAAGGAGAGAACGGAGACGTACGTCGGTTATACCGACGAATTGGGATCACTTCAGGGAACCCCTATCAGCTGCGAGATATAGAGAACAGGCCAATGGGCCATTGGCGTGCAAGATTTGCATCTCGCGATCCGCCCCGCGCCGCGGGTATTAACAGGAAGCGAGAGCAACGCACTGACGTTTTTCACTGAGGAGCCGAACTAGTGACTCGGCCATGCAGTGATGGTACGGAACTGTGGCGACAGGACGTACGTCTCCGTTCCCTCCTTTAGGGAACGAGGGTTACCATGTGTAACCGAGATGTTCCTTTTCAGTCGGTCACTACGACGTATGTCGGTTATACCGACGAATTGGGATCCCTTTGGAAAACGCCACAGTTACTACCACTTCCAGCGCCCAGCGAGAGCCCCTCAGACCCGTTCTTATGCGGGCGGGAAAATTCACGCAGGGAGAGTCACACTGCTGTCCCGCAAGACCCACTCAGCAGACTTATTGGATAACGCTGGGAAAGCGTGCCTGAAGGGACGCTGCGGAAGCCACATCATGCCCAGAGGGAGTTACCATGTGGAGAATACACGTATGGACTGGTCTTGGGCAGTGCAACATATGGAAGTCCCAGGGGTGGCCCCGGCCTGTTGCAGGCGGGGGAACGACACCGTACTGAGACGGCAGAGGAACTCTGCCGAGGGAAAGACACAAGTTCGCCGTAGGGAGCTGTACCGTGGAGAATACACATATGGGACCACCGTAGGGGTCGCAACATACGGAACCCAACCTGACACAAGTTCCACCAATGCATACAAGTGCCAGACCTGGCATCGGACGCTCCGCCACATCCGACTGTATCCGTTCCATGGGGAAGGGAGTGGCGCTGCAAGCCGATACTAGAACGTGTACTTCAGTGAAGCTGACTATGGGAAGCGAGCACACAAGAAGCAACCGGTTCCACACGTAGGCTATAAAACCTAGCGAACGTGTTAGGTGTCACCCAGCCCGCAGCTCTACAAATGTCTGTCAGCGAGGCGCCACGAGCCAGCGCCCAGGAAGAAGCTACACCCCTGGTGGAGTGAGCTTTAACCCTGAGCGGGCAGGGCACGTTTTGGGATTCATACGCCAAGATGATGGCATCCACTATCCAGTGGGCCATCCTCTGCTTGGAGACAGCCTTTCCTTTCTGCTGTCCTCCGAACAGACGAAGAGCTGCTCTGAGGTCCTAAAGCTTTGCGTTCTGTCAACATAGATGCGCAGGGCGCAAACTGGACAGAGAAAAGCTAGGGCTGGGTCTGCCTCCTCCGAGGGCAGCGCTTGCAGGCTCACCACTTGGTCCCGAAAGGGAGTAGTGGGAACCTTGGGCACATATCCAGGCCGGGGTCTCCGAGTTACCTGAGAGTTGCCAGGCCCGAAATCCAGGCACGATTCGGCGACCGAAAATGCCTGCAGGTCCCCTACCCTCTTAACCAAGGCCAATGCAATCAGGAGTATTGTCTTTAAAGACAAGTATTTCAGCTGACTGCAAAGGCTCGAGGGGTGCCCTCTGCAGTGCGGTCAGCACCAGAGTTAAGTCCCAAGAGGGTATAGAGGGAGGACGAGGCGGATTTTGTCTCCTCGCCCCCCTCAGGAACCTGACGATCAGATCGTGCTTGCCTAAGGACTCACCATTAACCAGGTCGTGATTTGCGGCAATAGCGGCAACGTACACCTTGAGGGTGGAGGGAGACAGCCTTCGTTCCAACCCGTCTTGAAGAAAAGAGAGCACAGATCTGACCGAACACTTTCGGGGGTCTTCTCGGTGAGAAGAGCACCAATCAAATCAAATCAAATCAAATCACTTTATTGTCACTCTACCATATGCACAAGTGCAACAGTAGGTGAAATTTTTAGGTGCAGTTTGTCGAAGAATTCTCTTTCTATAAAAAATATCTTGACCAGGATTATTGATTTCAGAAGAGGCTTTATTCACACCAAACACAGCAATGAAGCCGGAGGGCCGTCAGCCATCGGCCCCCCTGCTACTTGACTTTTCTGTCATATATATACCATAGGTGTCTTCCTAATATGGTAAACACCCCTTGGCTCTCATATCACCACATTCTAAGTTCTAATTATGTTCCTGTCCTTCTAAAGGGCACTCTCAAAGTCAGCACACTTTTTTAAACACAGTCAGCAACCATTTGACCACCCTTGAAACATCATTACACATTTGAACATAATAGTGTCTTTTCATTAGCCATAAAATGCTAATATTTACATAATAAAATCTTCTACATATTCCCCCCTTTGGGGCTTACCTAAGCCCCACCTTTACTAACCTTTTCCCAGATGTGTAGTTTCAGAATCCAGTTTTTCAGTTATGCTACCTACTGACTTAAAATAAGTCACTCAGTTTCACTACCAATGACTAGATTATGCAACCACACTCCGGAGGAATATTAGAACCAAACATCTCCTTCCAATTTTCTTTTTCAGGAATGGAGTAAAAGATTCTAATTTCCCTAATTCCTATGTCTTATCATCGGTACATTGTTATAAGCATGAGTGTGCAATTTGTTCAGCCTTGCCTGTGGTTGTTACAGTTATGTAGAATAATCAAACATCAAATCATACATTATACTATCAAAAGTTATTTTTATATTGTAGTCATCTTCTTCTTCGTCCTCATTGGAGGTACTTGAATCAACTTCCAATGCGATTTATCAGGCCAGTCTTTATTGTCCATTAGGCTTCCATTGTCCTGAATACCCTCAGATACACCTGGTCACCTGGGTCAATTTCCTGTAAATATATAGCTTAACATATTGCAGTTAGTTTCCTCATATAAGATCTTAATTCCATTTGTATGTCCTTTGTATCAATCAATTTTAATCACTCAACCTCTGCAATATGGTACAGGCATGGGTCGACCCGTAAGCATTCCATGCAGTGTTAAATGCGTGATTCTGTTAGTTTGCATGCGACAACTCATTAGTGCAATTGAGGCCTATAAATGCAACCAAGTCTTTGTTTTATCCTAAGTTGCTGCAATACTTGTTTTACAGTTTTTTTTAATAAACGCCCACCTGTTATCTGAAATTATTTCTGATGGTATTCCAAATCTAGGAATTTACCTCTTTTGTTAGAAATTTGATTACTGTTCCTGAACCCTCATCTGCAGATGGTACTGCTTCTACCCATCTGCTAAATCAATCAATTGCTAAATCAATCAATTATCACAAGCATATATCATTTACCTTGTACTCGCTTTATCATGTCCACATAATCCATTACCAGATGTCTAAAATTTTCTACCATCGCGTATAAATATGGAGACCAATATCCTTGTTGTTTAATTTTTCTTATTACTTCCCCCCTTGCGCAGTGATCAAATCCCTGCGCATCTGAAATGAGAATGTTCAAAAGCATTGTTGGTGCAACAATCTGTCCTTCATGTGAACGCCAAATATCTTTTGCGTCTTTTTTTTTTTTCCCCCTCTGATGCCACATATAGTGTTCATAAGGGCCTGCTTGCTGCTGTATTCACACAATATCTTCCAGTTGTGGTTGTGGTTCTATCAAAACTACTGGAGTAAGTATTGCCACTAAACATCTTTAAATAGTTCACTCTCAACAGTCTCTATTGATTGGGATTTTGCTATCGTTTATGTTTGTCCTTTTTGATTTATAATTATTTCTCGAGTAATCCCCATTAATTTTGTTTCACATAAGACTTTTATGAAATTTTTATCAACAGAGTAAAAATTTAATGGATTTATTGTTGAATTCCACTGGCATTGTTCAGTTTTTTTCATAATTTGCCCTAAATCTTTGGCTTGCCAATTCTTTCCTGTATAAAGATACACATGGAACAGAATATGGTACATTGAACCAACTTTTTTATAAATTCATTTTCAGTTATTTCATTACTGCTCACTGTTTACCTATTATGATGTCTTTTGAGGTAATCTCAACTTTTTTTAATTTTTATTTTTTTTACTATCTGTTTCTTTTTGCCATTTCTTTTATATTTTTCCATCTCTCTCTTCATCATATATCATATATCAGTTAAATCCTGACTTTGGTAACTGAGCTTCTGAAATCTGCGCTTCAATAAACTTTCCCCATTTATTAATGATTTGTCTTACATCACATTTGCTTTTGGCTCAGAAATCATCATTTGAGTTCCTATTTCTTGTAAGTCTATATACATTCCTTTTGGAGAACACCAAATTTGAAATCCTAATTTACATAATACATCTCTTCCTAACAAGTTTACAGGAGTTTGATTTGATACAAGAACTGGTAAGGTCACACTTTTATTTTTAGTCTGTAAGCAAACTGGAGCTGTCAGAGGAATTAACTGTATTTGTCCCCTGTCTTTGCAAATTTTGAGCAGGTCGTTGCCAACCACACCACCTTTCACCCCTGAGTGACTGTTTCCATGGATTGTTGGGGCAATTGGTTTTGATATGTCCCAGTTGTCCACAACCCCCTCTGTCCTCCATGCTGTGTATTTCTTTTCCAACCTGCCGGCCCTTGTTGCTGACTGTGGGTGCAGGAATCTGGTGTGCATTTGGAGGAATTGCTGCAGTGGGTTATTTACAGAGGTATTCACAGAAGCATTCACAGGAGTCATTTGCCATTTGGTCTGACTCTTCTCTTCAATGGGTCTCCTTCTGGATTCCCAGTCTCTTGCTTCCATTTTTCTCAATGCCTGCCATATTGCCGGACGATATGCATCAAAAACAGTCTCATAGCAAGAGTTCAGTTCAGAAGCTTGAAGAATTTCTTCCTTTTTGATCCACTTAGAATTTTCACCAGAAGTGCTTTAATGTCCCCAAACAGATCACAATTTGCTCATTGTCAAACACTCTTATCCATTTCCCAGCTCTCTCCTGGATGTCAGGAAGGCAGTTGACAAGCCCCTCAAAATCTTTTTTTTTTTTTTTTCCATAATTAAAATAGGAAGTTGTTTTACCAGAGTTCTTAGCTTGTAACCACCTTTCTTCATCAAATGGTACCTCCTCTTCATTTTCTATATTTAAACTCTCTAATATTTATATTTTTTTCATTCGCCTGTATTTCTGCGCATTTTATCAATTCTTCTATTTCTTTGATGCTTTTATCTAATTCTTCTATTTGTGTTTCTGTTTCACCTTTTTATTTATTTATTATTTTATTATTCTTTTCTTTAATTTTTTTCTTCTTCCTGTCTGTTAACCTCATACTTAGTTTTTAGTTGCTCTAATACATAACAATCTAACAGTACATTTTTCTCAAATGTTTTACTTTTCTCCTTTTGTCTCACATCTTGTCTTGTTTGTTTTTCATTTTCTAACTCCACCTGTCCTTCCATTTGCATTTAGGATTGGGAACTGCCCTTCTGGAGTTACATTTGACATGAGTATTTGAAAACATGTTTTCTTTTCTCTTTGTTTCCTTGTCTCTTTTTAATTTATTTTCCTTGCCTGTTTTATATATATATATATATATATATATATATATATATATATATATATTTAATAATTCATCTCCTTCTTTTCTAAACAATGCCAGCACTGCTTTTTCCTTCTCTCTTTTTAATTTCTCTTTTAATTTCTCTTTAAACTGTTCTTAATTTTGTAATTAATTAATTAATTAATTTATTTATTTGTATTTATTTATTATTATTATTATTATTTTTTTTTTTAAATCAAGGTTTCCATTTCTTCTCATAATGTTACATCAAATGTCCCTTCCTTTGGCCATTTGGTTATCATATCCTTAGTTCTTTGTTTATTTGATATCTTATCTATTAATTCTCTACACAATTGGTATTTTGATCCTAACATTTCCACTGGAGTGGCCATATTGTCTTTTAATCAATAATTATTTTAATAACCAATTTCTAGACTTGATTTTCTCTTTAATTTAATGTTCTCAAATTTAATTTTCAAAAGAATAATCAATTATCTATTTTTATTTTATTTAACTTTACCTTTTATTTTTATCATATGCAAGCTTTATAATATTTTAATCACCAACTGCTTTTTAACTTTCCAATTTTTCTTTTACTTTTTAACTTTACTTTGCATGAATAGTATAAAATTATTCACCACTTGTCATATAATTTATTACTTTATTCTAATTCTGCAATGTCACTTTTCCTAACTGAATGTAACATTCACAATCTCACATTCACAATATTCAAATTACTCATACAAGTCTTCACTCATACTCTCTCTCAAATGAAGCACCCCTTCCCTACCTCTTTCAGAGTTCAGGGGGTCACTGCTCCACAACTTATTTTTAACTCAGAGTCCACACAGACACACACACATACACTTAGCCACAGACAATCCAGCACTCTCAACACTTGGCGCCTGAACACATCTAATTTACCTGACTTTATTAAACTTTATTATTTAACTTTACTATTTGCATAATTACTTGTTATCCATCAAGGCCCTCTTAACGAGTAATCACAGCTAATTTACCTGACTTTTTAAACTTCTGTGCTCATGCTGTACCCACTTGGCTCGTACCACAGATAGTTTACCTGACTTTATTAAACATCTAGGTGCATGAATATTTCTGCTATCCATCCAGGCCCTCTTAGCGAGAAATAAACACAGCTAATTTTCCTGACCTTTACATATCTCTTAATATTCCCAAGGCCATAATTGTTAGAAATTATACTGCATGCATTTATTCTGAAATCAAAAATCCTTTTTAGTTCTTTAAATTTGGAGAAGCTGTCTCACCATAACAGGTACATTTCTGGCGAATAACACAAACTTAAGCAAAGACTGCTTACCTATTCAAATTTGTGGCCACTGTTTGTGCTGATTCGTCCAGGAACGTCCTGCCATGGTTTCTTTATCAGCTCCTGAAATGTCCTGCCTGGGTCGCCATTTATGTCGAAGAATTCTCTTTCTATAAAAAATATCTTGACCAGGATTATTGATTTCAGAAGAGGCTTTATTCACACCAAACACAGCAATGAAGCCGGAGGGCCGTCAGCCATCGGCCCCCCTGCTACTTGACTTTTCTGTCATATATATACCATAGGTGTCTTCCTAATATGGTAAACACCCCTTGGCTCTCATATCACCACATTCTAAGTTCTAATTATGTTCCTGTCCTTCTAAAGGGCACTCTCAAAGTCAGCACACTTTTTTAAACACAGTCAGCAACCATTTGACCACCCTTGAAACATCATTACACATTTGAACATAATAGTGTCTTTTCATTAGCCATAAAATGCTAATATTTACATAATAAAATCTTCTACAAGTTCCGAGCAACATAGTAGTCATGACATGACATGTACAACATTTAAGCAACAACAGATTACACATCTGATGCGCACACAATTACTCACAGCACAGTATACACTACAATAAACAATAAATAATTTACACAATGTGAGTGTAGTTCTCACAGCTTTAAACATTATACACATACTTACAATATACATATACAATCGACAAACAGGTTCCACTTCCAACAGCGCATACAGCCGTCTCGTAGAGGGGGCTCTGGCAGAAGTGATGGTGTCAACTACCGCTTGCGGTAGGTCACCTAGAACCTCCGCGTCCCGTCCAGGTACCAGACATGGAGTTTCTTTCCAGAGGTCCGGACGCGGGTGCCACAGGGTGCCCCGTCTCTGAGTTAGGAGGTCCTTCCTCAGAGGAATGGTCCAAGGAGGTGCTGTCGCGAGGAGCACTAGTTTCGGGAACCAAGTCCTGTTGGGCCAATACGGAGCTACCAAGAGGAGCTGCTCCTTGTCCTCCCTGTCCTTGCACAGTGTCTGTGCAAGAAGGCTCACTGGGGGAAAAGCATATTTGCGTAGGCCCCGGGGCCAGCTGTGTGCCAGGGTATCCGTGCCGAGGGTTCCCTCGGTCAGGGAATAAAACAACTGGCAGTGGGTTGTGTCGGGGGTGGCAAACAGGTCGATCTGTGCGGCCCCAAAGCGACTCCAGATCAGCTGGACCACCTGGGGGTGGAGTCTCCACTCTCCGGGGAGCACTGGTAACCGTGACAGCTCATTGGCCGCACGATTGAGCGGGCCCAGAATGTGAATGGCACGAAGGGACCTCAGATGCTTATGACTCCACAGGAGGAGATGGCGGGCGAGTTGGAACATGCGGGAGCGTAGACCACCCTGTTTGTTGACGTATGCAACGGCCGCAGTGCTGTCCGTCCGGACCAGAACGTGCTTGTCTTTGAGCGGCGTTTTGAAGCGGCTTAGAGCAAGACAAACTGCCAGCAACTCCAGGCAATTGATATGCCATTGCAGTGCAAGACAACTGCAAGCCCGTTGTACGTGGCACCCCAGCCGGTGGATGAGGCACTTATTCTAGAGGCACTCCTGCCCGTAGAAATTGAAGGGTCCGACCACGGGCTGAAGGTTTGGCAGCATCTCGGCGTCACTTGGACACGGAGGAACCCGCTGTGCCACGCCCATTTCGGGACTCGGTCGTGTAGCCAGCGTTGAAGCGGTCTCATATGGAGCAGCCCTAGTGGCATTACTGCGGCTGCTGCTGCCATATGCCCCAGGAGCCTCTGAAAATGTTTCAGTGGTACCGCTGTGCTGCGTTTGAACGAATTCAAGCAGTTCAACACCAACTGGACACGCTCCTCGGTGAGGCGCGCTGTCATGGCGACTGAGTCGATCTCCATCCCGAGAAAAGAGATCCTCTGTACGGGACAGAGTTTGCTCTTCTCCCAGTTGATCCGAAGACCCAACTGGCTCAGGTGCCGAAGCACCATGTCCTTGTGTTCGCACAACTAATCCCGCGACTGGGCAAGGATCAGCCAGTCGTCGAGATAGTTGAGAAGGCGAACACCACGCTCTCTCATGGCAATGGTGGCCCCCGCGACTTTCGTGAAGACACGGGACGACAGGGACAGCCCGAAGGGCAGGACATTGTACTGATATGCTCATCCGTCAAATGCAAAGCGTAGAACGACCTGTGTCGAGGGAGAATCAAGACATGAAAGTACGCGTCCTTCAGGTCGACCGCTGCAAACCAATCTTGGGGATGGACGCACCTGAAGATGCGTTTCTGTGTCAACATTCGGAACGGCATCCTGTGAAGGGAGCGTTTCAAGTATCACAGATCCAAGATCGGTCGTAACCCGCCGCCTTTCTTGGGTACAATGAAGTACGGGCTGTATAACCCGGACTTCATATCGGCTGGAGGGACCGGCTCTATCGCGTCCTTCGCCAGTAGGACAGCGATCTCCGCCTGAAGTACAGGGGCATTCTCCCTCGTTACTAGGGCTGTAATCAACCAAAGAAAATCTTGGTCGCTTGAGGTCCTGAAATTTTCGACTAAAAATCGACTAAAAATGACATTAGGAAAAAAAACGTTAAATTATTCAGCTGCGCACTGTGCGCAGTACTTGGTAGCCTTGTTGTCTGCCTAAATGAATTATAAATAAACATAAACACTAGTAGGCTATTTGCAGTATATTAAATGGTTTTTGAGCTGATTATTTTGCACTGAAATGAGTCTGACACACGAGTCTGTCGGCTCTGATAGTGTTGCATCACGAGCACCATCATAGCCTATGATTTCCGTTGTCAACTAGTGATATCATCACAAGAACTTTTGAGGAATATGCAACATAATTTAGACTATTGTTTTTGTCATATGTATTATAATAACTGACAGACACTATCATTTCAGCCGCTCTGTGAACACAGGATCAGCTCAGCTTCACGGCTGAGACACGAATAGACCATTAACTTAAAGCTTTTACTCTTAAACACAAAAGGCACGTCCACTTTAATAAAAAAGGAATATTTATTAAACAAGCCAGATCAAGAGCAGAAAAAACGCTCTCCCAATTAAATAAATAATATACAGCAAACTAGCCTTCTTCAATCTGTCTCTCTTCTCTAGCGGGTTGGGCTAATCCAAGTGGAAACAAGGGGGTGTTCTGAAGACAGACTGTTACCTGTGAAACAGGGGTGCTCTGAAAACACCCCCATTAGCAATTAGTGCTCTCCACCTGATGAAATGAACGCTGCAAAACCGACAGTACAGATCCACTTTTGCAGCACGACTGAAGCGTGGTGTTGTGATGCTTCCCCTCATGTGTATGTTGATGGGCGTTCCTCAAGTTTACCGCTATGGGCGTGCGTTTGAGCCAGCGGGGAATGAAAAACAAAGGACCAGCGAGAGACTTCTCTTCTCTAGCGGGTTGGGCTAATCCAAAAGAAGTGGAAACAAGGGAGTGTTCTGAAGACAGACAGTTACCTGTGAAACAGGGGTGCTCTGAAAACACCCCCATTAGCAATTAGTGCTCTCCACCTGATCAAATGAACGCGGCGCGGCAAAACTAACGAAATGAACGCGGCAAAAAATCGACCAATCAGAATTTTGGTCGAGCCAGAACATATAGACTAATAATCGACTAATCGACTGGGAGATTACAGCCCTACTCGTTACAGACGTGAAGTGAACGCCCCTGAACTTGGGGGGACGCCAGCGAACTGAATCGCATAGCCGAGTCTGATGGTGCGGATGAGCCAGCGAGACGGCCTGGGGAGCGCTAGCCAGGCCCCCAGAGAACGTATAAGCGGGATCATCAGCACACAGACGTACCCGCAGCTGGGGCAGCGCAGCGGAACGCAGGGACCCGTGGACGACATGGGAGTGGTTCGTGGAGGGGTTTGGGTGAGTGACACACAAACCTGCATCCGCTGAGGGGGCGGGCGAGTGTGAGGAGGCACATTGTGTGTGTCCTGACAGTCAGCGCCCCCTGCTGGCGATTTGGAGAGGCACCAGGGGTTGACAAGGCATGGGAGCGTTGTACACCACCAAGCGTGCTTCCCGAATGAAGGAGGGGCTGAGCGTGGTAAGGCTTTGTGGCTTTGCACACAGTCTGCCTCACCTCCTTCCTCAGCGGGGAACAACAGCGGCGAGGCATAGCGTCGCACACTGTCGTCCACGCACCGCTGAGAAGAGGTGAATGAGAGTGGTGAGGCTTTGTAGCGTCACACACTGCCATTCTCGCCCTCTTGTGGGGAGGGGAATGAGAGCGGTGAGGCTTTGTAGCGTCACATGCTGTCATTCCTGAACTCACGAGACCCAGAGGTATTGGAACTGCTCTTGTTTCTTTTAGAATTTGGGTACCACTGGCTGTTTTTAACACCAGTGGCGGAACAGAATTGCTAATGGTTTTCCACCCTGCCCTCCTCCGGGGGAGAACAGTTCCAACCAAATCCTGATATGCCAACCATATTCAACACCTGCCCAACATTAGAATCCAAGCAAACGTTGGATTTAGCCGTCAAATCAATTTTCATTTTCAACCAAAATCCAACGTCTTCCTGACGTCACATTGACATGCTGTGCCTGCTGAGTTATCAGTCTAAGTTGTGGAATTACTACTGTTTTATTTTTGTAATGCATTGATGTTTTTATTTTTTAGGGGCCAAGGACCGAAGGTGCGAAGGCACCTATTGAAACCGTTCCCGTATTTTCTTCTTCCGCCATGGGAGTCTATGGCAGCCCATAGAACCGTATGGTAAAAAGTTGTGAAATTTGGCACACTAATAGAGGACAGTCTGATCTGTCACCATAGCAATTTTGGTGTCTCTATCTCAATCCCTCTAGCGCCACCACCTGTCCAAATGTGTACTCATGTTTATGCTAATAACTTTTGAACCTTAAGGGCTAGAAACAAAATAAGCTCCTGAGCTCATGCCGATTCGATTGCATCATATGACGTCATTTTCCGTCATAATAATTTTCCCGCCATTTTCAATTTTCCAAAAATCCTACTTTTGCGAACTCGTCCTAGACGGTTCATCCAATTTGTACGAAAATTGAACCAGATCATTTTCAGACCATGCTGACAAAAAATCTTACAAATCAAGTTGATTTGTCAAATCATTTTCGATAAACGCGCAGACAAATTTTACGTAGCACTTGCGAAAACAGACGTAAGGCTGTATCTCCGCAATGCTTTATCGTATTCACACCAAACTTGCTGAACCGTTTGTCCAAAAATCATAAAAATGGTCTCGTTAGATTTGGGATGTTATGCCGAGTCAACTGATATCCAATTTTACTGTATCGGCCATTTTAGCTGTCGGCCATCTTGAATTATGTGCTAAAATGCTGTATTTTATGAACGCATGAACGGATTGTTACGGAACTCGGTATGGGTCATCACCACGATACCCTGAAGTACATTTACATTTACATTTAGTCATTTAGCAGACGCTTTTATCCAAAGCGACTTACAAATGAGAGCAATAGAAGCAGCTAGAACAGTCAGGGGCAACAGTATGTAACAGTACGTAAGTGCTGTAACAAGTCTCAGTTAATCTAGCACAGAACACACAGGACAGAAGGTGTTTTTTTTTTTTTTAGACAGACAGACAGACAGACAGACAGAAAATGAATAGAACGTTAAGTGCTATTCTTGATTGATCAGGTGCTGCTGGAAGAGATGTGTCTTTAGCTGTTTTTTGAAAATGGCTACAGACTCGGCTGCTCGAATTGAGATAGGCAGGTCATTCCACAGGGTGGGTGCGGTCCAGGAAAAGGTCTGTGAGAGTGATTTCATGCCTCTTTGGGATGGCACCACAAGGCGTTGTTCACTGGCAGAACGTAAGCTCCTGGAGGGTGTGTAAGTTTGCACAAGCGAGTTTAGGTATCTTGGTGCAGAGCCAGTGGTTGCTTTGAAGGCGAGCACCAGTGTCTTGAATTTGATGCGAGCGGCTATTGGGAGCCAGTGGAGACTGATGAAGAGAGGCGTGATGTGTGCTCTCTTCGGCTCGTTAAAGATCACCCTTGCCGCTGCATTCTGGATCAGTTGCAAGGGTTTGATAGTACATGCCGGAAGGCCCGCTAGAAGAGCATTACAGTAGTCCAGTCTGGAGAGAACAAGAGCTTGGACCAGGAGTTGTGTGGCATGCTCTGATAGGAAGGGTCTAATCTTCCTAATGTTTTATAACGCAAATCTGCAGGACCGGGTTGTTGCAGTAATTGTTGCAGTGAAGTAGCCTGACAAGTTTCGAAACAGCACCACCTAGTGGAGATTTTTAAAAAGAAATGCTTATAACTTTGGGTGTGGTTGACTTATTTTCACGAGACTCATCTCCTTAGACTCCTGAATCGTTGCCGAGTCCAACAATACCGCACTAGCCAGGTTTCGCCGTATGGTTTGTGCACCGTTGTAATTTAGCGCTTAACTTTTTTGCTGATATCTTCAAAACCGCTAGTCCGATCGAGACGAAACTAGCGTCAGAAGTTCAGAAACATAGGTCGTTAGGCACGATCGCGAGCCCAAATATCAAAATATTGATAGTAAGGGGTAGTAAAATCCAATCAAAGTCAGGTGTCAGGCTGAAACCCTATTGTAACTTTATTTTCCCATGATGCATCATTCTCCAGCTAAAACTGATCGGGCAGACCAAACCGTCAGTTGTAGAGACTTGAAACTTGCAGGACTGGTAGTACTCACAACTACTACAGACGTCACTGAAGCCCACCCCGATCGGCCTGACGGGGGCGCTACAGCGATCAAAATACGAAACGGCGATCAAAAGTACAAAACGGCTCATAACTCCTCAACCGTAAGGCGTAGCCTCGAGTGTCTTATATCGCTGGAATCTTCGGCTCAAGACAAACAAAATGCCTCAGATATGCCTCCGATTTGCTCACCCTTCGGGCGTCAAATTCGAGATATTTTTAGTTTTTTGTAAAACCTACTTTTGCAAATTACTCCCAGGTTATTTGCTTCATCGTAACCAAACCACTGCAGAAATGTTGGACCAGAAAGGTCCAGTGATTATCAATAATTATTTTAAAAAAAAAACATTTTGATTTGTGGTCGCTAAGGGGAGCCAAAATGTTCGATGTGACTGGGACCTCTTTTACTAAAATGGCTATAACTTGTGAACGGAATGAGATATTTTCACCAAATTCAGGTCACATGTGTGTGAGCTCAGTCGCAACAATTGACCACTTAGTGGCGCTATAACAGGTGAAAAACACATGAAAATGGCAATATACGCATCCAAACATTAGTCAGATGAAAATGGGCATTCATTGTCTTCATCCAGGTTGCCATGATAGTCTATGAGGACACTGGCATATCTAAAAAAAACTCTGTATACGTCATTGGCACAATGCCCTGAAGGAGCCTGAGAAATTTCAAGCTAGCGTTTTTCACAGCATTCACCTCCTTAGACTCCTGAATCCTTGCCGAGTCCAATGATACCAAACATGCCAGGTTTCACCTTATGGTTTGTGAAAAGGTGTACTTTAGCACCTAAAAATCCTTTGCGAATGTCTTCAAGACAGTTAGTCCGATCAAAACAAAACCACAACAGGAAATGCAGAAACATCAATAGCTAAAAATAGGTCAATAGCTAAACAATAACGACCAAAAGCCAACATTTTGGAAGGAAGTGGCAAAAAAAAAAAATCCAATCAATTCAGCCATTCTCTCATAAATATTAATTGGCTATAACTTTAAAATAAAATGAGATATTTACAACAAATTTGACACATATATTTATGGGCACACTTTGAGGACACCTAAAAAAAAAAAGCAGAGATGTGTTATAACTGTAAAAAAACCCCATATTTTTCCTTAGTTAAATTGCCTGTATTGCTGTGAATGCTCTTTCCCATCTATGATCTAAGTTTATTTGTTTATTTGGATCCCCATTAGCCAGTACCTAGGCAGTGACTACTCTTCATGATGTCCCAAAAAGTAAAAAATACAAAACTACATTAAAGCTGCAAGAGCAATGAAAGCACCTGTGCCACCACCACCTTGTGGCTTTAGGAACACAGAGCACAGTGGGCAATATGCATTTAAGTATATAAAAATAGGAGGACTACATCAATCATTTGTATTTGCCACACTTCCTGCTACCGGGCTGTATTCAGATCAGATGGTGGACCTGCGCCTGGACATGACCAATGCATCCCTGAAATGTCTGCAGAGAGCGTGTCAACTAAACACTGCCCTGTAAATGCTGCATCGAAACGACATCCTTAATAAACCCGTCTCCAGCATGACGACTCCAATCTATCAAATAATCTTACGAATATCTATTTATCTAATATGACTTCTGAACTGTAATGTTGCCAGAATTATAATTATACACTGTTTGTTCGTCGGCCAGAGGACAACTGGCACCTAAACTGGTTTCTCCCAAGGTTTTTTTTTTCTCCTTTCTGGCCCTGAAGAAGTTTTGGTTCCTTGCCACCGTTGCCTTTGGCTTTTGGCTTGCTCAGTTGGGGACACCTAAATTTCAACTATATTACCGTTCTGCCCGCATTGACACTATATGAAAATTGAAATTAGCTGGATAGTTAGATAGTTAGATAGTTGGATAGTTAACACTGTGAAGCTGCTTTGAAACAATTGGACTTGTTAAAAGCGCTATTTAAATAAAGGTGACTTGACTTGACCAGCTGGTGGCACTATGACTAACTAAAATTTTGCAGAAACATCAGACTTTGTCAGGATGCCACAGACAAGCCGTTCAACAAAACTCAAGATCTTTGAAATTTAACATCACTAAGGCTTAAATATGATTCTGGTTCAATCTTAATGAGGAGTTAATCACAGTTTACTGTTGCCCACAGGTGGCACTATAACTGACTAAATATTGGCATGTAGACCGCCATCGGTGCTCGGGCCCTAATTAAATCAACAACAATAAAATGAAACATACAAATCCCATTAAATGTTCCTTCCTTTTAAAACTCATTTTATTTCTTAAAATATATAATATCTGATAGTAAATCATTCCATATTTTCATTCCTACAGATATTATAGTCCATTGTTCTGCAGTGGTTTTCAAAACAAAATACATGACATTCTGTGCACAGTTTAAAACAGGAGGAAGATCATTGGTAAAATAATGATGATAATAATAGTCCTAAACAACTTCCTTGAGAAACACCACATTGCTCTTTAAAATCTGAATAACTTCCATAATAACATAAACATTGTCACATATTAAACAGATAACTTTTTAAACCAATGAACACAGTAAGAAGTACATTTCTGACATTTCAATTTATCCAGCAATAATTTATGATTCATTCCATAAAATGCTGAGCTAAAATCTAACGATACAGCTTCTACTATTGTCAGAAATTTGTGCTCATACTACTCCCTAATATTGATCTGTAATTCATATTTAGACATTATAAAATTACTATTATAACATATACAATCACATTTTGTAAAATGCATCACTTCCTTTCTATTTTCAAGTCAAGTCAAGAAGCTTTTATTGTCATTTCAACCATATATAGCTGACGCAGTACACAGTGAAATGAAACAGCGTTCCTCCTGAACCCAGGTGCTACATAAGACAACATAAAGCAAACAGTCACAGAACAGAAAAACACAGGGCGAGAACTAAAATCCTCGCCACATATAGTGCATGTGTGCAGCTGGTGCTAACAGTGCAAAGGACAACACAAGACAGTGCAAAACAACACAGGACAGTGCAAGACAATACACAATACACAAAATATAAAATAAAAATAGAAATAGCTCCGCCAGTAAAACCTGTCATGACAGAATAAAGTGCAATGTAAACAGAAAACTGTAAACAGAATTTGTGCAATTCAGCAGTAGAAGCAGTCAAAATAAGTGAACACTGACCAAACGATTCGGACAGAATATTCTGCAAAAGAACAAGTCCCGGAAGATCAGCAACAAATGGCATGTAAACATTTTTAAGTGTGATTGGGATTGAAACCTGAGTGTGCGAAGTGAATGATGTGTGTTGAGTCCGGTTTGTACAAATCAGTCACACAGTTGTGTGTAAGTGTGAGTGTGTGTGTGTGTGTGTGTGTGTGTGTGTGTGTGTGTGTGTGAGAGAGAGAGTTCAGTTCAGTTCTTTGTTGAGGAGCCTGATGGCTTGCGGGAAAAAACTGTTGCACAGTCTTGATGTGACGGCCCGAATGCTTCGGAACCGTTTCCCTGATGGTAGGAGGGTGAAGAGTATGTGTGACGGGTGTGTGTGGTCATCCACAATGCTGTGTGCTTTGCGGATGCAGCGTGTGGTGTAAATGTCCATGATAGAGGGGAGAGAGACTCCGATGTTCTTCTCAGCTGTCCTCACTATCCTCTGTAGGGTCTTGCGATCCGAGACGGTGCAATTCCCAAACCAGGCAGTGATGCAGCTGCTCAAGATGCTCTCGATGGTCCCTCTGTAAAACATGGTCAGGATGGTTGGAGGAAGTTGAGCTTTCCTAAGCCTTCTCAGGAAGTAGAGACGCTGTTGGGCTTTCTTGGTGATGGAACTGGTGTTAAGTGACCAGGTGAGGTTGTCCGCCAAATGAACACCAAGGAATTTGGTGCTCTTGACGATCTCCACTGAGGATCCTTCAATGATCAGTGGAGAATGGCCACTCTATGTTCTCCTGAAGTCAACAACCACCTCTTTTGTTTTGTCGATGTTCAGAGACAGGTTGTTGGCTCCACACCAGGCTGTTAACCGTTGCACCTCCTCTCTGTATGCTGACTTGTCATTCTTGCTGATGAGACCCACCACGATCGTGTCATCGGCAAACTTGATGATATGATTTGAGCTGTGCATTGGTGCACAGTCGTGAGTCAGCAGAGTGAACAGCAGTGGACTGAGCACACAGCCCGGGGGGGGGGGGGGGCCCAGTGCTAAGTGTGGTGGTGCTGGAGATGCTGTTTCCGATCCGGACTGTCTGAGGTTTTCCAGTCAGGAAGTCCAGGATCCAGTTGCAGAGGGAGGTGTTCAGGCCCAGTAGGTTCAACTTCTCGATCAGGTGCTGAGGAATGATTGTGTTGAATGCTGAACTAAAGTCTATGAACAGCATCCTTACATAAGAGTCCTTGTTATCCAGATGAGTGAGGGCCAGATGAAGGGTTGTGGAGATAGCATCGTCCGTGGAGTGGTTTGGACAATACGCAAACTGCATGGGGTCCAGTTCGGGTGGAAGCTGGGTCTTTATGTGCCTCATGACGAGCCTCTGGAAGCACTTCATCATGATCGGTGTGAGTGCAACGGGACGATAGTCATTGAGGCAGGAGACAGAAGACTTTTTCGGCACAGGAATGATGGTCGTCGTCTTGAGGCACGTAGGAACAGTGGCGCTGCTCAGGGAGATGTTGAAGATGTCAGTGAAGACATCTGCTAGCTGTTGTGCACATTCCCTGAGCACTCTGCCAGGAATGTTGTCTGGTCCAGCAGACTTCCGTGGGTTAACTCTGCATAGAGTTTTCCTCACTTCAGCTGTGGTTAGACAGAGCACCTGGTCACTGGGAGGAGGGATGGTCTTCCTCGCCACCATGTTGTTCTGCCCCTCGAACCGGGCGTAGAAGTCATTCAGCGCATCTGGGAGGGAGGCGTCACGGTCACAAGCAGGTGATGTTGTCTTGTAATTCGTGATGGCCTGGATGCCCTGCCACATGTGCCGGGTGTCTCCGCTGTCCTGGAAGTGGCCGTGAATTCTCTTGGCGTGTGCGCGCTTCGCCTCTCTGATGGCACGGGACATTTTGGCCCTTGCTATTTTCAAGGCCGCCCTGTCCCCTGCTCTGAAGGCGGAGTCTCTTATTTTTAGCAGCGCACGCACCTTGGCGATCATCCACGGCTTCTGGTTGGAGCGTGTAGTGATGGTCTTGGAGATGGTCACGTCATCAATGCACTTGCCGATGTAGCTGGTCACTGTTGACGTGTATTCCTCCAAGTTGATGAAATCACCGTTGGTTGCAGCTTCCCTGAACATGTCCCAGTCCGTGCATTCAAAGCAGTCCTGGAGAACAGACCTGGATCCTGCTGGCCAGATTCTCACTCGCTTCCGAACTGGTCTTGAATGCTGGGATCAGCATAACAGAGATGTGGTCTGAGTACCCGAGGTGGGGGCGGGGCTTCGCCCGGTATGCGCCCCGGATGTTTGTGTAAACAACATCCAGCGTGTTTTCTCCTCTGGTTGCAAAGTCCACATTCTGATAAAATTTAGGGAGCACAGTCCTGAGATTTGCGTGATTAAAATCTCCGGCGACAATAAACAATCCGTCAGGGTGTGTGTTTTGAAGTTCGCTAATGGTCCCGTAGAGCACGCTGAGCACTTCCTTAGCATTAGTGCTAGGTGGTATGTACACTCCGAGCACAATAGCGGTGGTGAATTCCCGGGGTAAATAAAAAGGTCTACATCTCACAACAATAAACTCCAGCAGCGATGAGCAGTAGGTAGAAACAAGCACAGAGTTCTTACACCATTCCGTGTTGACGTAAACACACAGACCGCCGCCGCGAGTCTTACCGCACAGAGCTGCATTTCTGTCGGCGCGAAACGCGGCTAGCCCGTCCAGCTGGATGGCGGCGTCTGGAACTTTGTCGCTCAGCCACGTCTCAGTAAACACAAAAACGCAGCAGTGTCTGTACTCACGCCGAGTAGCTTGTTGGAGTCTGATGTAGTCTAATTTATTGTCCAGGGAGCAGACATTTGCCAGCAGTAGTGATGGTAGAGTGGGCCGGCTAGGGTTAGCTTTTAGCCTAGCATTAGCACCCGCTCGCTTTCCGCGCTTCTGCTTTCTCGCGCAGCGCTTTTGATTCCCCCTCCTCCGTCTGTCCGCTGCAGGCGATGCCGAGGACTGGAGGCTTGGTTCACGGAGCACGCTGAGGTCGCGTAGCTTCTGCCGCAGGTCATCATTGATTGTGTTGTTTGGGTTGTTTCTGAGTTCTTTCAGGGTTTTGCGGTTGTACACAGGGACACCGGTTGCTCTGATGTCCATGTGATGTGTAAGGCGGGCTGCAAAGTGAAAGTAGCATATTGAAGTATTGGTATTGACAATTGTGCCACATGATGAGTAATGTGAAACCTGAAAAAGACTTGCAGTAAACATTTTGTTTTCACCATATATTTCACATATCTGTATCTACAACAAAATGCGTGTGTGTTTGTGTGTGTGAGCATGTTTAGTCTGTATAAAATATTATTGTTTAAGCCTATTGTTTAAGTATTCATTTTCCGCCATATTTTGTGGTCTCAGTAATACATTTTAAGTTGACATAGGGTTGACAAAACTCGGTATGGGTCATCACCACGATGCCCTGAGGTAGCCTGAGTAGTTTTGAAACAGCGCCACCAAGTGGAGAATTTTTCCCCCAAATGCTTATAACGGCTCGCGTTACGTCTGTAACCCTTGTTCCCTGAGAAGGGAACGAGCACTGCGTCGGAACGACACTTTGGGGATACTCCCTAAGCAATAGCGAATCTGAAGTCCGTATAGCCACTAAACCAATCTGATTGGCGTGCGTGATGACGTCATCGTGACGGCATACCCGGAAGTATAAAGCGGGAGCCGGCGCACAGAAACGGCAGCTATTGCTCTGAAGCATGCGCTCCAGGCGTGCCGAGGTGTGGTGACGCGACGCAGTGCTCGTTCCCTTCTCAGGGAACAAGGGTTACAGACGTAACCCGAGCCGTTCTCTTTCGAGGGAACTCTCACTGCGTCGGAACGACACTTTGTGACCTCAAACTCCCCTGCTCCAAGCCCCAACCAGTGAGGGAGATGTCTGTTGAAGCGGATTCCCGGCAACAAGACACTCCCAACACTGGCCCCTGGGACCGAAACCAAGGTTTCTTCCGTATGACTAGGGAACAAAGGCATCTGCGCGTTACCCTGATCATACGGAAGGGATTCCCTCTGGGGGAAAACCCCTTGGTTTCCAGCCACCACTGTAGAGGTCTCATGCACAGCAGGCCAAAGGGTATCCCGTTGGACGCTGCTGCCCTGAGCCCCAGCACTTCCTGAAAGTGCTCTACAGTGATGCTGTGGCCTAGCCTATTTCTGAGACCATCGCCAGTATGTCTCGACTCGCGCGGGAGACAATTGTGCCCGCATCGTCGTCGAGTCCCATACGATCCCTAGAACCGTAGTCCTCCGGGACGGCGTCAACACACCTGTTGTGTTGAGTCTCAGCCCCAAGCACTTTATATGGGCCAGGACGACACCTCAATGCCGAACTGCCATCCCGTACGACTGGGCCAATATGAGCCAGTCGTCGAGATAATTCAGCACACGGATGCCCTGGAGTCTCAATGGAGCCAGAGCTGCATCCATGCACCTTGTGAATGTGCGTGGGGAAAGAGCTAGACTGAAGGGAAGCACTCGATATTGGTACGCCTCGCCCCTGAAGGCGAACCTCAAGAACTTGTGACATGTGACATGGAAGGATGAAGATATGGAAGTATGCGTCCCTCAGATCTATCGTGATGAACCAGTCCTCGAACTGGATCTAACTCACGATGATGGAGACCATGAGCATTTTGAAACCGAGCCTCCTCAGAGACCGATTCAAATACCTCAGGTCTACTGGACGCAACTCTCCATCCCTTTCGAGAACTATAAAGTACCGGCTGTAGAACCCGGACTCCCTCTCTGGCGGAGAAACGCACCCTAAGGCTTCCTTCGCCAGCAAGGATTTTACCAGTTCCCTTACCCGACCCTGCTCTTTGTCTACAGTACGCAGGGCCCATGTAGAAATATTCGGAAGGCATTTTCATGCTGTAGATCAGAAATTTGTTATTTTAATATTATTTATATTCATAATTGAATTTATAATGTATTTGTGAAGTTTAAGTGCATGAGAAGATATACTGCATGAGCTGAATTTTGCATGACATATTAGTCATATGGTAGGCAGAGGGACACAGGGAGATAATTTTGGTCATACAAGAATGTGTGTACATGAAGGACTGTATGAAGGACCTTAATGTATATGTAGCACCTGTTTCCAATGATGTAACAGTAGCTTATAATATCAACTGATGTAAGCATGAAGTATACATTCTATTTTAAACAAACCAACATGTTTCTTTACCTTGTAAGGAATTGCAAATCCTCTAGTCAGTGGTATATAATGCTTACTGTTAATGCACCACCCCAGAGAAACATATACCGCTGACACGAAGACAACAAGTTTCTCTCCTATGTCTAATACATATGACAATAAAGAGTTTTTTGACAAGGCAACTGGTATCCGGTCCTGTGATTCAATCATAACGGGGACAAAGCTGAATTTTCAGATCAACACTTGGCGTCACACGAACAGGATCTGCATTTCAGACATTTGTCTCAATCAATTCATCAGGTAAGACATTTTCTTTTTATTAAAGATTCTAAGTCTGCCTGATGATATATATATTGTTGAGACAGTGACTGAAACTGCTAAAAAGAACTGTGTTATTTTGAAATACCAGTTGTGTTGCCAATAAATGTGTCAGACATAGTTACATTTTAAGTAATTTAATTTGATGTGATTGAGTTATTCTGATCGGTGGATCTCCAAAATATTGAATGAAGCTGGGATAAAAGTGGATCTTTGGTAAAGAAGACCATTTAGTCAAATTTTCAGGATAAGCCATAAGACGATTTAGCATGGAATAAAGCGGTTTAAAGTGGCGAATCTGGATTCAAAAGGCGAATCCTGTAAATAAGAATTCTAAAACGTTTAAAACACGCTGGAGTAGCTAAAATTGCGGGCATTCTGATTTTGACAGTGAAGCTGTTCAGTATTTGGGGAGTAGACTGATCTGAATTCAACTGTAAACTTTTAAGAATTATAAAAATATTTAGGATTTAACTTTTGTTTTCTTTCTCTTCTTTCCTTGTTTCCGAGTTGTCAGCTAGGGAAAGAGAGAGAGAGGGAGAGAGGGCAGGGCAGGACCCTTCCCTTCAGCAGTCACACACACACATAGACACATACTCATACACACACACACATATAGACACATACTCATACAAGCACACACAAAGCTATACATAGCCCTGCTGCTGAGAAGCACAGAGACACAGACCATCTGCAAAATGGCAGAGAATGTATATAATAGCAGAACAATATCTGCTTGGTACTTAGAAAAGAAGAACAAAAAACAAGCCAAGTTTTTGAAGAAAGGACTGGATGTTGATGCCTCTTTGGATGAACAGTTTAGATGGTTCATGATCCAAAAAGACTCTGTTAAACTGAAAGCCTTTCCGATCCTGGCAGCCCACTGGATTGTGAAACAAGGTGGTATTTGTTGCAGTGCAGATGGAAGTCCAGTTCCACTTGTTGAAGCAATGAAGCCACAGATTGAAGCATATAACAAGTTGAATAAAATCATGTCTATTACATGTTCAGAAAAAGATACAACAATCATTGATGATTCATTTGATCCAGATTGGACAAATATAATAGCCGAGGCTGAAAGTAAATTTTTGCAAGCACCAGTAAATTCAGCAAAGACTGTAATGCCTCCTCCATACAACCCAATTTATCCAACTTTACCTGAACAATGTAAAAGTTCTTGTAAGCCAAATGGAGGGCCAGTTGACAAAATATTTATTGCATCTGCACAGGCCGCTCCAGTAATAACCAGATCCAAATCAACCCAGCCAAACAGAGACATGCTGCGAGGTATACCAGCACCTGCCTCTGATTGGGGCGATGAGACAAGAGAGGACGACATGATAACAATTGATAAGGTTGGTCCTGAATTCTCTTCACCTGTTATTAAAAGGGAAGAAATACAATCTGAAATGATGACGGAGGAAAGACCATTCACACCAGGAGAACGTCAAGCCATTCTCACAGCCTTGCCTCCTCTGAAGAGACAAGACCCAAACACAGAGTTTTGGCGAGAATTAGATTCCTTGGTTGAAGCACATCAAATGTCACTAAGAGACATACACACCATTGTAAAAGCTAAAATCCCAAGAGACAGATGGGAACGCTTGCCAGCGTCAATAACAACAGCCCAATGGATAGACTTGTGGGTTGATGGCCAGGGACGACCCCTTGGTCTTTGGCAAGCCTTAGATGTGTTCCGAAAAGAAATCCAAGAGATCCTGGGCAGTGGTAAGATTCCTTTCACATCAGTAACATTGATTAAGCA
Organism: Romanogobio albipinnatus; assembly: GCA_023566225.1. Taxonomy (NCBI): domain Eukaryota; kingdom Metazoa; phylum Chordata; class Actinopteri; order Cypriniformes; family Gobionidae; genus Romanogobio; species Romanogobio albipinnatus. The sequence continues at coordinate 55,951,762 of CM042239.1, forward strand.
AAAAGATGATGAATCTCCAGATGAATATGCCTTGCGTAAATGGAATGCTTATGAAAGATGGGCTCGCTGTGCTAAAAAAGAACCAGACAGAGATGATGTACAGTTTACTGACACACTTGTGGATGGTTTTAGCACAAAATACCAACAAGCCTTATTACTTGGAGTCAATCCAGGAGAAACGTTTGACCAAATTATGCAATGGGCTGGTCGTCTAGAGATGGCTATTAGATCAAACAAGGATGAAGGAGATAAGCCAAACCGAAGAGGAGTGGCGTCAGTTCAATATTCAAAGTTCACAGTTTGCAGCAATTGTCGAAAGCCTGGCCACTTCAGAAGAGACTGTTGGGCTAAAGGAGGAGGAGCAGAAGGGAAAGGTCCGTCATTTAAACAGGCCAGTGTGAACAACAAGGATGAAACCCCTCAAGGAAAGATGTGGACTGAAGAGCAAGTTCGTCAACTTATTGAGGGAATTATGCGTCCGCAATAGGAATCAGCGGCCCCCCCTGTATGAGTAAGAGAAGTGACAATTGACTTTTCATTCCAGCACTAATAGGGGGCCACCCATGTGACTGCCTCTTAGACACAGGGGCTTCGATTTCTATAACTGACCTGAAATTACCTACGACACATTCAGCAGCAGTGGGATGAAAAACACACCACTACTGACATTCTACACATTCCCGAATTAGGCAGTTTTGTTATGGTCAAACGAATTGCTAGGAAAGGTTTAGAGCATAGATGGGAAGGACCATATGAGATACTCTTAACTACAGATACGAGTGTTTGCCTTAAAGGGAAGGGTGTAGGGACAGATAGATGGTATCATTGGTCACAAGTTAAACCTTGTTTAGTGAATGAACAAAATGATAGCGATAGCTTATGGCCTGAAAATGAGCAATGTTCATCAGTTACCTTTAAAGACTGGGTAACAAGGAGTGGTGTTAATGATTTCTCTGCTTCCATTTCAGGAATCAATTCCATTGACATTGATTAGAGATGGTTGCAAGTTATTCTCGATTCACAACGACAATGGTATGCTTGTTTTTAATTTTATTTGGTATTTACCAAGGAAGCGAAGCTTTATGGACTCCTCGAGTTCAAGGAATCACTCGGAATGCAACTCTGAAATCTGGTCAACATTTTACTCTACCCTTTATTTCCAAATGGGGATTATGGGATTGGGTGCCAAGTAATGACAAAGACCTGGCTAAATATCGAGAAGGCATCTATGGTGGATGTAACTATCACCATGAATGTTACACAAGTAGAGTAATCTGGCCAGTGAAAGACGGGGGATATTCTAGTAGTGGTCAAAGACGAGAAATTTGTTCAAGAGAACAATGCGAAACTGTGGGATTGGACCTCATAACTTCTACTAATGTGGAAATTAACCTTATTTTGAATCGTACTCACATGCTTACAATATGGGATTCATTGGCCCTAGGGTGTATTTATCCTATAGTGTTGCCATGTGAGGGATTCCTAAGGGATACTGCCTCAAAAACGACAAGATTCAAGGGAAATTATGTAAGAGTATGGCATTCAGAAGATGAAAATGAATATTGTGAAACTGAACTAGAAACTGGGGAAATTGGACGGTGTTTCTATCTTTCTGCCGAAAAGACAAACAAAGCTAAAATATGCCCGACTACAACTATTGCGCCAGCTCATGGTATCTTGTTAGCAAAAGAAACCAAAACCTTGATAAACGAAGCCCACATGGTGCGACAACGCATCAATTATAACTTGATGTCTCTGCTTACTGTTTTTGATCAGTCCTATTGTGGAAATTTTACACAAATAAGGAGTTGGTTGGAAAAGGAAGTAAAATATTATACCTCTAAAGATCCCCTGAGTAGTCGAAGTCGTAAATCTCGAAGTATATGGGGAGATATAGCGGGGGTATTTGGTTCTGTCAATTCAATTAGTAATACTGCTCAAATGAGTCAATTAAGTGAATACACTCAGTGGGTAGGGAAAATGACCGGGAAAGGACTTACTGAGGCTCTTCAAGGTTCTATTCATATTATAGCAGCGGGTCAACATCTTAATAATGCTGCAAAGGAATTGGCAAACGCATTGGTAAAATCATCTAATTTTGAGACACACCGTGCAGCATGTTTATTTTTAGCTCAAAACTTAAAGGATCAAATGGTGGAGGATGTTCAAGTTATTCGGATGGGTCAAGTTCCTGAACGAATAGCTGAATCCTTATTAGTGGTTTTTGGCAATCAACTTAATTTGACTTCTGCTAAACATATTCCATTAGTCAAAATCGCAATAGATGAGAAATCTTTGTCAGGTTCGGGAATATTACCTTTAATTATGGTATGGCCTCAATATGGACAGCGCAATATAATGACAGTTAGGCAATTCCAATCAATGGGTATTAGACAAGGAAATTCAGTTATTAGATTAGGGAGAAATGGATATTGGGCTGAAGGGGAAACACCGATGATTTCTACCACAGACTGTTGTGTCGAGGAACATGAGTGGGTAATTTGCTCGTGTTCTACAATGTTTAGTCTATCCCTTAATGGATCTGCAGTTTGGGAGGTAGTTCCTTTAGATCAAGCCACAGGTGCATGGCAGGTGTCAGAAGCACAGTGGTGTATATTACATGACGGAATAAGTGAAAATATGATATATGGAGGGAAGTTGTGTCCAATTCCTCCTGATCCATTTTGCGTTGAAATTCTCTATCCTCTTCATTTAGGTGGAATTCATGTTCCACATGTGCAATTGCTGCAAGTAGAACCACAGTGGTGGAATAATGATTTAGTGGAGGAAAGAAATTATGAACTCTTTGAAATGGTTAAAAGAGTCAAAGAAAGCGTAAAAGCAGCTCAAGAGGAGGGAATTCAAGCAATGGGACATGTTGTCGTTGCAAATGGAGTAGCCAAATTAATGTCCGAAAGGAAATTAACACAAATTCCAGGAAATTTATCATGGTCAGACTGGATAGTTCTAACTATGGTAGGAGTTCTTGTGTTTATGGTAGTATTACACATCATCATATGTGTTACTAGAAGGAAAGGTACTAAACCTGTCAAATTGGTTATTTCTAACTATATGGATAAAGCCGAAAATGGAAAATACAGAGTAAAATAGGATACTTTGTACACATTGCACCACTTACAAAACACAACCCCACAAACAATCAACACCCGCTTACTGATTTACAACCCAAGGGATAGGATTCTTTAATATCAACGTTTATGTTAGTTTGTTATTTTAACCAGGAACTGAAGGAATTCAGCCGAATGAGTTCAGGAACTGGCGAAGAATTTATTAAATTTTCCTTTCTTAGATGTATGGGGTCCATTTTAAATACGTACACATAGACGTAAGTTACACACATAGTATGCGGGAACATATCATGGGTTGGGGCATTTTGTTTTGTTTTATTTTATTCCCGATTCCTCGTGTTTCTATTTTTCTGTCCTTTGTATGTCTTTTGTTTCTTGGTTTGCTTTTTCTCTCCTCACTATCACTATCACATTAGGTGGCGATGATGGTGTGGAAGTGACGGCCGGTAGTTCCAATGGAGGGAGCTGTAGATCAGAAATTTGTTATTTTAATATTATTTATATTCATAATTGAATTTATAATGTATTTGTGAAGTTTAAGTGCATGAGAAGATATACTGCATGAGCTGAATTTTGCATGACATATTAGTCATATGGTAGGCAGAGGGACACAGGGAGATAATTTTGGTCATACAAGAATGTGTGTACATGAAGGACTGTATGAAGGACCTTAATGTATATGTAGCACCTGTTTCCAATGATGTAACAGTAGCTTATAATATCAACTGATGTAAGCATGAAGTATACATTCTATTTTAAACAAACCAACATGTTTCTTTACCTTGTAAGGAATTGCAAATCCTCTAGTCAGTGGTATATAATGCTTACTGTTAATGCACCACCCCAGAGAAACATATACCGCTGACACGAAGACAACAAGTTTCTCTCCTATGTCTAATACATATGACAATAAAGAGTTTTTTGACAAGGCAACTGGTATCCGGTCCTGTGATTCAATCATAACGGGGACAAAGCTGAATTTTCAGATCAACACATGCGCCGAGATACTCTACTCAGGCTGGCTTCGGGTGTTACACGAGCCTCGTCCCCAACCCCCTGAAGCGGATGACCGGCAGGAAGTGGTTGGGAACGATTCTCTATGTGCGGACGCGTTAGCTGCCCAGCCGCAAGTCCTTCCGGAGGCGGCTGGAGCAGCATGCGTTCGCGGGAAATCGATGGGGCCCGAAGCGTCATGAGGGTCCGAAGCGTCAACCTCGGTTGCTCCCCTGCGGGGGGGACCGCTCTTGGAAGTCCAGCCGAAGCTAGGACTTCTTCCCAGCAGCCTCCCGCCCTGGAGTACGTTCCTCAGATCGCCTCCAGGAGCGAAAGACCGCTGCTGGGACTGCTGGTGAGAACGCCGCCTCTGTTGCCAGGCTCCTGGAGGAGGGGATCTAGAGGCGACGCTCTCCTTCTGCACCTGCCGGTGCGAGGAGCTGGTAGACGGCCGAGGCTGCCCCCTAGGGGCCGCTTTCCCAGGCTCTGAATGGCGAGGGAGGCACTGACGGAAGGCCGCTGACTGCATCTTCGCCTCCTGGTACCCGGCGACAACGGTCTCAACCGCGTCACCAAATAGACCAGAAGGCGAAATCGGGGAGTCTAGGAGGAAGGACTTATCCTTCTCCCTCATCCCCGATAGATTCAGCCAGAGATGCCTCTCCACCATCACCATGGAGGCCATGGCCCGGCCGATAGCACGGGCCATCTCCCTGGTGATGCGGAGAGACAAATCTGCAGCCCTCCGTAGCTCCAGCACATCCTCCGAAGAGGGACCGTCGCCCTCATTGAGCTCTTTCAGGAGGTCAGCCTGGTAGGCCTGCAAGACAGATAATGTGTGCAGGGAACTACCAGCCCGCCCAGCCGCCATATAAGCTTCGCCCACCAACGATGAGGTGTCCCGACAGGGTTTGGTGGGCAGCTCCGGGGTTTTAAGGGACGACACAGAATCGGGGAAAAGATAACTCGTGAGAGCCTCTTCCACCCGAGGCATCGTCCCATAGCCCGCCTCGCGCGCCCCCAGAACATTGGAATAATCCAATACTGGAGGAATACGCGAGGAATAGGGCTTCCTCCACGACCTACACACCTCGATGTGCAGGTCCGGGAAGAAAGGTAAACCCCGGCGAGGTGTTAGGACCCAGCGAGAAAGAAACCGGTCGTCCAGCTTACTAGGTGGCTGAATTTCCGGCACTTCCTGTGGCCAATCGATCTTCAATTTGGCCACCGCACGAGTCAAAACCTCAATTAGCTCCTCTTGGGCGAGTGGATGAAGCGATGAAACACTTCCTGCTTCTCCACCCGCCCTGATGCAACACTCATCCGGCTCCTCGGAACTGGAGAGAATAAGCATCAGATCCTCAACCCCGGGGGAAGAAGCCGCAGCGCGGGCTTCCACACGGGGAGGAAGATCTTTAGAACTGTCAGACAAGGATTGGGAAAGTGCCGCAGCAGTCCCAGATCCCGCTGACCAGTCCCTAAGTGAAACCCATGGTCTGTGACACCGAGACGCCTCAGCGATCGCGGGTCCAGAACCCTGGGGCTCACAAAGCTGGCCGGCCTCATCGAACACGGCCAGCCGAGAGCGGAGCAGTCTGAGTGTGAACAGCTCACAATGCTGACAGGCAGCTCCCTCGAGAGCTGCCCGAGCATGTTCAACACCCAGACACTGCACACAAAGCAGGTGTGCATCTGAGCCCGAAATGAAGCGGGGACACGGATGCACACACTGCTTAAACTCTCTCACATTCTTTTTCATCATTCACACACTTTTGCAACTGTGACAAACAACAGTAAATAGACAGACAATTTCAACAGAGAGCGCTATGCTGAAGAGCAATAACTGCCGTTTCTGTGCGCCGGCTCCCGCTTTATACTTCCGGGTACGCCGTCACGATGACGTCATCACGCACGCAATCAGATTGGTTTAGTGGCTATACGGACTTCAGATTCGCTAGTGCTTAGGAAGTATCCCCAAAGTGTCGTTCCGACGCAGTGAGAGTTCCCTCGAAAGGGAACTTTAGGTGTGATTGACTTGTTTTCATATGAGTAACTTTTTTTTGTCTCCTGAATCCTTGCCAAGTCCAACAATACCAGACTTGCCAGGTTTCGTGCATGGTTTACGCAGCGTGGTGGTAACTTAGCGTTAAAAAATTGTTAGCAGATATCTTCAAAACTGTGATCAAGACGAAACCAGCATCAGAAGTTCTGAAACATAGGTCGATAGCCAAGTGTTAATACCCAAATGTCAAAATATTGATATTAAGGGGGAGTAAAATCCAATCAAAGTCAGGTGTCAGTCATTTTTCATGTGTTTTTTCATATAAATGTCTATAACTCCGAAACGAGATATTTTCACCAAAATTTACACAGACATGTATGGGCTCACTCCGAGGACACATAAAAAAATGGTAAGATTGTGCCATTTGGTTGCGCTATAATAGAACAAAACATGAAATTCCCATTGACTACAATGCAGTATTAGGATATAAAATGCTATGCTTTACAAATTAATTGGTGTATCATTACGAAACTTGGTATGTGCCATCAGCACCATGCCTTTAAGGTACTTAAAAGGTTTCAAAACAGCACCGCCATGTGGTCCATACTTATAATGAAAAGGCCTCTTGAGGCTAGATCTCTGCAATGACATATTGACACTATATTGACACCCTGCTTTGATATATTGACACCAATCTTTGCATGTGTCATTGTTCCCTTATTCTGACCACACCATATCAATTTCGTAACTGTGCCACCTATTGGTTGAAAGTGATTGTGGCGAGCAGCGAGGCAGAGGGACCGTGAGGGCGGGACGAGGCGGCGCTCATCAGGGATGATGAGCGCCAGCTGCGAGCCGCAGCGATCTCGGCCCTCGCGGAGGAGTGAGGGAGTATAAAGGAGGAGCGACGACAGTGAGGGACGAGAGAGGACCAGGCCTGGATTTTATGTTGTGTTTTATTTATGTTTTGTTATATGTTCGCTGCAGTCGGCCGTGAGGGGCTGCAGCTTTTTATTTTCATTTTGTGTTTGTTTGATTCTTCCCGTACAAACAAGCTTTACTACAGTGATAAATCATTAAATCATTTTTATTGACTGTATTTATAATTTTACAGCTATTTTGCTTAAATCACCTTAAAAGGTCTTTAATTGCTCATTGCTGCGGTTGATCTGACACTGCCAGCCTTTTTGGCACGTCTTGTCTTCTTCTTTGCGCTTGTTATTGACTGTATTTATCATTTTACAGCTATTTTGCCTAAAATCACCTTAATAGGTCTTTAATTGCTCAAAGCTGCAGTTGATCTGACATTGCCAGACATTTTGGCATGTCTTGTCTTCTTCTTTGCGCTTGGCCCTGGTATTGCTGCTTGCAGCTATATTTTTATTGTTGTTGCTTTATATGATGTCCAGTCCATTCTACCCCGTCATTATGTTCATGATATTATTATTATTATTATTATTATTTTTTTAAAAGGCTGATGATAGTTAAACTATACAAAAATAGCACCTACGCCACATTACAATCTAAACACAAATAGTAAGACTGCATCTAGAGGCGGGGGACTTAGATAGGTTTTTTTTGTGCTTTATTTGGTAATATTAATAAAATAGTATCAGCAATACATTTTGGCGCTCCTAGCATTTGCCTATTCCGCCTATGGCACGGGCCGGCCCTGCATCAGGACACAAACAAGCAGGTTATGTGCCGGGGCTGAGCCCCGGAGAGCCCCGGCCCAATTTAACCACTGAGAATTAGTATAAAATAGGCTACCGGTAAATACAATAGCTACAACAACACTACATATAGCTAGGCTATGCACATTCTTCTTGCCCAACAGACCAATTGTAACCATTGACCATTGTACAAAAGACCAATTAAATTAAGCAGAATATTTTTTAAATGTTTGGCTGTGTTTTATTTTGATTATAACGTGAGGCGCCGGCACCAAATTAGATTTTTTCCTCAGCAAGGGAATACTGTCCTAATAACTATTCCTAATACTGTCATCATCATAGGCTACAGATGAGTAGGACATCATAATCATCATCGAAACTGTCTAATTTTATTTGGGTACATTTAAAATGACTACAATGTCATGCCTTTGAAAAATAAATAAAACAGGATGCGCTGCGTGCGCCTCGGTCTCCTTGAATATCTGGCGCACACCACAAACATGAAACTAAAAAGCCTACGCACCACAAACATGAAACAAAATAGCCTACAGTGAACGAGTCTACCTTTAAAAATCAACATTTCGATTATTTGATGTTAAATGCATTACTTAGTCACTTTGGAATAAATCACAGTATGCTTCATGATAATAAAAAACGTGATGGAAAATACGGTATTATATAGCAAATTCGCGGACCCCCTGGCACTTCTAAAGCCGGTCTAAAGCCGCTGGTCTACACAGAATAAACTCCTGTCTAGGCTCTGCCCCGGGACGTGTTGTGTCGAGCCAATTAATAGTCTGGTGGTTTAATGAGAAAGAGATGAAATGCAAGTTGCAATAAACGCATCAAGAATCCGCATTTGCTCGCATTTGCCCATCAATTTATTTCAAGCAGATGCAAATTTGTAAAATAATCCTATGCAACTCATGTCGTAGGCTAAATTCCAAGCATTCTGAAGGTAGGCTATAGCTACTATAGGGTTTGCTGGTGAGAAACAAACCGAAATGGCAAGTGAAAATCTTGTGTTGCACTCCTGTGTGCGTGTGCAGCAGCTCACTCCGCGCACAAGCGCATTCTTTGATATATCAATTATAATAAATGTTAATAAAAAAAATTTTTTCTAACATCTCTGTTATTCTCCGGTTGTCAGTTAGTCAGAATGACAGTTCTTGCGTGAACGTTATAGGCCATAGGCTACGTCAATGCATTATTCTTTCCTTTTGTGTTTAAAATATTTAATTTACAACCAATTAATTTATATCTTAATCTATTTATTTGTATTAGTGTTTAAAATATTTAATTTACAACTAATGAATTTATATCTTAATTTATTTATTTTTACTGGGCAACCAGGGTAGGCTATGACAGCCGTCATATAGGCCTACCCTGCCATACTCAGCTGATGCGAAATGTATGTTCATTTCTATCTACACAGAAGAAAGCCCTGTATAGGCTCTGCCCCGGTACAGGTTGTGTCGAGCCATTCGTTAGTCTGGGTGTTTGACGAATAAAAGATTAAATGTAGCTGCAATAAACGAGTTAAGAATCCGTACAGCTGTTGTCATGATCCTGGTTCTTTTCTCTCTCTCTCTTTTCCGTTCTTTTCTGGTCACACTCATTATTACATTCTTTTACGCACACACATTCGCATTCATTATCTCAATCGTTCTCAGCTGTCGCTCATCACCTCATCCCTTACGCACACACATTCACGTTCTTTATCTCTATCGTTCTCACCTGTTTCCCACCTTCTCTGATTTGACTCTCTATTTCTAGTCCTTCCTTTCTCTTGTTCTTTGTCAGATTATTGCCAAATGTTACGTACCTGTTTGCCTGTTATCCCTGCCTCTGTCCTGTCTTGTCGAGTCCTGTCTGGTGCGTGTTCATCTCTAACAGATATTATCACCTCGTCTCTGCTCTGTTCCAAGCTCCAGTTAACTGAGTGGTCTCCGGTTTGGCGTTCCCTTGCTCTCTACGGACCCAGTCTCTCTCTCAACCTCCGGGGTATCCCGTTGCCGTTCCTGACCATGCTATTTCTGTTCCCTTATTATTGCAAGACTTTCTGTTCCCTCAGACCCAGAGACATTCTTCTGTTGGATTTCACGCTGAGAGACTTCCTGTTGCTGAGTCCCCAAGATTGGTTTGCAGTGATCGACCTGAAGGACGCGTACTTTCATGTCTCTATTCTCCCTCGACACATGCCCTTTCTGCGCTTCGCGTTTGAGGGACGGGCATATCAGTACCGTGTCTTACCATTCGGCCTGTCCCTGTCGCCCCGCGTCTTTATGAAGGTTGCGGAGGCGGCCATTGCTCCCATGAGAGAGCATGGTGTTTGCATTCTCAACTACCTCGTCGACTGGCTGATCCTTGCCCAGTCGCGAGAGCAGTTGTGCGAACACAGGGACATGGTGCTCAGTCACCTCAGCCAGTTGGGACTTCGGGTCAACTGTGAGAAGAGCAAACTCTGTCCCACACAGAGGATCTCTTTTCTCGGTATGGAGATAGACTCGGTCGCCATGACAGCGCGCCTCACTGAGGAGTGCGTCCAGTCAGTGTTGAACTGCCTGAATTCGTTCAGAGGCAGGACAGAGGCACCACTGAAACACTTTCAGAGGCTCCTGGGGCATATGGCATCCGCAGCCGCAGTAACGCCGTTGGGATTGCTTCATATGAGACCGCTTCAACGCTGGTTACACGACCGAGTCCCGAGATTGGCGTGGCACAGCGGTTCCCTCCGCGTCCAAGTGACTCTGAGGTGCTGTCAAACCTTCAGCCCGTGGTCAGACCCTTCGTTTCTACGAGCGGGAGTTCCCCTAGAACAAGTGTCCAGGCATTCTGTTGTCTCCACGGATGCCTCATCCATGGGCTGGGGTGCCACGTACAACGGGCTTGCAGTTTTGGGCCTGTGGACGGTGCCTCAACTGCAATGGCATATCAATTGCCTCGAGTTGTTAGCAGATCGTCTTGCACTCAGCCGCTTCAAAGTTCCGCTCAGAGGCAAGCACATTCTGGTCCGTACGGACAACACTGCGGCCGTTGCGTACATCAACAAACAGGGTGGTCTACGCTCCCGTCGCATGTCACAACTTGCCCGCCATCTCCTCTTATGGAGTCAGAAGCATCTGAGGTCGCTTCGTGCCATTCACATTCCGGGTCTGCTCAATCGTGCAGCCGACGAGCTCTCACGACAGCCAGTGCTCCCGGGAGAGTGGCAACTCCATCCCCAGGCGGTCCAGCTGATATTGAGTTGTTTCGGGGCCGCACAGGTAGACCTGTTTGCCTCCCCAGAGACGACCCATTGCCAGTGGTTTTATTCCCTGACCGAGGGGACCCTCGGCTCGGATGTCTTGGCACACAGCTGGCCCCGGGGCCTACGCAAATATACGTTTCCCCCAGTGAGCCTTCTTGCACAGACACTGTGCAAGTTCAGGGAGGACGAGGAGCAAGTCCTGTTGGTCGCTCCGTATTGGCCCAACCGGACTTGGTTCCCGGAGCTAGTGCTCCTCGCGACAGCACCTCCTTGGCCCATTCCTCTGAGGAAGGACCTCATGACTCGTGAGACGGTTCACCTTATGGCACCCCCGTCCGAACCTCTGGAAACTCCATGTATGGTCCCTGGACAGGACGTGGAGGTTCTCGGTGACCTACCTTAAACGGTAGTTGACACCATCACTTCCGCTAGAGGCCCCTCTACGAGGCGCCTGAATGCGTTGAAGTGGAACCTATTCGTCGATTGGTGCTCTTCTCGCCCCGAAGATGTTCGGTCAGGTCCATGCTTTCCTTTCTACAAGATGGGTTGGAGCGAAGGCTGTCTCCCTCCACCCTCAAAGTCTATGTTGCCACTATCGCCGCTAATCATGAGCTAGTAGATGGAAAATCTCTAGGTAAGCATGATCTGATCGTCAGGTTCCTGAGGGGGGCGAGGAGACTAAATCCGCCTCGCCCTCCCTCTGTACCCTCTTGGGACTTGTCTCTGGTGCTAACCGCACTGCAGAGAGCGCCCTTTGAGCCTTTGCAGTCAGCAGAGTTGAAAATCTTGACGTTAAAGACAATACTCCTGACTGCGTTGGCCTCCATCAAGAGGGTTGGGGACCTGCAGGCATTTTCGGTCGACGAATCGTGCCTGGAATTCGGGCCCGGTAACTCTCATGTAATCATGAGACCCGGCCTGGATATGTGCCCAAGGTTCCCACTACTCCCTTCTGGGACCAGGTGGTGAGCCTGCAAGCGCTGCCTTCGGAGGAGGCAGACCTAGCCCTAGCTTTTCTCTGTCCCGTCTGTGCTCTCTGGACTTACGTGGACAGAACGCAAAGCTTCAGGACCTCATAGCAGCTCTTCGTCTGTTACGGAGGACAGCAGAAGGGAAAGGCTGTCTCCAAGCAGAGGATGGCCCACTGGATAGTGGATGCCATCGTCTTGGCATATGAATCCCAAGACGTGCCTTGCCCGCTCGGGATAAGAGCCCACTCCACTAGGGGTGTAGCTTCTTCCTGGGTGTTGGCTCGTGGCGCCTCGCTGACAGATATTTGCAGAGCTGCGGGCTGGACGACACCTAACACGTTCGCTAGATTCTATAGCCTCCGTGTAGAGCCGGTATCTTCCTGTGTGTTCACTTCCCATAGTCGGTAACACCGAAGTGCCCGTTCTTGTGTCGGCTTGCATACGTCGAACGTGACCGACTGAAAGGGAACGTCTCGGTTACGTATGGTAACCTCTCGTTCCCTGAAGGAGGGAACGGAGACGTACATCCCGTCGCCACAGTTGCTGTACCATCACGGCAGGGCCAAGCCACTCAGTTCGGCTCCTCAGTGAAAAACAGCGTGCATTCGCTCTCGCTTCCTGAGCCGAGATGCAAATCTCGCACGGCAATTGTTCATTGGCCGGTTCTATATAGCTCGAAGCTGATAGGGGCTCCCAGAAGTGATCCCAATTCGTCGGTAATGTCCGACGTACGTCTCCGTTCCCTCCTTCAGGGAACGATGGTTACCATACGTAACCGAGACATTAATGTGTCGTGCCGGACCGGGCTCGGACACAATGTGCACAGGCTTGGGTAGGGTCGGGCTTGATTTTTTGAGCCCGATCTAAGCTCTAGATGCAAGTATATTGCTTGATACGAGTCCTTTGGAAGCTCAAAGTGTGCCCCTGTCATAACAGTATTACAAATGTCATAGACATCACTGTCACATGGCATAGACGATCGAAATGTGCATTCTGTCTTGCACAGGTGTAGGTCTCCTGTGTCAAATTGTACGCAAACTGGAAATTATAAGGTAGATACGTTTCTGGTGCAAGATAAGTTTCCCGTGCGCACGCGATAGTCTGTATATTTTTATTTTTTGCAAAGGTCCCTTTAGGGGCTCCGTAAAATAAAAAAAAATTAAAAAGAAAAATCAAGCTGAATTTTTGTTTTTCATTTTGTTTAACCCGTTAAGCTGCATGAGGACGTGCACGGGTTGAAGCGCTATTTTTAGCACGAGTGTAATGTTTGTTAATAGATTTAACGTAAAAAAACATCATTAATCTTGACAAACTATATATCATTCTAAAGGTCTAAACCTCAAGCATCGAGGACAGACCACTGTTTTTCAGTGAAAAGCTTATAACGGCTGTATTTTTGCATCAATGTAAGCAATACACATCAAAGATAGTATAAATAAAAACAGAGCACATACCAGTTGTGTCCTAATTACGAGCCACACACGCATCCACTGCTAAAAGTTCCAGAATGAATGGAAAGGTGAGGGTCCACTGAATAACATCCCATAGAGCATTTTTAATCCAACGAAACAATAATGGTGTAATATTGATGGTTAATCCTTTGTTTACATAGCATTTCTTCGGAGCGAAGTATCATACTAGACTGTTATGCAATAAAATAATGCACCAAAAACAGTCTCCCGGTAGCATAAAGTGGCATGGGTTTATAGCTTAGAATGTTACGAACATAATAAATCCACTCGAACTCTAAAACATGCAAAGATAGCCGGGATCTAGTCAAAAGTGTCCAACCATAACACTCGGTTTAGCAGATGTCACGATGTGCTCATCCAATGATAATGTCTGTTTATCTGGAGCCAATAAAAGCATTGAATCGTCATGACTGACAGAAAATGTAGACAATGAGCACACGATTCCAACGACAGCTGGCATGTGTATATTTGTCACATGGGCGTAAATATTTATTCATTTGAATCTGGCGCACTCTCCTCACGAGAAGCTGCGAGTTAGTCTGACACACCCCCTGGCATCTGACAGCTAACAGCTAACGGGCTAGTAAACAGACGGTCTCTTTGTAGTAACTGTTTGCTAATCTTACTAACTGGACGGAATTTATTATCCAATGGATCGTCAAAAGAAGTTTTTTTTCTGCTGAGGATGTTTTATTTGAGCTCACTCGAAGCAGCGATGTGGAAAACATTGAGGAGAGTGAAGACAGCGATGACGGTGATATGCTTGTTGACAGAGCTGATCCAATAATATACCGGTGAGTTGTGTATGTGTACAGCATGTGTAGTTGTTTATGTATATTGAGAATGTGTGTGAGAATGTATTTATTTTATTGTTTCTGTGTGCTAGAAAAAATGCAATATACCAGTATGCATTATACATATGCTGATATTTTGCATTTTTCCTAGCACACATGGGGAAAAAGTATATATAATTTTTCCCCATGTGTGTGTAAATAAAACATATATATATATATATATATATATATATATATATATATATATATATATATATATATATATATATATATATATATATATATATATATATATATATATATATATATATATATATAACACATGTAATTGTAAATTGTGTGTGTTTTTATAGCTATATATTTATATTATATTGTTATTTTATTATTGTTATAATATTTCATTTTTATTATATTTTTATAAGTTCTGTTGTACAAATAAATCACTTATACAAAGTCTTATGGTTCTGCCTATAATTTTATAGTTGAAAAAGCATTCAAGCATCATATATGATGGCTAAAACAGCTTGCAGTACCCTTCATAACATTAGGTTATCAAGTCTCCTGTAGGTTTCTTGGCACCTGGACATATTCTTAGAAAAAAGCATGCAGGAACCCCATTTTTCATGATATCTTCGTCAAATTTTAAATATAAACTGATGAGACTTGTGCCTTTCAATTCATTAACTAACTGGATTCCTCCAGGCTTATTTGCATATATTTTTACATCAAATAATAAAGTGTTCATTGTAGCACAAATCATCTTCAAGACACTTCAACTTCTATAACTGTTTGTCTTTCTAAGTCTTTTTCTACTTTAATGTTTGGGTAATAAACTCTAAAGTGTCTTCTTTTTAAAGATGTCTAAATTGTGCATGTAGTGCAAATTGTTCAGCAACTGCAATTGTTTTAGTTGGGAGATGTCATTTCTGGGGATGTGCCTCAAGCAGGCGGAGGGAGAAATGGAACAGACATAGTCTTGGAAAAAAGCTTGCAGGAACCACATTTTTCATTATATCTTCCTCAAACTTGAACTATAAACTGATAAGTCGTGTGGCTTTCAATCCATAACTGAACTGGATTCCTCCAGGTCTATTTTCATATATTTTTACATGAAATAATACAACATTCTGTGTAGTGCAAATAATTTTTGAGGCATTTCAACTATTATAATTTTTTATCTGTTTGAGAATTTTTAGTAGAGTCCCAAGTGTCTTCTTTCCAAAGATACCTTAATTGTGCCTGTAGCACACTGTTCTCAGGAGCTATAATTGTTTTAATTCAGGTAGGTCGTTTTCAGCTGTGAGCCCCAAAGTGGGGGTGCAGCTTAACAGGTTAAAAAACGAAAAAGGAGCCGTTTTTTGTTTTTTAATACCCGTTTCTATAAGGAAAATCAAATGGCCAAAATATACACTGACCTGTAAAGGGCACCTATTATGCCCCTTTTTACAAGATGTCATATTGGTCTTGGGTGTCCCCAAAATGTGTCTGTGAAGTTTCAGCACAAAATACCCCACAGATAATTGTAACCCTCGTTCCCTAATGGAGGGAATGGAGACGTGTTGAAATGGAATTTTGAGGCCTGTCTATTAAAAGTGCTGGTTTGGTGTGTACCTTTAAATGTAAATGAGCTGCATATCCCCGCCCTGTATTTTGAAGAGGGCGTAGCATATACATTTCTCAACAATGGCGGGTTGCATACAGGGCGAGTCTATGTTAAAATGGCAGTGTCAGTCAAACCTTGCGGGCGGGCTTTTGCAGTGTGATGTCTGTGTGACATCTGATCTGAGAACAGCTTGTTCTGAAACACTGCTTATGATTTTTGGGGATTAAAAAAAAAATACTGGGTGGATTTTTATCCTTATAGGGTGGTTGTTTACACACACTGTCAACATACATTTATGTTCAAACATCATGTAAAAGTGGATTTTACATAATAGGTGCCCTTTAATGTTAAAAAAATTCAACGTCTGCTCAATGTTGGAGCTTGACGTCAAACAAACGTTTGATTTAGATGTCAAAACCAACTTTCATTTTCAACCAAAATCCAAGGTCTGACTGACTGACAGTAAAAAGGTTTTATTACTAATCTCAAAGGCAGGAAAATCGAAGAACTAGTAGGAATGCGAAACAATGTGTTAAACACAAACAATACAACACAAACAAATGAGAGGTGAAAACAGAGCACATTGATGTAAATCTTGGAAGGAATTTCCAAGCTCTACATATATAACACAATAGAATAGAGAAAAATAATGAATGCAATAAGTAGAATTACAATAAAAAAACTGTATATTGTATACTGTATATACATGTATATTAAGCTTATTAAGTATTGTATATAATTGAATAAATAATCTAACTTTAAAAATTCTATATAACTGTATAAAAATATGTATTTACATGTCAAATATTAGATAAGAAAACAAAAGAATGCATTAGTTAATTTCACTGAGAGTAGCACCAGCCCTCGCAAAACATCTTGCCAACAACAGATGGCGCCATTAAACCTTCTCTAATAGTTTACTCCGGCATTACATCATGAAATAGGCCACAGATCATGCTTCTGCACTTGCCACATTGTGATTTCCTATACAAAATGAGAAAGCAGAGAGACTGGAGATCCCGGCACTGAAGGTATCAGGGGATGTGGCATTTCAGTGTGAGCCACAGCAGTTGTGTTTGGGTGGCATCTTGAAGACATCTGGAGCGCTTATGCCATTTGATTAAAGAGCACATCCAAAAGAAAACCTCCGACTCACACTTTCAGACGTCTCCTGTTTTTACGAAGCCAAGTGTATCTCTGAGTCTGATGTTCTCAGCCGGCAATGAGACCTCTTTATCTTCCCGCCTCAGTCTCGTACATCAATACCTCGGCTAGATTGTGGCGCATAAGAGGCAGACGAGCTGGATTGCTGTAGCAGTAGATTCACAGAAGTGTCTCATTCATCATGTCACCCCTCTGGGTCAAATCAAATGTGTTCCGCGACGCACTGAAATACATCCTTACTCGGCCCACATAGAGGTGGATCAGATGGACAAGGCAGTGCTTAGCAGTGGTCAGGCCGATCAAGGGTCAGACAGGGATGATGCTTGACAGAACATATTATGTAGACGTTTGTAGCGTCTGTGTCTGTCTTGTTAAACCAGTGTGGGATTATAAATTGAAGAATCTGTTTCTGATCGGCTGATCCTATGTCCTGACATAACATCCCATACAAAAACTAAGGTGAAGTACATTGTATTTAGCATAAATACAGATAATGATGACAACAGATCATGATTCTGTTACGCAAAGATTTTAGCAAGAGGCTTCTGCCAGTTCCTGTTCTCTTCATTTTAGGTTAAATGAGCCAGATTACTGAGACTCTTTTGTCTTTAATGGCTCTTGGAGCCCAACACTCTCAAAAATAAGAGTATAAAATTGTACCTAAGGTACAAGTGGCCGTCACTGGGGGGGTACCCTTAAGGGTAAATTTTTGTACCTCTAAGTCAGGGTCCTAGAGAATTCGGTCCTAGAGAGCTGATGTCCTACAGAGTTTAGCTCCAACCCTACTAAGCCACCACAGTATAAAACTCATGGCCCTCAGCATGCATTTCAGCATTAAGTATATCACCATTATTGAGATTCATATGCTGATTCTTGATATTTGTGTGCATCAAAACTTTTTGTTCTACCTTAAACTCTGATCTACCGAATATCTGATCTGTGGCAAGAAATTATTGTTGGTGAATCTTCACTGTACCTTTTTTTCTGAGAGTACAGAGTCTGGGGTTGCTATAACTGTATATTTGCTTTGTTTAAGTTCGTCACCCAGATGCTTAGTCTCCAAATCTAAGCACTGCCCCCTAAAATGTATATAAATTACAAGGTATCACTGCCTCATGTCGAGTTCACACTGCACGATTTTCAAAGTCATCAGATCACTGTTCTTTTCACACTGCACGACTATGTGGGGTAGTTGCTGCTGTGTGCTGATTTACAAAGAGAAAAAGAAAAAAAAATGTTCGGGGAGACGCAAGTATTGTGTGTTCTGCAAAGAGAGTTAGAGGTAATAAATAATTTTGCAATGTGCTGCCGTTGTGGCTGGTCAAGCAAATGTGTGCTTTGTTTCTGTTTGATCTAATTGTAAATATATATTTTAAAATACTAATATTGTGGTCGATAACTCCTCTCCGAACTTCGCACTGTCCTGTATCTTGTTCTCTCATTGGCTGTAGGTCATCGCTGATGTAATTTTCAGTCAGAACTTGGGGCTAATATCTTGTAGTGTGAACTCTGTATTAGTTAGACGTGCTGACTGCAGCGACCAACAGAATTCTCAAAAAAGAATTTTGCTGAAGATACAAAGAGTCTTGTGGTCTTCGCTTCTGAGTTTCCTACACCGGGAACATGACTGTCAGTCCATTTATTAATGCTAGGGATGCACGATATTATCGGCACGACATCGGAATCGGCCGATAAACTATATATTAAAATATAGTTAAAGCATTAAAATATAGCGATATGAAAAAATTATGCCGATATGCCATGCTGATATGATAATGTGTTGATATGGGGATAAGATCACATAAGCCTTGTGCTCATTCTTGAAGTGAAAACAAGCAAAAGCATTGCATGGTGTGGTGTATGGTTGTATGGTGATTTAGATTTTTAAATGCTGCCTTGAATTTGTGAATGCGCATACAAAAGGACCTGACCGTCAACGCAGGGTTGCCAGGTTTTCACAACAAAACTAGCCCAAAACAAGCACAATTGTTGGAGCAGCCTCCACAGCAGCAGAAGCCTCCTCCAGGTCCTAGTGCCCGCCTATTACACCGATATATATGTAGTGGGGGCGCTGTTGTTAAAGTAATAAAATGAAAAGTAGAATGCACAAATAAATTGAAGTTACTTTTTTTTCTGAATAAATAAAGCAGTAATGATGTCAAATCACAAGCATGACACTTGTTAATTAAATACTTTTATATACAGTTTATTAATCTGTAATAAAATTTTATGAAATGGATGATGAAAAATAATCCAAGGAGCTCTAAAATAATTGTAGAATGTTTTATTTGAAGCTAAAGACAGCATCAACTGATGCCATGCCACCCCCACTTCATGTGCACAAACGTTAAATCCCAAAATAAAATATTTAGGTTACAACTGCATCTGTCTGGGGTGAAAAATCACTGACTTTATTATTGTTATTTTCAGCACCTTTAATATACTAAGATATCATATATATTATAAAAAGAACTTTACTAACATTTATTTATCTTTAACAAGTATCCTTTTGATAAGGAGACCTCAGAAATCTAAAACCAGAATGAAAAAAAAAAGTTGTTGTTCAAAAGGGTGGTTTCCAAACAAAGGGAATAAATAAACGTATATCGAAATCGGCATCGGCCGAAACGAGTAAATTTCGCCATATCAGATATTGGCAAAAATCCAATATCGTGCATCCCTAATTAATGTTATTTGGTTGTGGAAACTGATCATGCCCAAATGGACCGGGTCTATTCCAGTTGGTCTCAGTCGTTGTTTACAGTCAGTGTTTAAATTAGTTTAGTCTGCAGTGTGTAAAGATTCTAGTCTTAGAATTTAAGAACCAGCTGTTGTCAGTTATCCTTACAAAGATTTTTCTAAACATGTTTAATATTTGACTATTGTGGAGACTATTTGTCCCTGTCAAACATAATTAGGGCCCGAGCACCGATGGTGTGAGGACCCTATTGGAATTGCTCTGTTTATTATTATTATTATTATTATTATTATTAGGGCCCGAGCACCGATGGTGTGAGGACCCTATTGGAATTGCTCCGTTTATTATTAGGGCCCAAGCCCTGAAAGGGCGAAGAGCCCTATTGTTCCCCTAAGGATTATTATTAGGGCCCAAGCCCTGAAAGGGCGCAGAGCCCTATTTTTCCCCTAAGGATTATTAGGGCCCAAGCCCTGAAAGGGCGCAGAGCCCTATTGTTCCCCTAACGATTATTATTATTAGGGCCCAAGCCCTGAAAGGGCGAAGGCCCTATTGTTCCCCTAAAGATTATTATTAGGGCCCAAGCCCTGATATTTTGGTTTGAACGTAAATGTTTGGATAAATCAGACTCTGAGTTTTTACGATCTCCTCGCAGGTGATTGATTCAATCTCCACCAAACTCTGTCAACATGAAACAAAGATAGGGAAGATGCTAAAATGCGAACGGATATTGGATACCTCAAATGGTGTTGCTATGGCGATGGATTAAATAAGGACAAAAAAGGGGAACAGAAATTCTCTTATATCTTGTAAAATCATATTTTTATTTCAATTAAATTAAGATTGTATGTTCGGTAATTGAACTTGGATTAATTTAAAATGACTACACTATTTTTCAGATCAATATATTTATTTATTTAAAATATTTCTTTGAATAATATATTCTGTCTGTGTGTGCTGCCCTCCCCTCAATGAACACAAGATGGCAGCATTGTGTTAGCTTTGAAACAGGATTAAAAAAACATTCCATCTCTCTTTCTCTCTGCTACTCTACTGTGTGTGTGTGTGTGTGTGTGTGTGTGTGTGTGTGTGTGTGTGTGTGTGTGTGTGTGTGTGTGTGTGTGTGTGTGTGCTTGTTTATGTGATTTATGAGGACACAAACTTAATTTAATTTATTGAAATTAAATTAAGATTGTATGTTGGGTAATTGAACCTGGATGAATTTAAAATAATCATACTATTTTTCAGATCAATATATTTATTTTATTTAATATATTTCTTCTGAATCTTCTGAATATTTATTCTCTGTCTGCCCTCCCCTCACCAAAAAGTGTCAGTGTTGTGTTATTTTTTAAAACTCTCTTTCTCTGTGTGTATGTGTGTGTGTGTGTGTGTGTGTGTGTGTGTGTGTGCTTGTTTATGTGATTTATTAGGGACACAAATTTGTATAATGACATGGGTATTACACTGGTATTACAACGTAAACGTGGTTTATGAGGACATTTCATGTGTCCACATAATAAAAAATAGTTTTAAAAACATGCTAAACAATGTTTTTTCAGATCAATATATTTATTTATTTAAAATATTTATTTTTAATCTCCCCTCTCTCTCAGTCTGCACTCCCCTCATTCACCAAAAGCCGGCAGCATTGAGCTTTAAATAGAGATATAGCCTGCCTCTCTGTTTCTTTGCCTCCTGCTCTCTCTCTCTCTCTCTCTCTCTCTCTCTCTCTCTCTCTCTCTCTCTCTCTCTCTCTCTCTCTCTCTCTCTCTCTCTCTCTCTCTCTCTCTCTCTCTCTCTCTCTCTCTCTCTCTCTCTCACTGTGTGTGTGTGTGTGTGGGGGGAGGGGGGTGGGGGTTGTCAGCTAAAGCATGCCTCTCTGCCTGTGTGTGTGTGTGTGTGTGCTTGTTTATGTGATTTATGAGGACACAAATTTGTATAATGACATTGGTATTACACTGGTATTACATGGTTTATGAGGACATTTCATGTGTCCAAAAAAAAAAACCAGACTAAACAATATTTTATCAAATATGTAAATTCAGAATCTATTTTGAAGATATTCTTATTTTGAACTATTATTCCTAGTAAAATAATGTTTCAGACAATGAAATAACAACTCTCTCCCATCGTTTAGATAAAAAAAAAAAAAAAGTTTAGTTCAATCAGAATCTCACTCTGTCTGTCCTTCCCCTCCCCCTCACTCTCACTCTGTGTGTGTGTGTGTGACTTTCTCTCTTGATGATGATAATTTAACCCTTTCATTTAGGCTATCACAAATAACTATCACTTGAAATAAAAACAACATCATGTGCTGTGTTTGCCAAGATCACGTATGATGCATATGTCTTTAAATTAATTATTTACCGATATAATTCAAATTTATAAAAAAATTAAATTTTCACATGATTTTCTAAAAGTGGCTGTTTACAATAAACTTCCATAACATTTAGACACGCATATTACGCCGGCTTCACACCGCACGCGCAAGCAGTGCGTTGGCAGGGCAGGAGCGGTGCGTATGGAGAGCGGGAGCCGCATGCCCCTGTTGTGCATTCACACTGGCAGTGTTTGTCTCGTGCAGCTGAACCGCGGCTTCTGTATTGCAAATACAGACGAATATTGTCCATTATGTCAGATTTTCCGGTGTTCTCCTCCGACTCCTGTCTGTCTCGTGCTTTGATTTATGATGGGCAGCATATGTCTGCTGCAAATGCGACCGTGTTCCCCTCTGTCTCATTCATGCATGCATATAACATGTTGTATATTAGTTCACATGAGAAATGTATTATTAAAGTGAAGATATGCTTCTAGTTTTAATCATTTAAACAGGCTTTTGAAGTTTGGGCAAAAACTTCTGGCAGTGTTGTGTTTTCGTGTATTTTATTTAATTTTCTCACAGCGCTGGATGTCATATGGTGATCGTGTAACACGTAGGACACTTCACTACATGATTTCATGGTGAAATTTGTTATTTTCCATGGTAATCAGGTCAGTTTTGATCAAAAACGATCTACTGTGGCTTTAATTCAGCGTGAGCAGCGCGGCAAAAATAGACTCAGCGCCGAAACGATCGTGGCACTGCTGCATCTGCTCTGCTCCTGCTACATGCTACCGCGCCGCCTCTGCGTGCGGTGTGAATGCTCTAATCTGCTAACATGGGCGCCGAAAAAAATATGCGCTGCTTACACCCTGCTAACGCGTGCAGTGTGAAACCGGCCTTACTCTTACCTGACACTGATATTAAAATCATTGTTGCGGTTTCTGTGATTTGGCTCCATTTATTAATTTTGTAATTAAATTTTTTTTATTGGATACCACCCATATTGAAATGAAAGCACGCTTTTTGATGCATAAGATTGGTGAACAAATGGTAGCTAAGGTAGGTCAAAAACACATGAAGGGAAGTGTTAGGATAATACAACATCAACATTCGGACGGTATTCTGCACACATTTGAAATTGACATTTGACATCATCTGTGTAGTGTCTGGAGTCGCTCTCCACGACATGGCCAGCGGCACGCTCCATCATGTGTAACAGTAATGATTCAATCAGTCATGTGGCAGGATAGACCAAAGTCTGAACTCCACACAGCCCTTGTGACTTTCCTAATCAAATCATACTTAAACAAAGGGCCTGTGTGTTGATGTAAGCATCTACGCTGATTAGATCCGAGGCGTCATCGTGTAGCCGCAAGAGATTGGAGCGTTGAACTCTTTGGGCGTCGGCCATCCCCTCTATAAAGACAGGAGCGACCAACAACTCTTTGCATTTTCGCCATTGGGAGAAGGAGCCCGTGGCATTCTGCCACTAACAGAAGGACCTCATGGCATTTTCGTCATTGAGAAGAGTCCTGGGCATTCTCGCCACCACAAGGAACGGACCTCTTGGCATGTCGCCATGGAGTGGGAAGTCCAACCCTGGTCTTCCCAACCCTGAGAAAAGGCCTCCCCGCACGGAAAACCGGCAGACTTCTGGAGCGACTTTCTTAAACTTTACAGAACTTCTCCTGGGACCTGCAAATCCTTAGCGAACTTCCCAGACGATTCGAACTCACACACTTACACGAGAAAGCCTAATGCAAGTACTCTATTTCACATTTATACTACGGGGCCATTGAATGCTTGAATCTGATTGGCTGATGAACGTTCTGAGGTGTGCAATTATTTTCTGGGAGATGCATAGCGAACGTAGTTCCAGGCAGCTCTTGACCACATTACAGTTCCATATCACTTCGCATAGTTAACTGTAATAACGGAAATTACAGGACTAAAAAACAACAACATGACAGACGATTTTCCTAAAGTAAATCTTAATATTTACGGTGAATATAAAACATTCAACAACTGGGCGGCAGCAGTATTAGACAGTCCAGATGAAAACCAACAGACGAAAGCTGACCTCAAAGGCAAGCTTTTCTGTCTCATTAAATCAATCAAATCAAATCACTTTATTTGTCACTCTACCATATGCACAAGTGCAACAGTAGGTTAAATTCTTAGGTGCAGTCCGAGCAACATAGTAGTCATGACATGACATGTACAACATTTAAGCAACAACAGATTACACATCTGATGCGCACACAATTACTCACAGCACAGTATACACTACAATAAATAATTTACACAATGTGAGTGTAGTTCTCACAGCTTTAAACAATATGCACATACTTACAATATACATATAATTAAAAACAATATACACTAAACATACATTAAACAATAACAGTATACATTAAGCTATAGTAATAATATACAATGTACAGTATACAATATGTTCACAAATTGAAGTCCAAAGTGCAATAGATGCTGTATGATAAATAAATGTGTATATAATGTGTGTGTATCTACAGTGGGTTGTGCTGAGTGATATTCTGTCCAGTGTGTGTTATGATACTGATGGATCAAGAGTTAAGTAGTCTGATTGCTTGTGGGAAGAAGAATTACTGAAATCACACGTGCTCGCACACGCACTACAGTTTGCACAAAAAGGTGTCAGCGCTGCCCTGACGATTTGATCAGTTAGCCCATAAAGTGGAACAACTTAAAGGCTACACGTGACATTTTTTCACTAGTGAGGTAATAACAGCGCTGTTTAGAGACGCACAGAGGCAGCCTAATTCACACAAGCACTCGCTCTCTCTCTCTCTCTCTCTCTCTCTCTCTCTCTCTCTCTCTCTCTTTCTCGCGAGATGTAGGAGAGTGGTGGAGGGTGCGGTGGGGAAGAACGTGTTAAGCTGTCCGCTTATATTTTTCTTTCTTTTTCTTTTTCTTGACTTTTTCTTAATTTTCAAAACTTTCTTAGTTTAATAGTATTTTATTTTTTTTTTTTGTGTGTGTGTGTAATTAGAGTTTGTTTTCGTTTAACTGGCAAGTGTGAGAATGGCGTCGCTCCCAGGTGAGCGTGCGTCATCTCATTCACTTCGCCATGGAATTAGGTGCGTGCCGGATCAGGGAGTATCGGTGGAAAGTGTGCTGTTAGCAGTGGGAGAACAAATCGGTTGTGAAAACATATTGTCGGCATCAAGGATGAACAAAGCGGTAGTTGTATTTCTGAAGGAGGAGCACCTTGTTGCGAAACTTATCGAAAGTGGCGTCGTGATTAATGGAGGTTTTTGTACAATTTTTCCATTGGCTACGTTAACATCTAAGGTAATTATTTCGAATGTACCGCCGTTTATCCCTGACGAAGTTATTGAGAGAGAACTCATTCGGTTCGGAAAGATCGCCAGCCCGATAAAGGCCATATCACTGGGTTGTAAAGTACAGAGTTAAAACATGTTATGTCGTTTCGACGGCAAGTTTTCATGTTTTTAAAAGAGCCAACGCTGGATATATCGTTTCGGGTCATGGAGGAAGGTAAGTCGTTTATGATTTATGCTTCAACTGTTGGCTTGAAATGTTTCGAGTGTGGTGATGTTGGCCATAAACAATTTGCATGTCCTCATAAAGTTCAAGTGAACAATAATGAGGAGATTAATGTTGAAAATTTAGAATGTGAAAAAAACGAGCTGGCTGTAGAGAATACTCAGGTTGAAAGAACTGAAATAATAACTGAACAGGCCATAGCCGAAGTAACGGTACATGATTGTGATAATGAAAGAATTGAGGTTCAGGAAAGTGTGGTACAAGAGGAAAATCAGTCGGCAGAAATACAAGATCTTATTGAGGAGAATGTTATGGATTCTGAGATTGCGAGTACAAGTGGAGTTGGGATACAAAATGTTGTGGTAGGCCCGTTAGAGGATGACATGAGGGATGATGACACATTCTCTCAAATGTCAGGTGTTTCTGAAGGGTCTCAGATGGAAGATAGTAATCTTTATTCTCTACGGGAGATAAATGATTTTCTGGATGAGACATTTGGATCTTTCCTGATATTTTCCTGATATTGAAAAATTTGTGAAATCAGTGGTAAAATTGCAGCACACTGTTGGATTGGATGAATTGAATGAAAAAAAGAGATTTCGATTGAGGAAATTGCTTACAAAATTAAGAAAGCGTAAAGGTTCTTCTTAAAAAATAGGAAAATGAATCCGATGCACTGGGTGTTTTTTCTCTCCTATCTTTTTCTGATATTTGCTGTTTCTTTTCCTTTTATCAATATGATGATTATGAAAATAGGCTCCTTTAATATAAATGGAGCGAGGGATCAAACTAAAAGGGTAGTATTATCAGAATTTCTAAAAATCAGGAATATTGATATATTAATGATACAAGAGACTCATTCAGATAGATCTAATGAAATAGAATGGGGTTTATGGTGGGAGGGGAAATATGTACTCAGTCATGGGTCAAATACAAGTGCGGGTGTTGCTGTTCTATTTTCTAAAAGAGTTACTGTTGATATTTTAAAGATTGAAGAAGTAGTAAGTGGAAGAGCTTTATTTGTTCATGCTGTAGTTGAAGGAATTACATTTTTGTTCATCAATGTTTATGCACCAAATGTTGGTTCTGAGCGAGTTGAACTATTTCTTAAAATTAAGAGTCACATTTCAAACTATGATAAAAGTGTTTGTGTAGTTATGGCCGGAGACTGGAACTGTACTGAAGACTTTATGGTTGATAGAAATGGTGAAGAACCTCATTTTCAATCAGCTGTAGTACTTTCTAAGGTGATTCAAGAACATGATTTAAATGATGTTTGGAGAAATAGGAATAAAGAGTTAAAACAGTATACGTTTATTAACGTATGTAATAATTTAGTTAAGGGGGCTAGATTAGACAGGTTTTATACAAGCAAGTCTTTTAATAATAGAGTAGTGGATGCTGCTATCTTTCCTAGTGGTTTCTCTGATCACCATATGGTAACTATAGATATAAATACAAAAAATACTTTTAGGTCAAATTATTATTGGCATTTTAATAAGAAATTATTATACAATAAGTTTTTTTGTGAGAGTTTTACTCATCTTTGGGAAAAATGGAGGTTACAGAAAAAGAATTATGAGACTAAAAGTCAATGGTGGGAGGTTGGAAAAGTGCACATAAAAATTTTCTGTCAAAGTTATGAGTCTCAAATTTCACTTAAAGTTAGAGATACAGTTCAAAATTTGCAATGTGAAATAGAAGAAATGGAAAAGGTGTTGATGGAAAATGAAGAAGGGATCAATAAAAGTGGTGAATTAAGTAAGAAGAGGCTTGAATTGAAACATCTATTGCAAGAGAAAGTTAAAAATGCTTTAATAAGGTCGCGGTGTCAGGGTTCTGTCACTTCGGTCTAGTTTATTCATGGTTTTGTGACAGAGCCCTGACACTCCTGTATTGTTTGTCTTGTCTTGTGTGAGCGCACAGCTTTGAGCATGCTCAAGCTCAATCGGCCGTGTGCTTTTATGTTTTTTGTCTTATGTTGTGTAGCACGTGGTTGGTGTTTTTCACTGGCTACGTGCTACGTCATGTTGTCATGTTCTGTGTGAACATGCCAGCTGATGAGTTTTCATTAGCTGCATGTTCATGTCATGTTTGGTGTGAGCACATGTCTTGTTAAGTGTTTCCTTGTGCCATGTGCTCGTGTCCATTGTCTAACCCCGCCCACCTTGTTTCCTGATTATTGGTTCATTTGCCCCACCTGTCTTCCCTCGTTACCCTCTTTTGTTTGTTCCCTATTTAATCTCCTTGTGTTTGCAGTCCAGTGCGGAATCGTCGTTGTATGTACCTCCTGTTTCCCTGCTCCCTTCCAGTCAAGTCAAGCCAAGAAAAGTCAAGTCTGTTTTTCCCCCTCGGGGTAGTTTTGTTTTGTCTTGTTTTTTGTTTTATTATTATCATTAAAAAGCCCTTTCCTCTGCATCCTTGAGTCCTCGCTCCTTTCCCTTCACCAACCCTGACACGCGGTTTTGTTCAATTAAGGATATGGATGCTCCTAGCACTTATTTTTTTTAAATTGGAGCGAAATGTGATGCAACATAATCCTATGCTTTATTTAAAACGTCCAGATGGGACAATTACGGACAATCCAACTGAAATGCGAAACCTTGCAGTTGATTTTTATTCTGGACTTTTTAATGCTGAACAATGTAATGAGGAGAATGCTGCAGACCTGTTTCAAGATCTTCCTAAATTGCAACCTAAGCAGAATGAAACTTTGGATTGTGACATTACTTTTAGTGAGCTCACAGATGCAGTTAAACAACTTTCATTGGGACGTTCGCCTGGGATTGATGGACTAACTACAGATTTCTATCGTCATTTCTGGAATATCTTGGGACAAGATTTTTATGAAGTAACAAAAGAGTGTTTTGAAAACGGTTGTCTTCCAAGTAGCTGTAGGCGGGCAGTATTATCCATGTTACCTAAAAAAGGAGATTTAGGTCTTTTGAAGAATTGGAGACCTGTTTCTCTTCTATGTACGGATTATAAAATTTTGACCAAATGTTTAGCGAACAGGTTAAAATGTTATCTGGACACAATTATTCATGGCGATCAGACTTATTGTGTACCCGAGCGATCAATTATGGATAATTTGTTTCTTTTGAGAGATGCTATTGATCTGAGTTTTAAAGAGAATATTAACATGGGTTTTTTATCAATAGATCAAGAAAAAGCCTTTGATAGGGTGGACCATGGATACCTCTTCAAAGTTTTGAGTGCTTTTGGTTTTGGTGATAATTTTATTTCTTGGATAAAACTGTTATATTGTGATGTTTCTGTGTTGGTGAAGGTGGGAGGAGGGTTGAGTGCCTCAATCCCTAAAAGGGGTGGTTAAAAGGGGAATTAGGCAAGGGTGCCCACTCTCTGGACAATTATACATAATTGCCATTGAGCCATTATTAAGAAGAATGAGAAGAGATCTTAAAGGGTTTTCAATACCAAATGATTCTAATTGTAATAGAATTGTACTATCAGCGTATGCTGATGATATAACAGTGTTTTTAAATGGACAAGAAGATATCAATAATCTTACAAAGAGCATTGAAGTATATGAAAAGGCAACCACTGCAAAAGTGAATTGGAGTAAGAGTGAAGGATTTGTGGTAGGTCAATGGATAAATCAAAGGCTTCCAGAGTTACCGGGAGGATTAAAGTGGGGTAGAGAAGGTTTTAAAGCCCTGGGTGTTTTTTTGGGTTCTTCTCGGTTTCAGGAGAAAAATTGGGAGGGACTGCTGGAGAAGGTAGTGGCCCGATTGTCTCGATGGCGATGGCTGTTACCACAATTATCTTATAAGGGGAGAGTTTTGGTCATTAATAATTTGGCTGCTTCCACATTGTGGCATAGGCTAATGGTGGTTGAACCGCCAGAACATTTGGTTATTTCTATTCAAAAGACACTAGTAGATTTCTTCTGGAACGGTCAACACTGGATTCGTGCTGCACAACTGTATTTGCCTCCTTGTGAAGGAGGACAAGGCTTGATTGATATTAAGAGCAGAATTCAAGCTTTCAGACTGATTTCAGCACAAAAAATTCTGTGTAGAAAGGATTTGACATGGACTCGTACAGCAAGTGCAATTCTGCGAAGAGTAGAGGGATTGAACTATGATGTGCATATTTTCTGGATAAAAATTAGAGAGATGGACTTGACAGAGACTACATCTTTTTATAAATCAGTGTTACAGGCATTTTTTCGAGATCCCTAAAAGCTGGGTGCTGGAGGAACCACTTTTTCACAATCAAGTGTTTCCTGGTACATTGATGTCTTCTAGGAGCGTACAGGAGAAAATGCTGAGTAGAAACTGCACAAAGTTGAAGGATTTGGTCAACCCAGATGGCTGGAAGTCTGTGGAGGATATAATGCAGTTGACGGGATTGCGTTCTCCACGTCTCGCCATGCGCTTTCTGGAAGAAATACGCTCTTTTCTACCTGGATCTTACAGAGAAGCTATACAAAGAAAAGATCTGAATGAACACGATGTCATCCCTCAAAAACTGTTAATTTCCTCTACTTGTAATTCTGACACCTCTGAGACATGGACAGTTGATGAAATGTCTAAAAAAGTTCTTTATAACCTGAGCATCAAGACTGTTCACAAAGAGTCACTGAAAGAACAGCAGCCATTGAGGTGGACAAGGGTTTTTGGACCAACTTTCCCCTTGAGAGATCAAATCAAATCAAATCAAATCAAATCAAATCACTTTATTTGTCACTCTACATATACACAAGTGCAACAGTAGGTGAAATTCTTAGGTGCAGTTCCGAGCAACATAGTAGTCATGACATGACATGTACAACATTTAAAGCAGCATCAGATTACACATCTGATGCGCACACAATTACTCACAGCACAGTAAACTCTACAATAAACAATAAATAATTTACACAGTGTGAGTGTAGTTCT
Source organism: Romanogobio albipinnatus (assembly GCA_023566225.1). Classification (NCBI taxonomy): domain Eukaryota; kingdom Metazoa; phylum Chordata; class Actinopteri; order Cypriniformes; family Gobionidae; genus Romanogobio; species Romanogobio albipinnatus. The sequence goes on from CM042239.1 coordinate 55,982,244, forward strand.
CACAGCTTTAACCAATATACACATACTTACAATATACATATACTTTAAACAATATACACTAAACAATATACATTACGCTATAATAGTAATAATAATATACAGTGTATAGTATAAAATATTATTCACAGATTGAAAAATTGAAATCCAAAGTGCAATAGATGCTGTATGATAAATAAATGTGTATATAATGTGTGTGTATCTACAGTGGGTTGTGCTGAGTGATATTCTGTCCAGAGTGTGTTATGATCCTGATGGATCAGGAGTTAAGTAGTCTGATTGCTTGTGGGAAGAAGCTGTTCTGGAGTCGGCTGGTGCGTGTTCTAATGCTGCCGTACCGTCTGCCTGACGGCAGCAGTGAGAGCAGCCCATGGTTCGGGTGGCTAGAGTCTCTGAAGATCCTCTGAGCTCTCTTCACACACCGCCTGGCGTAAATGTCCTGGAGGGAGGGAAGCTCACCTCCGATGATGCAGCTGGCCGTGCGCACTACCCTTTGCAGGGCCTTGCGGCTGCGGGCGGTACTGTTGCCGTACCAGGTGGTGATGCAGCCAGTCAGCAGACTCTCGATGGTGCAGGTGTAGAAACGTGTGAGGATGTGGCGGTTCATTCCAAACCTCCTCAGCCGTCGCAGGAAGAAAAGGCGCTGATGAGCCTTCTTCACAACGGCCTCAGTGTGGACGGACCATGAGAGTTCCTCTGTGATGTGGACACCGAGGAACTTGAAGCTGCTGACTCTCTCCACCGGTGCTCCATCGATGGTGATGGGGCGGTGTTCGCTCTCATTCCTCCTGAAGTCGACCACCAGCTCCTTGGTCTTGCTGACGTTGAGGGAGAGGTTGTGCTCCTGACACCACCGTGTCAGAGTGTGCACCTCCTCTCTGCAGGCCGTTTCATCATTGTCGGTGATAAGACCTACCACCGTCGTATCGTCAGCAAACTTGATGATGGTGTTGGAGCTGTGGGTTGCCACACAGTCATGTGTGTACAAAGAGTACAGGAGTGGGCTGAGAACGCAGCCCTGAGGGGCTCCAGTGTTGAGAGTCAGTGATGAGGAGATGTTACTGCCCATTCTGACCACCTGGCGTCTGTTTGACAGGAAGTCCAGGATCCAGCTGCATAACAGGCTGTTTAAGCCTAGAGCCCGGAGTTTCATGTCAAGTATGGAGGGCACAATGGTGTTGAATGCTGAGCTGTAGTCCACAAACAGCATTCTCACATACGTGTTCCTCTTTTCCAGGTGGGAGAGAGCAGTGTGTATAGTGGATGAAATGGCATCGTCAGTGGAGCGGTTTGTGCGGTATGCAAACTGCAGTGGGTCCAGTGAGGGGGGGAGAACAGAGCAGATGTGGTTTCTGACTAGTCTTTCAAAGCATTTGCTTATGATGGGGGTCAGAGCAACAGGACGCCAGTCGTTTAAGCAGGTGGTTTTTGATTGCTTAGGTACAGGAACAATAGTGGACGTTTTAAAGCATGTGGGGACCACAGACAGGGAGAGGGACAGGTTAAAAATGTCCGTGAAGACTCCAGCCAGTTGGTGCGCGCACGCTCTGATCACACGGCCGGGAATGCCGTCTGGACCCGCAGCTTTACGGACGTTCACCCGCCGGAAGGATCGGGTTACATCCGCGACAGATACGGAGAGTGCACTAACCTCTGCATCTTCAGCCGCGAGCGCTCTCTCCGCGAGGGCGGTGTTAGTTCCCTCAAAGCGAGCATAGAAGGTGTTGAGCTCGTCCGGGAGAGAGGCAGCGGTGTTCACGGTGGAGTTTGTGTTCCCTTTATAGTCCGTGATGGTGTTAATTCCCCTCCACATGCTTCTGGAGTCGGTGGTGTTGAACTGTCCTTCAATCTTGTCCCTGTACTGCCGTTTTGCTGCTCTGATGGTTTTCCGGAGGGCATAACTTGCTTGTTTATGCTCCTCCGCGTTACCGGAGTTAAAAGTGAAGGTCCGCGCATTGAGTGCCGCGCGAACATCCCCATTTAGCCACGGCTTCTGGTTAGGGTACAGCCGAATTGTTTTTGTCGGAACAACGTCATCTACGCACTTCCTGATGAAACACGTTACGCTATCAGCGTAAACCTCGATGTCGTCATCAGAGGCCGACCGGAACATCTCCCAGTCCGCGTGATCAAAACAGTCCTGTAGCATAGAATCTGATTGGTCCGACCAGCACTGGATGGTTCTGAGGGCGGGTGCTTCCTGTTTGAGTCTTTGCCTATATGCGGGCAAAAGTAGGATGGAAGCGTGATCCGATTTGCCAAATGGTGGGCGCGGGAGGGACTTGTAACAATCCTTGAAGGGGGAGTAGCAGTGATCTAAGACGCGGTTCCCTCGCGTGTTGAAGTTAACATGTTGGTGGTATTTGGGTGCGATGCGCTTGAAGTTGGCTTTGTTAAAGTCTCCGGTCACAATAAACGCAGCGTCAGGATGCGCGGTTTCCTGCTCACTCACTGTCCTATACAGTTCCTTTAGTGCCCGGTCAGTGTCGGCTTGCGGGGGAATATACACAGCTGTGATGATGACCGCGGTGAATTCCCTCGGTAGCCAGAATGGTCGACACAGAACCATGAGAAGTTCCAGATCAGGAGAACAGAAAGACTTGATAGAATGTACGTTCCTCTGATCACACCAGGATCGGTTAATCATAAAACATACACCCCCGCCTTTGCTTTTCCCGGAGAGATCTTTTTCTCTGTCCATCCGATGCACGGAGAACCCCGCGGTTTCGATGGCCGAATCTGGAATCTCAGTGGACATCCAAGTTTCTGTGAGGCAGATAATGCAGCAGTCCCTCGTCTCTCGTTGGAAAGAGATCCGTGCTCTCAGCTCGCAGAGTTTATTGTCCAGAGACTGAACATTTGCCAGTAAAATACTGGGAAGTGGGGGTCGGTTTGCGCGGCGTCTTACTCTGATAAGTACGCCGGCTCTGCTTCCCCTTCTCCGGCCGCGTTTGCGTGGTCGGGCCGTCCAGACAAAGAGCTCCGCTGCTGTGTTTGTAAACGGCGGTTCGTCACTGAAGAATTTAAAGTCCGGTTTTCGGAGTGCGATAGCCGAACCAATGTCCAAAAGTGTCTGTCTGTCGTACGTAGTAAGGCAGACAACATCCAAGACAAAAAACACAAAAACTATAAACAGAACAAACAAAAAACTACAATGTTTCAGCAGAGCTTGCGACGTAGCGGCCATCCTCGGCGCCATCTTGACTCCATCAGTGGAGGTCCCTGTATAAGTTTCCACTGGAGAAACGGTCTGGGGACTTGCAGTGGAGACTTATTTACAGGGCAATAGCTACTAACAGACATGTGGCCCGCCTTAATCCAGCAGTAAGTGGGGAGTGTGGTTTTTGTGGCCAAGAAGAGACTGTGGAACATTTATTTTTGGAATGTAAAAGATTAGATGGGCTTTTTAAAGTTTTGTCTGACTGGTTTAGAGGAATGGGTGAAACTTTTTCTGATTGCACTTTTATAGGAGGTGTAAAGTATAGAATGTCAAAAAAGACCATATTTTGTCTCCTGAATTATGTTATGGGTGTAGCAAAATTGGCAATTTGGAAGACCAGAAAAAACAAATCTCTGGGTCTGAGTAGAGTAGATCCAGGCATAATGTTGAAGGGGTTAATTACAAATAGATTAAAAATTGAGTATGCCTATTATGACTTGGAAGGAGATTTAATGACTTTTAGAGAAAACTGGTGTGTAAGAGATGTTCTGTGTTGTATTTATGAGGGACAACTTATTTTTAATTTTTAAAAGAATGTCTTTTAAAAATATTTATACTAAAAGGTTGAGATGATGTGATATGAATGAGGATTCTATTGGATGAATAATGAGGTATTGAAGAGGAAATGTATTTAATAAAGATGTGTTAAACCTCTCTCTCTCTCTCTCTCTCTCTCTCTCTCTCTCTCTCTCTCTCTCTCTCTCTCTCTCTCTCTCTCTCTCTCTTTCTAATAACTTTGACGTTTCGGAACTAACAAAAGAGCCGTTGGATGAGACGCGTAAGAAATAGTCCTACTCACAATAGCGATTTAAGTACAAAAACCGGACGAATCCCTTTAAATATATCTTCGGATCGATGTCTTGAGGTGTGGTAACCGTAGTATAAGCGGAATAATTGACTCCGGGGCGTTCAATTATTAGAATAATAATGCACACCCGAGGTGTAAGTGGCCGTTACACCTCGGGTGTGCATTATTATTCTCTCTTTCCATCATTCTTTTTCCCTTATTCGTTAAGTTTCATGTTTCCTTGTTTGTACTAGGGCTGTAATCAACCAAAGAAAATCTTGGTCGACTGAGGTCCTGAATTTTTCGACTAAAAATCGACTAAAAATGACGTTAGGAAAAAAAATGTTAAATTAATCAGCTGCGCACTGTGCGCAGTACTTGGTAGCCTTGTTGTCTGCCTAAATGAATTATAAATAAACATAAACACTAGTAGGCTATTTGCAGTATATTAAATGGTTTTTGAGCTGATTATTTTGCACTGAAATGAGTCTGACACACGAGTCTGTCGGCTCTGATAGCGTTGCATCACGAGCACCATCATAGCCTATGATTTCCGTTGTCAACTAGTGATATCATCACAAGAACTTTTGAGGAATATGCAACATAATTTAGACTATTGTTTTTGTCATATGTATTATAATAACTGACAGACACTATCATTTCAGCCGCTCTGTGAACACAGGATCAGCTCAGCTTCACGGCTGAGACACGAATAGACCATTAACTTAAAGCTTTTACTCTTAAACACAAAAGGCACGTCCACTTTAATAAAAAAGGAATATTTATTAAACAAGCCAGATCAAGAGCAGAAAAAAACGCTCTCCCAATTAAATAAATAATATACAGCAAACTAGCCTTCTTCAATCTGTCTCTCTTCTCTAGCGGGTTGGGCTAATCCAAGTGGAAACAAGGGGGTGTTCTGAAGACAGACTGTTACCTGTGAAACAGGGGTGCTCTGAAAACACCCCCATTAGCAATTAGTGCTCTCCACCTGATGAAATGAACGCGGCAAAACCGACAGTACAGATCCACTTTTGCAGCACGACTGAAGAGTGGTGTTGTGACGCTTCCCCTCATGTGTATGTTGATGGGCGTTCCTCAAGTTTACCGCTATGGGCGTGCGTTTGAGCCAGCGGGGAATGAAAAACAAAGGACCAGCGAGAGACTTCTCTTCTCTAGCGGGTTGGGCTAATCCAAAAGAAGTGGAAACAAGGGGGTGTTCTGAAGACAGACAGTTACCTGTGAAACAGAGGTGCTCTGAAAACACCCCCATTAGCAATTAGTGCTCTCCACCTGATCAAATGAACGCGGCGCGGCAAAACTAACGAAATGAACGCGGCAAAAAATCGACCAATCAGAATTTTGGTCGAGCCAGAACATATCGACTAATAATCGACTAATCGACTGGGAGATTACAGCCCTAGATTGTACCATATTGTTTGTTTTCTCCTACATATATATATATGCATATTTCCCCCATGTGAATCGTAGCTTTGTAAACTGTAGTTGTTTTATTAAAACCCAATGATTGCATTGAAGTGAATCCGTATTGTTTTGCTTACAAATATCGAAGTCAATGAGACGTAAGATTTTAGCTACCCATTTAAGCTTGATTTTCCTGTATTACTACTTCAGTAATACCAATTGTACAAGCATAAGAAATATTATTTGTCCTGATCAAACAGATTAATGTTTCTTAAGGTTTGTAAGACTGATCATTGATGAAGAAATCAATTTGGATAAAGGTTACTTTTAAATGATTAAAGGTTCCGTTATACGTTAATATTGTTTGTACAACAAGCAAATCATATTCATAGACCCATGAATATTGATACCATTTGAATGAATTATTCCCCGAAACTCATTGTTGTTACACATGAGTCCCTTTAATGTCTGATCTATGCTACGAACTCTTATAAGTATCATTGAATGCTTTAATTAATACCATAACTCTGAAAGTTTGTCCTTTGTGGCCAGAGGGATAAACTTCCCGAAAATTGGATAGAAGACCTAGTGAAAGTTGATAAGGATTGTAGGCTACTGCTCGTTCGTTAAACAGAACGGATTAGAGGAATTCTGAATCAACTCCTTAGAGGTTATTCTGTGATTATTTAATATAGATATATATCCGTAGTTAATTGCAATAAATTGTTGTTGACTATATATATATATATATATATATATATATATATATATATATATATATATATATATATATATATATATATATATATATATTGGATAAATACCTATGTTAGGTATTCCCCTTTTTGGGCGATTTTAGAGATTTATGATTCGATTATAACCTGTTATGATTAATCATAAATCCCTAAATATTAATACCCATAATTCCCTATTGAGCTAAATTTAATTATAATAATATATGTAACCCTAAGACGCTACATATTTTTGGTGGACAAAATTTTGTGCACATTTTAAACTTTGTTTTGTGAGCAACCTTGTCAATTTTATGTGTATATTATTGGTATTGATTTTGATATTTTGTATGCGCGCTTTAGAGAGTGAGACAAGTCGCAAACGCGAACTCACGTATATGTAACTGAAAAGCCCAAAGTTGATTTCAGTTAGTTGTAGGCCTATGTTAACAGCGTCTATGTTGGTCAAATATTTTAGTCACTGTTAATTGTTCAGAAGAAACTGCAGTTCATAATATTAAAACTGTCTCTGTAAAAAGAAAGAAACTTCTTTTGCAGAACATTTTAATATTATCCATTCCACCTGTTAGAACGAAGAAATCTTCTTTCAGCGTGATGATATTATCCATTCCACCTGTTAGAATGAAGAAATCTTCTTCAGCGTGATGATATTATGAAATTCCACCTGTTAAGAATGAAGAAATCTTCTTTCAGCATGATGATATTATGAAATTCCACCTGTTAAGAACGAAGAAATCTTCTTTCAGCGTGATGTAGTAGTTAACCAAAAATGCACACCTTGCACAAATCAATCAGAAAAACTGCTGGCCAGTATCTGCTTGATGTGTGAATGTGTTTATTTTATTTTAACCTTGATCCCGTTAAAATTTGTTGCAAATTTTTTTGTTGCGATTTTCCACCTGTTAGAACGAAGAAATCTTCTTTCAGTGTGATGATATAATGAAATTCCACCTGTTAAGAACGAAGAAATCTTCTTTCAGCGTGATGAAATAACGATTTGAGCGATGTTCCTCTTATTCATTTTGTAAAAGGCCTTATCAATCGCTAGATTTGAATCATTTCATGTTCCAGTGTTATTCAACTGAGCGATCGCATCCCCTTAGGTGGAAGTTTGGCGTAGCTAACCAAAAACGCACACCTTGCACAAATCAATCAGAAAAACTGCTGGCCTGTATCTGCTTGATGTGTGAATGGGAGTATTTTATTTTAACCTTGATCCCGTTAAAATTTGTTGCAGAGAAAATCTGTTTTACATTTGTGTGTATAGGCGGTAAACTAAATCCGGCCACACACTCTGTGTGCTATAAATTGGCACAAAGGGCACTTGCGATCGATCGCAGTTAAATCGCCGCGTTAGGAGGTGGGAAGCCCTTTCCCCTGTTCTGACGCTCAAAATTTAAATCACCCTCTGTGGGTGCCGCAATACCTCTGACCAACACAAGAGGGCAGCCTACTAGGTGTTCCGCACCTCTCAGATTACTCTCACCTGACCCCCACTCCTTGGAGTGAACTCCACTACGCCCTCTTGTGGACGTTTTCCCTACTCCCTGCTCTTTAGTACGTCAAAGTGAACTGTCTTTTCGTTGTGTTATTTGCTTCCTATTATAATTCTCTTCATTCATTTCCCGTTATTGCTACTATTTGACATGATTCACTCTTTCTGTTTCACTGACTTCTCACACTTATTTAAATTTGGTTTAGACAAGGTTTGAATTTGAATTTAGATTAAGTTCTCTTTTCAGCCAGTGATGGTACCAAGGGGGAACAAGCCCCTTTGTGACATTTTCTGCTAAAGTCAGTTTCCCTTCTCCAGTTTCAACAACTTCTCCTGTTGTTTTCATTTGAGCTATTTTTGCTCATCTTTTCTTTTTAGTTTCATTTCTTTATCAATTGTTTTCTTCCATTTCATACCATTCTGATACCCTGCACTTATTAAAATTTTGGTTTGAACCTAAAATTAAAAGAAGTCTTCTCTTTTCAGCCTGCGATAGACACCTATCAGTAGCACGCCCCCTGCTGGGCACTCTCATAAGTTGGCTCTCCTCTCTCTTCTCCTTTGGCTCCATTTATGAATAGATTAATTTAATTGATTCTATTTTTCCCTTTTTCAAGGTTGTTCTGATAATTACAAACATTATCATCATTATTTTATGTTTAGCACGATTTATTAAATAGTCGTTTACCTCACTTTACCGAATTATTTAAATTTGGTTTAAACAAGTTTAAGCTTAAGCTGATGTTACGTTTTCCTTGTTAGCCATTTGTATATCTAGAGGTAGTACCTCCTCTAGTGCTTGTGGTGAATTTACAGTTGTCTTCTGGCTGGGTTCCCGTGAGTGGAGTCACCTGGCCGGCGTAACTGACACCGGTCGTGTGTGAATCGCAGACACCTCTGTCTCCGTACCATTGGCGGCGGCACGCAGCAGACTAAGCATTTAGGGCACTCCAGGGAGAAGTCAACGAGTCCAACTGATCCTTATGAGGGCATTTTGATTAATTACTCTGATCCTCCGTTTGGACTCCAAAGGGATTTCAGAGGAAACCCAATTTCAACCCTTCAGTCTGGCCGTTGACCAAACTTGGGTGCTGCCCTGTCGTGCTAAAAGTCACACGCTGTTTGAGTGGGCGCACCGTGGTACCAAGGGACGAAGTTCTGGGAACACCGCGGTTGAGTGTCCAGGGACCGCCGGTGAGATTGACCTCACCATTGGTTCTCACTTGAAACGACCCCGATTCACCCCAGGCATAGTAAGTAGAGTAAGCCCATTCACTTATTGCAAACCCTAGAATATACGTATTCCTTTTCATTTAAGTGTTTGGCCACACCTTTCTCCCTTCTTAAGCCATACCTTTCCCCTAGGCTTTAGAGCTCAACAGCGCCCCCTCACTCGTTGGCCCTGTCATAAACCCTAGCATTGGTATTAAGCTTAGAGCCTTTCCCTATCTATCTCTTCTTATGTTCTCATTTTGTTTTATTTCATGCCTTCTCTTTAAGTATTTTTGGTTATTTTGCTCTTTTCTACTCTACTGTTCTGTTGTTTAGTTCCTTCCAGTTCACCTAAAGACAGAACCTATGAGAGCCATCAAGGAAAGCTGAATAATAGATTGACGACCAACAGCCAGTGTCAGTAAATGACCCACTAGGCGACCACAGTGTCAAATTGTTATTTAAATCTGATACTCACCCACATAAATCGGCCCCACCTGGCCACTCACGGCCAAGACAATAGGTGCCCGGCCTAGATTTCACTAACTGTCCACACCAGTTAGTCAAAATTGCACACACCAATTGAATAGTCACAATCGCTATAGCGCTAAACCCTATACAGACTTGCATTGGCCTCTTTTGTGTTGTCTTTCTCTTACCCCCAGTAAGCCAGTGTGTCCCGTTCATCCGGCCCCACCACCACTGGGATCACGTCGAGACCTGATCAAGCGCCAGGCGACTGCGTTCCTGCCTAAAGCCACGGTGACCTGCAGCCCCCGAGCCAAGAACGGCAGCGTTGAAGCTCCAGGCTGAGACGCGGAAGGGAGGACGAAATGGACCTACAGCTTCGGGAGAAAGTTGAGAGACTCCAAAATGCCCTGGCAGAACTTTGTGTAGAGACAAAGCGCAGAGAGCAGTTGGAGAAAGAATCCGAAGAGAAACTGAAAGGAAAACTCCAACGAGGTGAAGCTCTCCTAACAAGAGCAGAGATTGAACTGAAAGAAAGAGACAGCAAGGCCAAAGCTTGTGAAACCCACTTGCAAACGGCCCATGCCAAGGTCCAAGATGTTCAACAAAAAGACTATTCAAAACAAAGAACTTGAAACTGTTCACAAAGAACTGAAGTTTGCATGTACATTGCATAGTGAACAGCAAGGGGAAACACACACCACACAGTTTCCCCTGACAAGTGGGCCAAGAAACCCCCAGCCAAGAGTTCCAAGCTCAAAAGGGGGGCGAAAGCCCACTGCTCGAGTTGTCACCAGCCAGCAGCCAAGAGCCCCCACCAGCAAGGCAAGTTTATTTGTATAGCACATTTCATACACAGAAATTAAGTTAAAATATTTGTAAGTGAATTAAATAAAAAAATATATATAGTATAACAGTTATAATAGGAATTAAAAGAAATAAAAAATAAAGATGAAATCCCTATCTGGGGTGGAAGAAAATGGAGAGTCAGGTTTACTTTAAAAATATTTGTCAGGTAACTGTGCGTTTAGACAGTACCCTTGCAGACAAATCTTCTTGGCCTAACTTGAGGGCGTTCTCTAGATGTTTTACCCATCAGAGCAGATCTAAACGGGTCTTCCTCGCATTGGAGGGAGTACTCAAAAAAAAACATTTGTCAGGTAACTGTGTATTTAAACATTACCCTTACAGACAAATCTTCCTGGACAGGAACACCAGGGCTATCTCGACTTGGTTTGACCGTCAGAGCGGATCTACACGGTCCTTCCTCTCACCACCAAGGCTATACAGATCTTTCCGTCAGAGCAGATCTAAACGGATCGTCCTCGCACCGGAGGGATTTCGATTTATCGCTCCCCTGTCTCTCAACCTCTTTCACCCAGACAGCCTTAACAAAAAAATAAAAATAATAACAAAATAAAATAAAATAAAAAGTATAATTAAAACTAAAATTAAAAACAGGGTTGAATTGAAACATAATTAAAGTGCACTAAAAATAAAAACCGGGTTAAACTGATACATAATTAAAGTGCAAGCAGTTCGGACAGAGCACAGAGCTCATTCAGTAAAAGCACAAGATAAGGTGCAATCAGTCGGATGTACAGTAGCACAGTGCTCATTCAGTAAATGCACAGCTGAACAGATGTGTTTTGAGTCTGGATTTGAAAGTGGCTACTGTTGGAGCACATCTGATCTGTTCAGGAAGCTGGTTCCAGCTGCGGCTGGCATAATAGCTAAAAGTAGACTCTCCTTGCTTTGAGTGAACCCTTGGTATTTCTAAATGACTTGATCCTGATGATCTGAGTGATCTGTTAGGTTTGTATTTAATCAGCATGTCAGCAATGTATTGAGGTCCTAGGTCATTGAGTGACTTATATACAAGTAATAGTACTTTAAAATCGATCCTAAATATAACTGGAAGCTAGTGTAAAGACCTGAGAACTGGTGTGATATGGTCATATTTTCTGGTTCTGCTCAGGATCCTGGCAGCAGCGTTCTGTATGAGCTGCAGCTGTCTAATGGTCTTTTTGGTAAGGCCGGTGAGAAGACCATTACAATAGTCCACCCTGCTGGTGATAAAAGCATGAACGAGTTTCTCTAAGTCTTGCCTGGAAACAAAGCATCTAATTCTTGCAATATTTTTGAGATGATAGTAGGCTGATTTAGTTATTGCTTTGACATGACAACTGAAACTCAGGTCTGACTCCAAAATCACACCAAGATTCCTGACTTGATTTTTTGATTTTAGACCTTTAGCCTCAAGATATGCGTTCACCTTGAAAATTTCATCTTTGTTTCCAAATGTAGTGATTTCAGTTTTGTCTTTGTTTAACTGAAGAAAGTTTTGGCACATCCAACTGTTAACTTCTTCAATGCATTTGCACAGAGAGTCAATGGGGCTGTAGTCATTAGGTGATAGGGCTAAGTAGATCTGGGTGTCGTCAGCATAGCTGTGGTAAGCCGTTTTGTTATTTTTCATTATTTGGCTCAGTGGGAGCATGCACAGGTTGAATAGGAGTTGTGCAAGAATTGACCCTTGTGGGACTCCGCATGTCATGGATGTCCACTCAGACTTATGGTCACCTATACTCACATAATAACCTCTCCCTTCTAAGTAAGACCTGAACCATTTGAGGACCATTCCAGAAAGCCCAACCCAATTTTCTAGCCTGTCAAGAAGTTTGTTGTGGTCAACAGTGTCGAATGCAGCACTGAGGTCGAGTAGTACCAGAATTGATGTTTTGCCTGTATCTGTATTGAGGCGAATATAATTTATTATCTTTATGAGCGCTGTCTCTGTGCTGTGATGCGGTCGGAAACCAGATTGAAAATTGTCAAAGTATCCGTTTGAGTTCAAGAATTTGTTCAGCTGACTGAAAACAACTTTTTCAATGATCTTGCCTATGAAGGGGAGATTTGAGATTGGTCTGTAGTTGCTCAGTATGGAGTTATCCAGATTTCTCTTTTTCAGGAGAGGCTTAACTACTGCGGTTTTAAGGGAGTTTGGAAAAGTCCCAGAAAGAAGTGAGGCGTTTACCACTTCTAGGAGATCTGCTTCTAAACAGTTAAACACACTTTTGAAAAAAGAAGTGGGGAGTGTGTCAAGGGCGCAGGTTGATGTTTTTAGGTGCTGTACTGTTTCTTCTAAAATTTTACCATCAATTGCTTCGAAATCAGTCATAGTAACTTTCTGAGGTTGTGGTCTGATCTGACTCACCCTAGAGCAACTCAAGGATGTGCTGATTTCATTTCTGATATTATTGATTTTCTCGGAGAAGAAGAAAGCAAACTCACTACATTTGCTGTCTGAGAGCATTTAATTGGGAATGTGACTCAGAGGGTTTGTTAGTCTCTCTACAGTAGCAAAAAGAGTGCGCATGTTGTTTATGTTTCTGTTTATAATATTTGAAAAGAAGGACTGTATAGCTTTGCCTAGTTCCACATTGAAAGCACGAAGACTGTCTTTATCGATTTTGTAATGGACAACAAGTTTTGTCTTTCGCCACATGCGCTCATCTTTCCTGCATTGTCTTTTCATTAATTGCACTGCTGTTGAGTTTCTCCAAGGTGCTTTTTGTTTGCCACTCTTTTTTCTGACTTTCACAGGAGCAATATCATCAATTACACTCTTAACTTTTGAGTTAAAAGAGTCAAGGAGAAAATCAACAGAGTCTGCAGATATGCTTGGTGTTAGAGATATAGCCTTCATAAAAAGCACACTAGTATTCTCATTTAAGCATCTCTTTTTGACAGAGACAGATCTAGTTTCAATAGCGGGAGAGATTGATATATCAAAGAAAATACAGAAATGATCAGACAGTGCCACATCCTTAATAACTATCGATGAAATGTTTAGACCCTTACTGATAAGTAAATCTAGAGTGTGTCTACGATCATGTGTGGGTCCGTGTACATGTTGTGTCAAATCAAAAGTGTTAAGAACAGTCATGAGATCAGATATTCTAGATATTCTAGAGATACTGCTACTTTGATAGACATCTTTAAAAAGAGCAACGACCCCCCCCCCCCTCCTGACTGCCCTGCAGACACTCATAAAAGTAAAGCTAGGAGGGGCTGTTTCATTGAGGACTGTTGCACTGCAGCTGTCTTCTAGCCACGTTTCATTTAGAAGTAAAAAATCTAGGTTGTTTGTGGTTATTAAGTCATTGACTAGAAATGATTTGTTTTTTAAGTGAACGGATGTTTAAAAGTGCTAACTTAACAGTATTCATTTACATTTTTTTCCCCACAGTTATCTTAGGTTGACAAGTAACAGGCCGCAGATTAGATGGGTTTGCCATACGGCCTGAGAAGGCCTTAGACTTTCTATCACGTAACAGAACAGAAATAGAGAAAGAGACAGGCACAATGGGTTCCCGCTTGTTTTGTAAACATTTGATAAGGTTGCTGTTTACGTTGCGAGGACCCATAATACATCACTGAGAGCTGGTATCAGTTGTTTTTGGTGCAGATGGAGGAGGGTGTGTGCCCTGGCGTTGTGACCGAAGAAATATCACAGGAGGAGGGGCAGAGCGAGCTGGGCCCACAGTCTTTAGTGGTTGTAGGGCTCGACGCTCTTTGGTTGATATCTGGGGGCTCACAGCGATCGAGTGTGATTGTCTGGTTCCAGTATAAACAAAATCCATTTTCTCTGTGAAGCTCAGAAGCAGGGATGCTGAAGAGAGGAATAACATGTCTGGTGAGGGGGGCTGTTTGTCTGGTGTTACCGGAGGCTGCCATATGTTATCGTCCAGTTCATGGAGGGACTTAGACATTTCTTCCAGCTTATTGCTCAGACCACACATAAGATGTAAAAGTTCACCAGTCTGACCCCCGATTGTCCCCATTTTTACCAGTGCCTCCACAGTCTCCACAGTCTGGGCTGAGATGTTACTGTTTAGTGCCTCGATCTGTGTCACTTGGAGCAGTTCTAATCCGTCACAGTGTGTCTGTGGTGAGCTCTGAGGGCAGGGCTCAGCTGGGAGTGTGTCCATGAGAAGTGGTTGTTGTGGCTGCGTGGTGTTATCATTGTCCTTGTGGGGTGTATCAACCGCATGTCCATTCAGATGCTGAAATGAAGTCCTGTGATCGTCTATACTCTGTACTGGTGTGTGTGCCATCCAGGTTGAGTGGGTTAGCACACACAGCTGAAGGATGATGAAGGGAAAAATAAATATTGTCCTTTAGCACTCTTGCACCAAGTTTGTTTGGGTGGAGGCCATTTGATGTAAACCATGTAAACCAAAGGCCATTTTGAATAAAGTTGACGATAAAGTTCACTCCCTTCATGTTGCAGGTTTTTTACAGCCATGTATTAAGCCCAAGTAGCCGTGAGAACCTATTTGTTCCTCTTGCTGGAAGTGGTCCACTGATGAACGGCTGAACTTTCAGTTTTTTAAGTGTTTCAAAAAGTTCATTGAAATCCCTCTTAAGGTGTTCTGACTGCTCTCTCTGAATATCGTTCTTCCCCACATGAATGATAAGTCGATTTGCAGTCTTATGTTTCATCAGAATGTTCTTAAGTTCCCTGTTGACATCAGAAACTGTTGCTTGTGGAAGGCAGCATGTAGTTGTATCCCTGCTGCTAATGTTTCTGACTGTGGAGTCACCCACTATCAGAGTCCTGGGCTCGGCTGCCCTCTGAGCTGACGGCCGCTGTCTGCTCGACCTTGAGCGCCTGTTAGCATTAGTGTTAGCTACGGGCTGATTTGATCTGTGTTCAGTCACATTCATCTTGTTTGGGGATTCTTCACCCACATTCATTAACACTTCAAATCTGTTTTCAAGATGTATATTTGGTGGTAGGAAACAAGTGTTTGCAATCCTTGTGTCTGGGGTAGAGCATGCTACTGCGGCAATATGTGATGCTCGTGACAATCTGATGTCTCGAGTGCCTTTGGGTCTCGCTCCCTGTTTGTGCCATCGATTAGTGTGTTGATCAGTTACTTGTTTCTCTACCTGTTGAGTAGCACTACATTTATGGGACTCACCGGCAGTGTACAGACGCATATGGGGAATGTGCGTTGGCTTGATGGGGCTTCATCATGCAGTTCATGATGAAGCTCTGCTGTGTGATTCGTCTGGTTAGATGGTTCCGCAAATAGCTTTGTTTCAAGAACTGCAATCCTTTGTAAAAGGATGTGGCAGTTTGTGCAGCAAGTAGATTCTAGAAGAGGCATTTTCTTATCCTTTTGAATGTAGGCAGCTGTGTTTTCCCTTCTCCGGAATGTAAGCTGAAGGCAGTGGGAGGCTGGTCGGTTGAAATATTCCGCTTTTTGTTTAGTAATCCAGTCACCAGAGTTTCTAATTTTATCATTGGAGTCAAGCTTTGTCGTTTGAGCACTGTGCTGATTTGTTGAAGTTGAAATTATGAGATAAAATATAGAAGCGAGAGAGCAAAGCACGGAGCAGTAAGCAAGAGCGTCCGAACAGTAGCGAAGCAGGAAGCAGCAAAGGGGGTGGGAGCCAATCCAGAGAATCGTGCACAGCACACCATGGCTTCCCAAGAACTCTACAAGCTGGCCAGAAACATCCTAACTTTCACCCCAAACCCTGCAGGAAGCCACGACAAGCACACCTACCTGCAGGATATGAACTTTCACTTGCAACCTGTGGCTAACGTGACCACATGGAACCAGTTAGGTCTACTCCGAGGTATGTCCAGCCGTGAGGCGTGGCATTTCCTTGACCGGCAACCTGAGACTGTAAAGTTGGACTACCAACAGCTACGGGACTGCCGACCAAAAAGACTGCTTCTGAAAAGACTGTGAGTAACCCAACGATTTGCCCTGTCTCTGATCACCGTTCAGAGCTGGCTCCAGGGGGAGCCCTGCAACAACACAGTGACAGACTTTGTAACCGTCAAGACCGTTACAAGCCAGCAGAGAGCAGCGCAACCAGCATGGTGCCCGTCCTAAGCAGCTGTCCGAGCACTCTGAAAGAATCTGGGACAAGCCATATCTGTCTAACAACCCAAAGGTGGAGCCACGTAGGATGCCAGCCGACAGCCAGACGATCCTCATCGGCCAGTGCACCTAGCCCAGATAGCCAGCGGCGGAACGACTCACGGCACGCCCCAAACAAACCCAAGCACTGTGCACCAACCACAGTCCACAGAACCAGAGACTTCTTCACCAAGTGACAGCGTCGCCCAACCACCTCAGCTGACAGTTGCACTTCCTGAACAATCGAATGCTGAAATCCCAAAATTGTGAGCTAAATGTGCAGTCATACAGCCAAAATGAGACCCAACTTGAACAGATAGCTCCCATCCAGCTAAAGATGGGCCTAATGAGTCTGGTACACCCAGTGTACATCTAACCAATGGACACTTACCCCCTTTCTCGTCGGCAAAGATCTGCTAGATCGTTCTGAGCCCTACTAGACTTCAAACAGCTAAAGATTTGGGCTCAAGTACGAGAACCTCTGCCTCTCCAGCCACCCAGACACCTGAGCCAGACTGTCAGGCCACAGAGGTCACGAGAAATCTCGCAACCAGACGCGAGAACACTGTCTCAGCACCAGAGCCAAGTTCGAGTTTGCTACTCTGCACTTTTCAACTCACCATAGACTCTGAATTTCACTGGCCCAAGGTCATGACCGACCTCCAGCTGAATGATGTAACAACTACAGACATCATACTCGCACTATGGGCAGACAACTCAGCCATCAGTCTAGCACTGTTCAAAGCCCTCATGGAAGTAACATCCAACCTTCCATCTGCAAGCAAGCGTACCCGCTGCCCGTTGGAATCCTGCCTAACAACCATGATAACTGCCAAGGGCACCTGCGCTTTGAACTTGAAATGGAACGATCGGTGCCCCACACACTACTTCCTGGTACTTCCAGATCCACTGCATAACGTCTACACAGAAGCAGACCCCTTGATTCACCTCAAGGCTCGTGGACTTTACCAATGAGGTAGTGTGAGCCCCACTAACATCACAGCCCCCTGTGGTTCCTTCTAAGCCCGAAAACCTCCTGTCAGGCCAACACCTGTTCCAAGCGTGTGATGACATCACAAGAACACACGGCATGACTGTCCACTGGAAAAAGGTGACAGAACACTCAAGGCAACCCGGCCTTGACAAAGACTTGAATGACCGTACTGATTCCCTGGCCAAGACTGGCACACTTCACGACAATCTATTGTCACCTCCCACCCATGCAACCACCCTTGATGGGGCTGCGATAACCCTCAGCAAACAAACTTTTCCTGCGACGATTCCAAAATTACAGCCGCTTACGCTGGCTCCACAATTTCCATCAATGACACAGCTAACATGCAAACCTCTGACAATGCCATACGAGCTATAAGTAACCACCTCTCAGACCCCTCCAACCACCCTGTCACGAAGTCTGAATTCACTGCTACCAAAGGCCTCAGACGGCCTCATGACGGCAAACACATGCTGTGTGTGAAAGTCAACATTCTGCGGTATGCCTCTGATGCCCTCACAGCGCTAAAGCTTGTGATTCCACAGTGTCAAAAGGGGGGTAATGCTAAACGTATGCCCACAACGCACCATGTGCCGGACACCACGGTACCAGAGCCACAAGACACAGAAACAAGTGACATATTGGCCTGGCAAGCAGCAAAGTCGTGTCAGAGAAGTGTCTGGTTTGCTGACAATTATATCCAGCTAACCCAAACCCCAGAGCCACTGCAACGCAGAGGAGTCACAGTCCCATGGTCAAACCTCCAAAACAGACTGGGCAGGATCCCTACCCAGATCGACGAGGGACAACAAGGACTTCCTCACAGTTGTATGCCAGTTCTACAAGTGAGTAGAATGTCTTCCAGCACCCAACGACACCAAGTCGAACGAACCAATCGAACTGGGGTCAGCATGCTGAGAAAGTATGTGCCTGCCGACCAGGCTGGGATGTGAAACTTCTGTTGATGCTCAGCTTTATCAGAACGACCCCGCATGAATCAACTCATGCATCTACCTTTGAACTTGTGACTGGGTGGCAGATGACCCTGCCACTGCACCTGCTGTATCAAACAAGAGACTCTAGCTTTATCAGATCCTACACCGCTCACCAGTACATTGACAAACTACACCTGAAAACAACACCTACAGACTCAAGGTCACTGTCAATGTTGGGCGTTGGCGAGGTAACACCCAGATCAAGATACACACCCCAGATGTGGTGGCCTACCACGACAGCAACACACAGCTGTACCTGGCCCCAAGCCTGTGCATGTGTACTTTGACCAAGGACATTCACTACCTCTGTCGTAGCAAGCCACTCCTCCAGTGCAACACTGAAGGAACCTGCAGTTTGCAGCCCATGAGAAGCGACACCCAACACCCTGCGGAGGCCATGCCTCACATCCGAGTCATCGACACTCAAGCGGAGATGGTGGTCTAGTGGGTTAAACCACTGAACTGATAAACAGCGGGTTAAACAACCTCACGCAGCAGATCAAAGAGACCAGAAGGAGCAGACATATGCTCAGAGCCTCACCAACCAGCCAGAGACTGAGGCTTAAACCAGAAACAAAGACTCAAAATGGCTCAGACAGCTGTTGAACCATGAGAGCAGCTGGACAGACCAAGCACAGGACCCATGCAGAACTGTCACTATGGCAACACCAAGTACCAGACAAACCACTGGGCGAAGCCATGGAAGCCAGCGCGTCCAACACACCACAGGATGTCCCACAGCCGTCGATAACAACGTCCTCCGCCAAACCCTTCACATAGGTGTCAAGCGGAGGCTGCACAAGGACAGCTGGACATGACTATCTCAGGGGCTGCTGACACCAGCAAAATAGCCCCTGAACAGGACTCACCAGATGAGTACTGCAAAGGACAAACTTCCAACTCCTTGCCCCACACAGCTCAGGCAAGCTCACGACAGCACTGTCATAAGTGCAGAGCAGAACTCCAATCCTTCAGACTTCTCGTGACTGAGAGGACAACAACTACCTGCTGCCCTCCTGTCACCAGAACTAGGTCAGTCTGAAACCCTCTTCAGGCCAAACAGACCCCTAAACCACTTCCTGAGACCATAAGCAGAAACCTGGGCCACACAAACGGACTTCAGGATGACAGGTGACGCACCATCAGGGCACCTGCTGCCTCGACACCTGTCGCACCAGGTCAGAGACCTGAACGTGGCTACTGCTTGCCTTATCTGCTGTGGAGCGACCATCATTCCTGGGGGCACAAATAACTAGAGTATGTGGATTCAAGTACCAAAGGGTGTCATCCTCCACCTCGATGATCTGGCATTGTATCTCCTCCCAAGTGAAGAGTACTGGTCAGAGCTGGAAACCCCATCCTTCTTCAAAAATCACAACATCACTCTAGATCCAGAACTGGAACTGAAGATTGAGAAAGGGGGTCCTAGCCAATTGACATCACTCCCATCGACGCGGCCCTCCAAGAACTGTCCCGGCTGCCCATCCTGACCAACTCCCCTGTTGGCCAGGCACGGACCACAGCCGACACAGCTCTGTACCTCGCTACAGCATTAGGCCACACCCTGACACTGGGCCTGGCTTTCATCCTAGTCAAGAGGGTCCACGAGATGCGAGAGTCCTTGACCAAGAACACGGCCTCTTTCCCCCTAGGATTCAAACAAAACCCACGGAAGAGAGGTACCAAGACAGAGACAATGCCAAATCTCATCGAGATGGACTCTCAGCCTGAGGAACCAAAGGCTGAGAACAATTAGAAACCACCTCCCACTCGACTACCATCTGATCGAAACGACAACTGTCATCCGACGAGGTCACCCGGACATCGTCACATGACAAAGGGGGACTGTAGCATCTGGAGTCGCTCTTGACGTGAGATCAAAGTGGTGGGTCGTTCGAGAAACGGAGATGCAGATCTTTTCCACAGCTCTGCCTATGAATTAGTATTAGCATATAAATGAGTTGTAACAGCTCCATCGAGTCTGACCCAAATGGCCACACTATCACCTTTTTACGACCGGCAGAGGCAATGCAGGCCGCACGATGATGGCCCTGTGAGAACTTCAAATCTAATCTAATCAGCCCGGACCCCTAACTCACCTCTCTGTCCAGAATGACCGGGAATGACCTTAACACACACACACACACACACACACACACACACACACACACACACACACACACACACACACACACACACACACACACACACACACACACACACACACACACACACACACACACACACACACACACACACACACACACACACACACAAGCATTCCTCTTTATTTAGCCTTTAATTAAACTATCCCAGAAATTACATATATGATGATTTCTTAAGTGTTTGCATGCTCCCTATATTTCTTATGTTCATGTAAAAGCCATCTTAAATGCTCAGAATGGTTCTGTAAAGGAGAAACACTGCCTTTTATGCATTTAAGACAGGGCATGTTTGATGTCTAAAGATTCCTCTTTCTTTGTCTTAGTCAATGGTGCAAAGTATATGATTATAAGATGTACCGTTAGTATGTTTAGCCTTTTTGAGCAAAACCTTACTCATTCTGGCTGCCAAAAGAACGTTCCATTGAGTAATAAAAGTCCGAACAAAGGGACGATCTCCCGCCGGAAATTCACACCAACGATTGGTCATCTCAGAGAAGATGGGCGTAGGTTAATGGACTTTAAAGGACAGAAACACAAGCCCATCTGGGCTCAGTCAACTTGAAAAGATGCAGACGAGACAAACTTTCTTTTCCTCCCTGTAGACTTGGAATTTGCCTCTTTCCCCCGTAGTTTAATTCACGGGACCAGACACCAGTTGCTTTGTCAAGAGATTTCTTTATTTTAAATAATTGTTGTTATTGTTGTCATCCATAGGAGAGAAAGACAGTTCTGGAGCGGTGTTATAATGCAGCTTCACTGCTGTCCTCCAGTTCTCTCTTCCTCTGCCCTCCGAACAAAAGCTTATGCTTTTATGCACCCCGAAAACATCTGGTTTCCATTAACTGAATGTACACATATGCATTGAAACTTACACAAACACATTCATGCTGTTTCACCGTGTGCACACATGGAACCCCATAGTCCAAAACTAACTCTCCCATGCTCTCTCATATACATGTAATAAAGCATACAATGATTATAAATGATTATGAATGATAATAAAAATAACAATACAGATACAAAATATGAACTAATTATGAATATTAATGAAAAGTAACATTGACTAGTAAAATTTGGTCCACAGTCTCCCCCATTCTGGAACTACGGCCGTCCGTTCCACACCATCACCCCAGGTGGCCAACCTATTGAAGTGATAGCAAGGAAGAAGAATAGCAGACAAAGAAATAAACACAAAAGATCGAAGAATAGAAATAGAAAGGAACAAAAACAAAACAAAGAACAAAACAAAGAACCCCAACCCATGTTATGTCCCTGCATACTATGTGTCGGTTATGTCTATGTGTATGCATTTACTATGAACCCCAATCTTCTAAGAAAATAAGACCTAATGAATCTTCACCAGTGCCTGAACTTGTTCGGTACCTGAACTCCTTCAGTTCCTGGCCAAAATAACAAACTAAAATAAATTTGATGTTAAAGAATTCCTATCCCTCGGGGTTATGAATCAGTAAGCAGGTGTTGATTGTTTGTGAGGTTGTGTACTGTAAGTAGTGTAGTGTAAAATCTCCTATTTCACTCTGTAGTTCCTATTCTCGGTTCTATCCAAATGGTTAGAAATAACCAATCTAACAAGTTTGGTACTTTTCCTTCTAGTAACAGATTTTATGAGTTGTATTACTAACAGGAACACAAAAACTCCAACCATAATCAAAACTATCCATTCCGACCATGATAAATTCCCTGGAATTTGTGCTAATTTCCTCTCAGACATCAATTTAGCTACTCCATTTGCTACAATAACATGACCCATTGCTTGAATTCCCGCCTCTTGAGCTGCTTTAACACTTTCCTTAACTCTTTTAACCATTTCAAAGAGTTCATCATTCCTTTCCTCTACTAAATCATTATTCCACCACTGTGGATCTAAGTGCAACAATTGCACATGTGGAACATGAATTCCACCCAATTGAAGAGGATAGAGAATCTCAACGCAAAATGGATCAGGAGGAATTGGACATAACTTCCCTACATATATCATATTTTCACTTATTCCGTCATGTAATAAACACCACTGTGCTTCCGACACCTGCCATACACCTGTAGCTTGATCTAAAAGAACTACCTCCCAGACTGCAGATCCATTAAGAGATAAACTAAACATTGTAGAACACAAGCAAATTACCCACTCATGTTCCTCGACACAACAGTCTGTGGTAGAAATCATTGGTGTCTCACCTTCAGCCCAATATCCATTTCTCCCTAATCTAATCACCGAATCTCCTTGTCGAACTCCCATTGATTGGAATTGTCTAACTGTCATTATATTGCGCTTTCCATATTGAGGCCATACCATAAATAAAGGGACTGTTCCGGAACCTGACAAAGAATCTTCATCGATAGCAATTTTGACTAATGGAATATGTTTAGCAGAAGTCAAATTAAGTTGTTTACCGCAAACCACTAACAAAGATTCGATCAGGAACTTTACCCATTCGAATAACTTGAACATCCTCTACCATCTGATCCTTTAAATTCTGAGCTAAGAATAAACACGCTGCACGATGTGTCTCAAAATTAGATGATTTTACTAATGCATCTGCCAATTCCTTCAATGCATCATTAAGATGCTGACCCGCTGCTATGATATGTAAAGAACCTTTAAGAGCCTCAGTGAGTCCTTTTCCTGTCATTTTTCCCAGCCACTGAGTGTATTCACTTAATTGATTCATTTGAGCAGTATTACTTATTGAATTGACAGAACCAAATACCCCCGCTACATCTCCCCATATACTCCGAGGTTTACGACTTCGACTATTCAATGGGTCTTTAGAGGTATAATATTTTATTTCTTTTTCCAACCATTTCCTTATCTGTGTAAAATTCCCACAATATGACTGATCAAAAACAGTAAGAAGGGACATCAAGTTATAATTGATACGTTGTCGCACCATATGGGCTTCATTTATCAAGGTTTTGGTTTCTTTTGCTAACAAGATACCATGAGCTGGCGCAATAGTTGTAGTTGGGCATGTTTTAGCTCTGTTTGTCTTTTCATCAGAAAGATAGAAACACCGTCCAATTTCCCCAGTTTCTAGTTCAGTCTCACAATATTCATTTTCATCTTCTGAATGCCATACTCTAACATAATTTCCCTTGAATCTTGTCGTTTTCGAGGCAGTATCCCAAAGAAATCCCTCACATGGCAACACTATAGGATAAATACACCCTAGGGCCAATTAATTCCATAGTGTAAGCAAGTGAGTACGATTCAAAACGAAGTTAATTTCCACATTAGTAGAAGTTATGAGGTCTAACCCCACTATTTCACATTGTTCTCTTGAACAAATTTCTCGTCTTTGAGCACTACTAGAATATCCCCCGTCTTTCACTGGCCAGATTACTCTGCTTTTGTAACATTGGTGGCGATAGTTACATCCACCATAGATGCCCTCTCGATATTTAGCTAGATCTTTATCATTACTTGGCACCCAATCCAATAATCCCCATCTGGAAATAAAGGGTAGAGTAAAATGTTGGCCAGATTTCAGAGTTACATTTCGTGTTATTTCTTGAACTCGAGGAGTCCATAAGGCTTGGCTTCCTTGGTAAATGCCAAGTAAAATTAAAAACAAGCATACCATCATTGTTGTGTATCGAGAATAGCTTGCAACCATCTCTAATCAATGTCAATGGGAATGATCCCTGAAATGGAAGCAGAACAATAATTAAACATCACTCCTTATCCAGTCTTTAAAGGTAATTGATGAGCATTGCTCAATTTCAGGCCATAAACCGTCATTATCATTTTGTTCATTCACTAAACAAGGTTTAACTTGTGACCAGTGATACCATCTATCTGTCTCTACACCCTTCCCTTTAAGGCAAACACTTGTATCTGTTGTTAAGAGTATCTCATATGGTCCCTCCCAACTAGGCTCTAAACCTTTCCTAGCAATACGTTTGACCATAACAAAACTGCTTATCTCGGGAATGTGTGAAATGTCAGTAGTGGTATTTTTTTCGTCCCATTGCTGCTGAATGTGTTGTAGGTAAATTAAAGTCAGTTATTGAAATCGAAGCCCCTGTGTCTAAGAGGCAGTCACATGGGTGGCCCCCTATTAGTGCAGGAATTCTTACTCATACTCATACTTCTTACTCATACAGGGGGCCGCTGATTCCTATTGCGGACACATAATTTCCTCAATAAGTTGACGAACTTGCTCTTCAGTCCACATCTTCCCTTGAGGGGTTTCATCCTTGTTTTTCACACTGGCCTGTCTAAATGACAGACCTTTCCCTTCTGCTCCTCCTCCTTTAGCCCAACAGTCTCTTCTGAAGTGGCCAGGCTTTCGACAATTACTGCAAACTGTGAACCTTGAATATTGAACTGATGCCACTCCTCTTCGGTTTGGCTTGTTTCCTTCATCCTTGTTTGATCTCATAGCCATCTCTAGACGACCAGCCCATTGCATAATTTGATCAAATGTTTCTCCTGGATTGACTCCAAGTGATAAAGCTTGTTGGTATTTTGTGCTAAAGCCATCCACAAGTGTGTCAGTAAACTGTACATCATCTCTTTCTGGATATTTCTTAGCACAGAGGGCCCATCTTTCATAAGCATTCCATTTGCGCAAGGCATATTCATCTGGAGATTCATCGTCTTTTTGCTTAATCAATGTCACCGATGTGAAAGGGATCTTACCCCTTCCCAAGATCTCTTGGATTTCTTTTCGGAATCCATCTAATGCTTGCCAAAGACCCAGCGGTCGTCCTTGGCCATCAACCCACAAGTCCATCCATTGGGCTGTTGTTATCGACGCTGGTAAGTGTTCCCATCTGTCTCTTGGGATTTTAGCTTTCACAATGGTGTGTATGTCTCTTAGTGTCATTTGATGTGCTTCAATCAAGGATTCTAATTCTCTCCAAAACTCTGTGTTTGGATCTTGTCTCTTCAAAGGAGGCAAAGCTGTGAGAATGGCTTGACGTTCTCCTGGTGTGAATGGTCTCTCTTCTGTAATCATTTCAGATTCTTCCTTTTTAACAGCAAGTGGAGAAAACTCAAGACCGACTTTATCAATTGTGATCATGTCGTCATCTCTTGTCTCATCACCCCAGTCCGATCCATAACTACAACTGGGTGTACATCGCAGCATGTCTCTGTTTGGCTGGGTTGATTTGGATCTGGTAATTATTGGAGCTGCTTGTGCAGAAGCTATATACATTTTGTCAACTGGGACTCTGTTTGAGCTTGAAGCTTGAGGCTGTATCAGAGGTTTAGAGTAACTTGTACATTGTTCAGGCAAAGTCGGATAAATTGGCTTGTAAGGCGGTGGTGTTACAGTTGTTACTGAATTTGCTGGTGTTTGTGAATATTTCCTTTCAGCTTTGGCTATTATATCTGTCCAATCTGGATCAAATGAATCATCACTAGTGATGTTTTCTTTTTCTGTACATGTGATGGACATGATTTTGCTCAACTTGTCATATGCTTCAACTTGTGGCTTCATTGCTTCAGCAAGTGGAACTGGACAACCATCAATGCTGCAAAAAACTCCACCTTGTTTCACAATCCAATTAGCTGCCATTATTGGAAATACTTTAAACTTGATAGAGTCTTTTTGACTTTCAAACCAGCTTAACTGCTCATCCATGGATGTATTAATATCAAGTCCTTTTTTTCAAAAACTTTGTTTGCTTTTTGTTCTACTTTTCCAGATACCAAGCAGAAATGTTTTTGCTGTTACTTTCTGCCATTTTGCAAATTATTGGTCACTCTGTGTCTTTGTGCTCCAAGCAGCAGGGCTGTGATATGTCTGTGTGTGTAGATTTCCAAAGGAGGGGGCTGCTTTGCTCCCACAAGGGTCAATTCTTGCACCACTCCTATTCAACCTGTACATGCTCCCACTGAGCCAAATAATGAAAAATAACAAAATGGCTTACCACAGCTACGCTGACGACACCCAAATCTACTTAGACCTATCACCTAATGACTACAGCCCCATTGACTCTCTGTGCAAATGCATTGAAGAAGTTAACA
This sequence comes from Romanogobio albipinnatus, assembly GCA_023566225.1. NCBI lineage: Eukaryota > Metazoa > Chordata > Actinopteri > Cypriniformes > Gobionidae > Romanogobio > Romanogobio albipinnatus. The sequence continues at coordinate 56,008,696 of CM042239.1, forward strand.
GTTGGATGTGCCAAAACTTTCTTCAGTTAAACAAAGAAAAAACTGAAATCACTACATTTGGAAACAAAGATGAAATTCTCAAGGTGAACGCATATCTTGAGGCTAAAGGTCTAAAATAAAAAAATCAGACCTGAGTTTCAGTTGTCATGTCAAAGCAATAACTAAATCAGCTTACCATCATCTCAAAAATATTGCAAGAATTAGATGCTTTGTTTCCAGGCAAAACTTAGAGAAACTTGTTCATGCTTTTATCACCAGCAGGGTGGACTATTGTAATGGTCTTCTCACCGGCCTTCCCAAAAAGACCATTAGACAGCTGCAGCTCATACAGAACACTGCTGCCAGGATTCTGAGCAGAACCAGAAAATATGACCATATCACACCAGTTCTCAGGTCTTTACACTGGTTTCCAGTTACATTTAGGATCGATTTTAAAGTACTATTACTTGAATATAAGTCACTCAATGACCTAGGACCTCAATACATTGCAGACATGCTGATTAAATACAAACCCAACAGATCACTCAGATAATCAGAATCAAGTCAATTAGAAATACCAAGGGTTCACTCAAAGCAAGGAGAGTCTGCTTTTAGCTTTTATGCCAGCCGTAGCTGGAACCAGCTTCCTGAACAGATCAGATGTGCTCCAACAGTAGCCACTTTCAAATCCAGACTCAAAACACATCTGTTTAGCTGTGCATTTACTGAATGAGCTCTGTGCTCTGTCCGAACTGCTTGCACTTTAATTATGTTTCAATTTAACCCGGTTTTTATTTTTAGTGTTAATTATACTTTTTATTTCTTTTTTTTCTTTTTCTTTTAATTCCTATTATAACTGTTATACTATATTGTCACACAGCGACCCCTACGGATCTGCTTTGGGTAACGTGAGGGTTCGTGTGTAGAGGAAAAAAAATGATGGCTTTACCCCCAACAGCACTGTTGTGCAAGGTGTCATTTATTTGTAGCACTAAATATATACAAAAGTCCACGAGTGAGGGTGCAAAGATATATACAGTGTAAAATTCAAATTCCTAAATTATAAAGTATCAAAGAAACAACAAACTGGAAAAATAAAGAAGAAAAATATATATATAGAATATACACAAAGGGGTAACTACAATATACTCGCTTTGTCAATTTGCCTCTCAGCACCACAGTTGCTCCTGCTTGGCTTGGTTAACAAGTGCTTGTGTTGAGTCTGGTCTCCCTTTTTGTAGACCAGACTCCGCCCCTTCAACGGACATACCATTAATTTGGTCATTAAAATAATCTCGTCCAAAAACTCTCCCCACATACAATAGACATTTTTAAACACAAATCCCCATATAACACATAATAAAACACAAAACAAAACAAAATCATAACAAAATAACACATTACTGACATCTTCTTAATTTGTCAGTCCCCCCCCCTTAAACAGCACACATGGTTTCACCGGACTTGCGCATCCTGCGCAGGCATGGCGCTAACAGTGACGTCATAAGCCGGCGCCGCTCAATCACTCGGCTTCGTCAGTGCCATCAGCCAGTCCTGACCAAACACTCGGGACAAACTACAAACAACGCACAAAACCCACAAAACATAAACGGGACAACATGTTTGTGATGTACTATGTGTGAACGGGAAACAACTATTGCAGGGAAATGGAGCATGTAGTGTGTAAAACTGTCCATGGGCTATCAGCTGCGTGTGCACCCGCTCTGCTGACAACCAAACAGAGGGAGGGGAGAACAGCGTGGGAAGTGTGTGTGTGTGTGTTATATATGTGTATGTGTGTGTGCTGTGCCCAGCGGGATATTTACTTTATCACACTACCTCCCCCTTCTCTTAGCCGCGTACTGTCCGGGTACCGCGACAGGTAGTCGGCAACCACATTCTGTCGTCCTGGTCTGTGCCGCACATTAAACTTGAAGGGTTGGAGGCTTAGGTACCATCTCATTACTCTGGAGTTGTGATCTTTCATAGTCTGGATCCACGTTAGTGCCCTATGGTCGGTCTCCAAATCAAACTCCCTCCCTAGAAGATAATATTTTAAACTTTCGAGGGCCCACTTGATGGCGAGACATTCCTTCTCCACAGTCGAGTACCTGGTCTCCCTGGGCAACAGCTTCCTGCTGATGTAGACCACCGGATTTTCTGCTCCCACATTCCCCTGGGCCAGGACAGCCCCAACTCCTTTGGCTGAGGCATCTACCTGGACCAGGAACCCTTGTTTGAAATCAGGGCTTTGTAGGACCGGGCTGGAGCAAATCTTCTCTTTGAGGATTCTGAAGGCAGCCTCACAGTCCTCGGTCCATCCAATAGGGCTCCTTGCTGCTTTCGCCAGCAGGTTCGTAAGCGGTGTAGCAATGGTTGCAAAGTTTGGAATGAATCTTCTGTACCAACCCACTAGGCCTAGAAAGGATCTCATCTCCTTCTTCGTTCTAGGCCTTGGGCTCCTTCGGATGGCTTCCACTTTGTCCACTTGAGGTCTCAGTTTGCCATTGCCCAGGTGATACCCAAGGTAACTGGTCTCCTGCCTTGCCCACTCACATTTCCTCACATTGAGGGTAAGTCCTGCCTCTTGGATTCGTCTCAGGGTATCCTTCAGATGCTCCAGATGTTCTCCCCAGGAGTTGCTGAAGATCACCACGTCATCCAAGTAGGCGGATGCCCAACCCTCACATCCCTGAAGAACATGGTCCATCAGTCTTTGAAATGTGGCAGGTGCCCCGTGCAGACCAAAGGGAAGAACTGTAAACTGGTATAACCCCATTGGTGTTCTGAATGCTGTATATGTTCTGGATTCGTGATTGAGGGGCACCTGCCAGTACCCCTTGCACAGGTCCAGAGTGGTAATGTATCGGGCCTGTCCAATCCGCTCTAACATGTCATCAATTCGCGGCATGGGGTACGCATCGAAACGGGACTGTGCATTCAGCTTCCGGAAGTCTATACAGACACGTAGCGTCCCATCCTTCTTCGGGACAATGACTACGGGACTGCTCCACTCGCTTCTGGATGGCTCAATCACTCCCATTTCTAGCATAGTCTTTATCTCCTCTTTCAAGGGCTCCACTAGCCTTTCTGGCACTCGGTAAGGTCGTTGTCTTGATGGTGTTGGGTCAGTGAGGTGGATTGTATGGTGAATTAGCTCTGTTCTTCCCGGCCGTTGGCAGAACAAAGCAGGGAACTGTTCCAGAAGGCTTTGCAGCTGAACCCTGTTGGAGCCCTCCAGGTGCTCAATGTTCACCTCAGCTGGTTCTCTCTGTGCCTTGGATTCTGGTTCTGGTTCCTCATCTGTCTCAACCATCACTTCTCTCACCATCATCGTTGTCCTTTGCTTCACAGGTGGCTCTTTCCATTCTTTGAGCAGGTTGATGTGATATGTCTGCTTGGCTTTACCCTTATCTGGATGGTGGATCTCGTAGGTCACCGGTCCCATCTTCCTCACTACGGTGTACGGTCCTTGCCATTTGGCCAGCAGCTTATTGGTCGAAGTTGGCGGTAGAAGTAGTACCTTCTGTCCCGGCTGTAACTGTCTCTGCCTTGCGGTCTGGTCGTACCAGGTTTTCTGGGCTTTCTGTGCTTCTTTCAGGTTCTCTCCCGCCTGTTCTTGATAACGTTCAAGCCGGCCCCTCATCTCCAGTACATACTGAACGATGCCCTTCTCCTCTTCTCTGCAAGCAGGATCCTCCCAGCTCTTCCGTATCAGGTCGAGGGGTCCTTGAACTTGCCAGCCATATAGGAGCTCGAAAGGAGAAAACCCTGTTGAAGCCTGAGGTACCTCTCGGTAGGCAAACAACAGAAATGGAAGCCATTTGTCCCAGTCACGTCCCGTGTCTGACACAAACTTCCGCAGCATATTCTTCAATGTCCCGTTGAACCGTTCCACCAAGCCGTCTGTCTGCGGATGGTATGCGCTGGTTCTGATGGCCGCTATGCCCAGCTGCCGATGAAGCTGTCCCATTAGCCGCGATGTGAAGTTTGTACCTCTGTCCGTTAATATTTCTTCAGGGATTCCCACCCTGGAGAACAGCTGCACAAGGGCATGGATGATCTTTGTCGTGGTAATGGAACGGAGTGGGTAAGGTTCAGGATATCTGGTCGCGTAGTCACATATCACCAGTATGTATTGGTGTCCCGCACTGCTCCTCTCAAGTGGTCCCACAATATCCATGGCGATGCGCCTGAAGGGAGTAGAGATAACAGGGAGAGGGTACAAAGGTGCTCGGCCTCGCTGGGACACAGCACTGGTTTTCTGACAGGTTGCACATGTGTTGCAGTATGTCTGTACATCAGTGTAAAGTGACGGCCAATGAAACTGTGAACTGATGCGAGTGTATGTTTTCTGCTGTCCTAAGTGACCAGCCCATGGAATAGTGTGTGCGAGGTGCAAGACAAGGGGTCTACAACATTTAGGTACAATTAAACGGGTAACATCATTGGCTTGCAAGTACAACACACCATTCACAATCACATACTTCTCATCACACAGATTTGACCCTTTCCCACTGGCAGCTTTTCCAAACAATGACTTCAATGACTCATCTTTCCTTTGTAATTCCCCAATATTTTCTGGGATCCTCCAGCCATCAGCCTTGAGGCCCTCGATTGAGGTCTCCGGGACTGGAGTACCCTGATACTTTTCAAGCCGACGTTGCCGCCGTGGTTTTCTGGGGCCCTTAGTCCCGCCCTGCAGCAGACTACTGTGCAAGTCTGGCAGAGGCTGCAGACCTGCTCTAGCTTGAGCCCGGGTAACAGCAGGACAGGATTTATGTACAGTGGCAAAGGTAACAACAGTTTCAGAGTTCATGGTGGCTTGTATCAGTTCACATAGTATGGGTAAGTCTCTGCCTAGTATCATATCAGCAGGCAAGTCGTCAACTATCACAACATTCATCAAAAATGACTGTTCTTGTACACACACAACTACCTCAGCGCAGGGGTACTGCCTTACATCCCCATGCACACACTGGACAGTTGTGGTGGTAGCATAGTCAACATTTGAAACAAAGCATGGCTTTAGTAGGGACAGGGAACTACCAGTGTCCAGTAGTGCTTTCAGACAATGTCCATCAACAGTTACCTCAAACAAAGCTTGACTCTCCTCTCTAGAGTGATTATCTTTTCCCTCTTCCCTTGGAACATAACAAAATCCTGTCAACTTGGCTTTTCGCACAGGACACACTGAGGCTTTGTGCCCCTGCTGTTGACAATAGAAACACACCAGTTCTTGTCTCACTGTATTTTTAGGTTTTTGTCCACTGTTAATGGTTTCTGCTGGACCTCGCACGGTTCCAGCCCCAGAAGTGTCTGATCTCATATACCCAGTACCTTTGAGTGGTTGAGAGCGTGGATTCCCGCGATGAGCATTCAAATACTGAAGAGCCAGCTTCGCTGCTCAGTCCTGTTGTCGGTTCGTGTTCCCGCACCCAGGTTCGGCTGTCATAAGGAAGCACACGAAGCAGCTGCTCCAAGATGATGGTCTCCCCAATCTCCTCCTTAGTGTGAAGATCAGGTTTCACCCACCGACGGTAGAGGGTCCTCAGACGATTGTAAGTCTCTGTCGGGGTCTCACCAGCAGGGATCGTGGATGCCCGGAATCGCTGTCGGTAGGTCTCTGGCGAGATGTTAAATTTTTCCAAGAGTGCCTCCCTCAGATCAGCGTACACTCCTGCTTGCTCCTCATCCATTGCCAAGTATGCCTCCAAAGCCTGTCCAGTCAGCAATGGAACCAGCCGATGGCTCCATTCTTCCTCTGGCCACCCCCAAGTCTTGGCCAGCCGTTCGAAGCGCCGGAGATAACTCTCGATGTCCTCCCCCTGTTGGAAGGCAGGTATCCTTGGCGGTTCACTCCTTAGCCTTGGCTGGACGGCAGCTTGACTGTCTGGTGTGTCTGGGCGGCGCGCAGGTGCAAATCTAGAAGTAGCTGGTGTCGGAAGATCCATCCGTAAGCTCCTGGTCTCACTAGGCGTTTCTGCAGGCCTAACTGTCTGCATGATCACATCTCTTAGCCCCCGCAGTTCCATCCGATGCCGCTCCTCCCGTTGTTCCTGTGCATCAAGAAACTGACGCATCAGGCCCAGCAGCCCTTCACTGGATGTTGACCCTGTTGCGTCTGTTTTAACATGCGGTATGTGATCCTCAGATGAAGCTCTAGGAAATGCTGCCCCCTCTTCATCCTCCGCCGATTCTAAGGAGTCCCAGACTGAATCCTCCTCTGCTCCTGCTTTCATTTGTGAACGTAATCCACCTCGGGTTCTTTTGCCTTTCGGTGCCTTCTTGCGGGCATCCCACTGCTGCCACCAAATGTCACACAGCGACCCCTACGGATCTGCTTTGGGTAACGTGAGGGTTTGTGTGTAGAGGAAAAAAAAATGATGGCTTTACCCCCAACAGCACTGTTGTGCAAGGTGTCATTTATTTGTAGCACCAAATATATACAAAAGTCCACGAGTGAGGGTGCAAAGATATATACAGTGTAAAATTCAAATTCCTAAATTATAAAGTATCAAAGAAACAACAAACTGGAAAAATAAAGAAGAAAAAAATATATATAGAATATACACAAAGGGGTAACTACAATATACTTGCTTTGTCAATTTGCCTCTCAGCACCACAGTTGCTCCTGCTTGGCTTGGTTAACAAGTGCTTGTGTTGAGTCTGGTCTCCCTTTTTGTAGACCAGACTCCGCCCCTTCAACGGACATACCATTAATTTGGTCATTAAAATAATCTCGTCCAAAAACTCTCCCCACATACAATAGACATTTTTAAACACAAATCCCCATATAACACATAATAAAACACAAAACAAAACAAAATCATAACAAAATAACACATTACTGACATCTTCTTAATTTGTCAGTCCCCCCCCCCCTTAAACAGCACACATGGTTTCACCGGACTTGCGCATCCTGCGCAGGCATGGCGCTAACAGTGACGTCATAAGCCGGCGCCGCTCAATCACTCGGCTTCGTCAGTGCCATCAGCCAGTCCTGACCAAACACTCGGGACAAACTACAAACAACGCACAAAACCCACAAAACATAAACGGGACAACATGTTTGTGATGTACTATGTGTGATCGGGAAACAACTATTGCAGGGAAATGGAGCATGTAGTGTGTAAAACTGTCCATGGGCTATCAGCTGCGTGTGCACCCGCTCTGCTGACAACCAAACAGAGGGAGGGGAGAACAGCGTGGTAAGTGTGTGTGTGTGTTATATATGTGTATGTGTGTGCGCTGTGCCCAGCGGGATATTTACTTTATCACATATATATATATTTTTATTTTATTTTATTCACTTATGAATATTTTAACTTAATTTCTGTGTAAAGCACTTTGAATTGCCACTGTGTACGAAATGTGCTATACAAATAAACTTGCCTTGCCTTGCCTAAATTAACCAAAAATAAAGCAAATAAAACAGCACAGCAGTAATGACTTTATGAACTTCTTTACATGTAAGATTGATAATATTAGGAAGAAAACCAAAAATAAAGCAAATAAAACAGCACAGCAGTAATGACTTTATGAACTTCTTTACATGTAAGATTGATAATATTAGGAAGAAAATGTTAACCATGCAGTCGTCTACTACAGTCTCACATCAGACAGAGCATTGTAGTGTCACTGAGGAAAAATTACACTCATTCACTGCTATAGGAGAAGAAGAATTGGCTAAACTCGTTAAATCATCAAAATCAACAACATGTATGCTCGACCCTGTACCGACTAGGCTATTAAAATTCAATTCAATTCAATTCAAATTTATTTGTATAGCGCTTTTCACAATACACATTGTTTCAAAGCAGCTTTACAGAAAGTGCATTACATAGATGAACAGTATAAAAAATGTTAGAAACACAATGTTAAAGAACAATGTTCGAAAAAGATAATCAGTCGTGTATTAATTTAGGCCATAACAACGCTGGCGTTGAGTCGTCTCTTCACAGGCGTGGAGTCGTCTCATCACAGGTGTTGGGGCATCCGAAGTCTTCATGAGAGGCTGGATACAAACTGGAGCTGACAAACTATTTACCTCGGGACTAGTGTCCCGAGATAACAACAGAAAAGCAGATGGGAAATAATTAGCGTAGCTGCTGTTCAGAATATTATATTAATGCTGTTGTTCCCATTTAACTGTAGTATAAAAGGTAATTATAATGTGAATGCTTGGCTAAAGAGATGTGTCTTTAATCTAGTTTTAAACTGGGACAGCGAGTCTGAACCTCGGACAATATCAGGAAGACTATTCCAGAGTTTAGGAGCCAAATGTGAAAAAGCCCTCCCTCCTTTAGTGGACTTGGATATCCTAGGAATGACCAGAAGCCTAGAGCTTAGTGACCTTAAAGAGCGCGATGGGTTGTAGGGCGATAGAAGATCCGTTAGATACACTGGAGCTAAACCATTTAGGGCTTTATAGGTCAGTAGCAATACTTTGTAATTGATACGGAACTTAATAGGTAACCAGTGTAGAGATGATAAAATTGGTGTAATATGATCATATTTTCTTGACCTAGTAAGAACTCTAGCAGCTGCGTTTTGGACTAACTGTAGTTTGTTTATTGAGGATGCAGGACAACCAGCTAATAAAGCATTACAGTAATCTAATCTCGAGGTCATGAATGCATGAACTAACTTTTCTGCATCAGAAATAGATAGCATGTTACGTAGCTTAGCAATGTTTCTAAGGTGGAAAAAAGCCGTTCTTGTAACATATGAAATATGATTTTCGAATGACAAGTTGCGGTCTAATATAACACCTAGATCTTTTACTGTAGTGGATAAAGTGACAGGACATCCTTCCAAGGTAAAGTTGTATTGTGCAAGGTTTTGTGGGCAGTTTTTTGGACCAATAAGTAATACCTCCGTTTTATCTGAATTTAATAGCAGAAAATTACACATCATCCAGTATTTAATATCTTCAACACACGCTGTCAGTTTAGATAATTTAGCGTTTTCGTCCGGTCGTGATGAAATATATAATTGAGTGTCATCAGCATAACAGTGGAAATTAATTCCATGTTTTCTTATAATATTACCAAGCGGTAGCATATATATTGAGAATAGCAGAGGGCCTAATACGGATCCTTGCGGCACCCCATAGTCTACTGACATTATCCTGGATTTTTCCCCATTTAGACAGACAAAATGGTAGCGGTCTGATAAGTACGATCTAAACCAGTTTAATGCCTGTCCCTGAACACCAGTATAATTTTGAAGTCGATCTATGAGTATTTTATGATCTATAGTATCGAACGCAGCACTAAGATCGAGTAGAACTAGTATTGAGATACAGCCTTGGTCAGAAGCTAGAAGTAAATCATTTGTGATTTTAACGAGCGCAGTTTCTGTGCTATGATGCGGCCTGAATCCTGATTGAAATTTTTCATAGATATCATTTTCTTGCAAGAAAGAGCACAATTGAGCGGACACAACTTTTTCTAGTATTTTAGACATAAATGGAAGATTTGAAATTGGTCTGTAATTTGCTAGGTTATTATGATCTAATTGTGGCTTCTTAATGAGAGGTTTTATGACTGCCAGCTTGAATATTCTTGGAACATGACCTAAAGATAAAGACGAGTTAATAATATTGAGAAGAGGCTCTTCCAATACAGGTAACAACTCTTTGAGTAGTTTAGTGGGTATTGGATCTAATAAACATGTTGTTGGTTTAGATGCAATGATAAGTTTATTTAGCTCTTCCTGTCCTATAATTGTAAAGCGGTGTAGTAGTTCTTGAGGGGCGATAGTAGCGGTTGAATCATAAGACATCATTAAAGATTGTACATTTACAATTTTATTTCTGATGTTTTCTATTTTCTCAGTGAAGAAATTCATAAAATCATTACTACTAAACTGTAACGTAATATTTTGCTCAGGCGATGCTTGTTTATTTGTTAGTCTAGCCACGGTGTTAAATAAAAACCTTGGGTTATTTTGATTATTTTCTATTAGTTTGCGGAGATGCTCAGCCCCGGCTGCTTTTAGGGCCTTTTTATAACGTGACATACTATCTCTCCACGTGATTCTAAAGACCTCTAAATTAGTTTGTTTCCATTTACGCTCTAAGTTACGAGTTTCTCTCTTGATAACATGTGTAGCACTGTTGTACCATGGTGCTTTAGTTTTCTCTCTAACCTTTTTTAATCTAATTGGTGCAACAATTTCTAATGTGCTAGATAAAATGTTGCTCATACTGCTAGTCATTTCCTCTAGTTCATCTGTTTGTTTGGGTTCACTGAGCAGCTGAGACAGATCAGGTAAGCTATTTGAGAATCTATCTATAGTGGTTGGAATGATTGTTCTGCCTGGTCGATAACGTGGCGCAACATGACAGATTTCAGCAGTACGCAGTATGCAAGTTACCATGTAATGGTCAGTGACATCATCACTTTGCGGTATAATATCTATATCGGTTGGGTTGGTTCCATGTGATATAATTAAATCTAGTGCGTGATTAAGACGATGAGTGGGACCAGTGACGTTTTGCTTGATCCCAAAGGAGTTTAATAGATCTGTAAACGCAGCCCCTAATGCATCACTTGTGTTATCTACGTGTATGTTAAAATCTCCAACAATTAATGCTTTATCGACGTTGACCAACAGATCTGAGAGAAAGTCTGCAAACTCTTTTAAGAAATCAGCGTAGGGCCCTGGAGGTCTATACACAGTAGCCAAGGCTAGAGATAATACGGATTTCTTTCTTGCATCTAAGAGCGTAACATTTAGCACTAGTACTTCAAATGAATTAAACCTGTGACCTGTTTTCTGAGTAACATTAAGAATATCTCTATAGATTGTTGCAACACCGCCGCCACGACCAATCAGACGGGGCTCATGCTTATAACAGTATCCTGGTGGAGTAGACTCATTTAGACCGAAATAATCATTTGGCTTAAGCCAGGTTTCAGTAAGGCAAAGTACATCAAAACTATTATCTGTGACCATTTCATTTACAATAACCGCCTTAGGTGTGAGCGATCTAATGTTTAGAAGACCTAGTTTTAGAAATTGTTTTTGTTCGCTAATATTTAGCTTTTCTGGTTTAATCACAATTATATTTTTCCTGGATCTTACAGTAGATTTAATGTTTGATCTCATTAAACGAGGAATAGACACAGTTTCTATATAATGTTCTACATTGGTACTTATGTCAATTAAGTTAGGACAGGAAAGACTGTGATCTGTACTTACTAGTCATATGGTGGTGTGTAACGCCCTGGAGATGTTGTCCGACAGAAGAGCCGCTCCGATTCTGCTGGGGTGAAGGCCATCAGGGCGGAAGAGCCTAGGTCGCTCCCAGAAAAGATTCCAATTATTTACAAAGAGCAGCTTCTGTTCATTACACCATGACATTAACCATTCATTTAGAGCAAATAATCTACTGAACTTTTCGTGTCCTAGTCGGTACGTGGGAAGGGGTCCAGACATGATGATCGTTGCTTCAGGCGATGTTCTGCGCACCGTCTCTAGCAGGCTCTTGTAGTCCTTCTTCAGAACCTCCGTCTGCCGCAGCCTGGTGTCGTTCGTTCCCGCGTGCAACACGACAGCTCCGATGCGCTCGTCACCATTCAGGATCTCGGGAATCTGCGCAGCGACATCGAGAACACGAGCACCAGGAAAGCAGTGAGTGATTACTTTGCCTTTACCTGAGGTAGCGTGGACATGCCGGACGATGGAAGTACCGAAGACCACAGCGCTGCGTTCCGTCTCGCGAAGAGGGGAGAAGCGGTTCCGAGTGGAGATCTCGAAGACCGGTAGGGGCGGAGAGGTCCTAGCTCTGGTCCTGGCTCGCGTCTTCCGCTGGGGAAAAACCCACGGTCCCTGGTGCTGTGTCGGTGCCGGTGTGAACGAAACCATGGATGATCGCGTCCTGTGCAAAGAAACACACGGAGTAGACGAGCTCGGAGTCAACAGGTTATTAACCACTGACTTGTGTGCATCGGCGCGTGATGTTTCAAGCGCTGATCGTCGCTCTCTCAGCACGGCTTGTCTGTCTAGAAGGTCGCTAATCTGCTTCTCCACCGAGTCCAACTCCAACAGCACCGAATGCAGCTCGAACGTGTCCTCGCCTGCACTCAAAGGTAACATTAGACACACATCCGAGTTATTCGCCATTGTAGCAGACGTGCTACGATGACGAATTGTCGGTACAGTGACGGGTGTAAATAAGTTTATCACGCGTGCAATGCTAGCGGGCTACGGCTACCGGTGTAAATAAGTTACCACGCGTGCAATGCTAGCAGGCTACGGCTAGTAGCGGAAGTTCGGATATAAGTAGCGATATCAAAGCAATCCGATTGTTTTTTATAGAGAATCGTATCGTAGATATATTCACACGCTGTAAATAGTAGAAAATATTTGTTTGTAAGCGAGTGTTAAGGAGAAAATCAAGGATTATGAATCAAATCGACGGAGCTCTAACACCAACAGCGTGCAAAAAGAGATGCTACCAGAGGTCATAGATCCTCTTCTTAATATCATTAATTCATCTTTGTCATTAGGATATGTACCGAAAACGTTTAAGTTGGCTATTATTAAACCACTTTAAAAAAAAACGCAACTTGATCCTACAGAATTAGTCAATTACAGGCCAATCTCAAATCTACCCTTTCTGTCAAAAATACTTGAAAAGGCAGTGTCTTCACAATTATGTTCCTTTTTAGAAAGAAATGGTATATGTGAGGATTTCCAGTCAGTATTTAGACCGTATCATAGTACTGAGACTGCTCTCATCAGAGTTACAAATGATTTACTCTTATCATCCTATCGTGGCTGTATCTCTTTATTAATGTTACTCGATCTTAGCGCTGCATTCGATACTATCAACCACAACATTCTTTTGAATTGACTCGAAAATTATGTAGGCATTAGTGGAATTGCATTGGCATGGTTTAAATCATACTTATCTGACCGTTATCAGTTTGTAGCAGTAAATGAAGAGATGTCACTGATCACAAGTTCAGTATGGCTCAGTGCTAGGGCCGTTGCTCATGTTCGTTTTCATTGTTATGCTGACGATACTCAACGGCCTGACGAAATTTACCAGTTCGGAATTAACCAGATTAACGGAATGCATAGCTGATATAAAAAATTGGATGACCAGTAATTTCCTGCAACTCAATGAATTTTTAATTATTGGACAAAAAGCTCCACAAGTAGTAACCCAGAATACTGTCTAACACGTGATGGCTGCTCTGGCCTCGTCATCAGTGAGGAACCTGGGTGTGCTCTTTGATACCAATCTCTCGTTTGAAAGCCACGTTTCTAGCATCTGTAAAACTGCATTCTACCATCTTAAAAATATATCTAAATTACGGCACATGCTCTCAATGCAACATGCTGAACAGTTAGTTCATGCATTCATGACCTCAAGGCTAGATTATTGTAATGCTCTACTGGGTGGTTGCCCTGCTCGCTTAATAAACAAACTCCAGCTGTTCCAAAACGCAGCAGCTCAAGTTATTACTTGAACCAGGAAGTATGACCATATTAGCCCAGCTCTGTCAACACTGCACTGGCTCCCTATTAAACATTGCATACATTTTAAAATCTTGCTTATTACTTACAAAGCACTAAATGGTTTAGCTCTCCAGTACTTGAGCGAGCTCTTAACACATTATACTCCATCACGTCTACTGCGCTCTCAAAATTCTGGCCAGTTAATAATACCAAGAATATCGAAATCAACGGTAGGCGGTCAATCCTTTTCCTATTTAGCACCTAAACTCTGCAAACAGTCTTCCTAGCATTGTTCGTGAAGCAGACACGCTCTGTCAGTTTAAATCTAGACTACAAACACATCTCTTTACTATGGCATACACATAAAACACTTTTTCAATTAAATGATTGTTAGGCTGCATTAACTAGGTCAGCCGGAACCGGGAACACTTCCCATAACACCTAATGTACTCGTTACATCATCAGAAGAATGGCATCTTCGCTAAATGTTGGTCTCTGTTTTATCCCGAGGTTTACTGCAGTCAACTGGATTCGGGCCGTATCCAGATCAGATGGTGGACCTGCGCCCAGACATGACCAACGCATGACCCTGAAGTGTCTGCAGAGAATGTGTCAATTAGACGCCCCCTGGAATTGCCTCATCGACACGGCATCCTCAATAAACCCGTCTCCGGTGTGATGACTCCGATTGTTTGAATATTCCTATTTAATAATTGTTAAATCAGTATGTCATCCTCAATAAACCCGTCTCCGGCGTGATGACTCCGATTGTTCGAATATTCCTATTTAATAATTGTTAAATCGATATGTCATCCTCAATATTGATGATAAAATTAGATGATGCCCAGCTTATGGACTGTTTTTGGAGGCCTCTGCACACTCAAGCCTGCCAGCAGCTACACACCCAAGCCTGCCAGCTGCTACACACCCAAGCCTGCCGGCCTCTGTGCACTCAAGCCCCCTGGCCTCTATGCTCTTAAGCCTGCTGGTTGCTATGCACTCAAGCATGCAGATCTCAGCACTCTCTAGCTCGCGGGCTGCAGTACTGCTTAACTCTGAGGTAGATCTTTTGAATACTGTTCTCCCTGTGATGGCAACCGGTCGCCATTTTGTGTGTGTGGGCTGCACACACCGCGCCCATTTCTACAGCATTCTCTGAACTCACTGTTTTTCCTGACACCTCTGTTATGCCCATGGGTGCTGTGTCTTAACTCTCGGTGTCCCCAGATGTCTCTGTTATGGCCACGGGTGCCATTTCTGAACCCAGTGTTACGGCCCCAGATGCTCTTACTGAACTGTCCCCTGATGCCTCTGTTTTTACTGTTGGCACTGTTTTTGAAACCTCTGTGTCTCTAGTTACCTCAGTTTCAACCGCAGGTGCCGTTTCAGAACTATCTGCGTTCCCTGACACCACGCCTGAATCTTCAGTCAAGATGGCTGCCACGCCTGAGTCTTCAGCCAAGATGGCTGCCATACCTGAGTCTTCAGCCAAGATGGCTGCAACGCCTGAGTCTTCAGCCCCTGAAGACTTTTTATTGTTCAGGATTCTTTGATTAATAGAAAATTCAAAAGAACAGCATTTATTTGAAATATAAATCTATTGTAACGTTATACTGTTACTTTTAAATAATATTTTTTTTTTAAAATCATACTGACCCCCAACTTTTGAATTCTTCTCATGTGTGTTGAAGAGAGTGTGTTGCTATTTCATTGTTATCAGACACACCATGTTGACCTGCTGCACCAGAAAACAGCTGAAAAGAAGATCAAAGAATCAAGGAAACTCTTTTCAACCCAGTGAAAAGAAACCAGCAACCACCTGGAAAACCTTTGCAACTGCATAGCAATGACCGATTAGGGGAAGCACAATTCACTTCTTCAGCAAATGAAAAGCATGTCTTATGTGTTGAACTATTAACTACATACTGACTATGAATGAATAATACGAGTTTTCATAATGCTAAATTACACTTATTCTCTCTCTTTTGCTCTTTTCGTCCATCTGTGGGAATATTGAGCGTTCCGGTGAGAATCATCCACAGAACGTGCGTCTTTGCTGTTGGCTTCAGGCACATTCAGGCTGATCTGTTTCCCTGTGAATCTGAGGAGCCATTCGCGAGTGTAATTGGTCTCTTGACATCAGCGTGCGTCCCATTACCATGTCTTTGAAGCAGCCAACCCACATTAGCTATCGAAACAAAGGCCTGACAAAAAGTGACTAAAAATAGCAGGAAGCCATGTGTTGACTCTGAGACTCAGTCACCTTTGAATGCTTTTGTATAGATTGAGATCCGTCCATGAGCTTGTTTGGGTTGATCACGCTGATGGAATCGCCTGGTTAATATGAGGACCTAATTAGTTCTTTGCCAACTGAGCTCATTAGTGCTTTGATGTCTATCATTATTAGTGCTGATTAGGCTCTGATTTTTTTTTTTGAGCATTCAGATGCATGTGAACAGGCCGCTTTTTACATTCTATCAGTGAGTCCAGGGGCGTTGCCTAGGGTCGGAAGATATAAGGTGCTTTATGGGGGGTGGGGGCTTTATGGTTATGTTAGTTTTATTGCATTACTGCATTACTTTGCATTGAGTATATTGATATTTATGTTGAGGATACAGACTTGTCTAACCTGTGTCTGTGCATATGTTGTTGATATTATTGTAATTTTGGTGTAACAGATCTTTATAGAAAATTGTTTGTAATAATATTTCTTTATTTATTCTTTTAGCTGATACCAGAGAGACTGTTTTTGCATTGAGACTTCACTGCAAATGGTAGTCATTCAAAGCCGGATTGAAAGCATTATCAAACCAACAATACAATTAAATGAAGACTAAAACTATTGGTCAAAAAACATTTTCGTAAACTGAAAAAAAAAAAAAAAAATCTAAATATATGAAAACTAAAAGTAAACTAAACTAACAGACTGCTTGTACAAACTAACTGAAATAAAACAATAATTCACAAAAATAATCATTTTCGTGATTAATAAGGTCTCATCCTGTGGCGGAAAATCTGACCTGTGGCTGTTTTATGAAATACCTGTAGATGGGGCTTCAGGCACATAAGCTTAGGCAGTAGGGCTGGGCAATTAAGTCCTAAGCGGCTATTCACACAGAATGCGTATTGCATTGAAAAAACAAGACACGGGCTGTGGAATGGAAAATAATAATGCAACTGAAAAGTGCTGTTATTATCTTTTTACACACACACACACACACACACACACACACACACACACACACACACACACACACACACACACACACACACACACACACACACACACACACACACACACACACACACACACACACACACACACACACACACACACATACACACAGAGAAAGAGAGTTTAAAAAATAACACAACACTGCCACTTTTTGGTGAGGGGAGGGCAGACAGAATATATATTCAGAAGATTCAGAAGAAATATATTAAATAAAATAAATATATTGATCTGAAAAATAGTATGATTATTTTAAATTCATCCAGGTTCAATTACCCAACAAATAATCTTAATTTAATTTAAATAAATTAAATTAAGTTTGTGTCCTCATAAATCACATAAACAAGCACACAAACACACAAAGAGAGAGTAGCAGGGAGAAAGAGAGAAGCAAGATTTTACAATGTATGCGATGTTTAATAGGTAGCCAGTGCAATGTTGACAGAACTGGGCTAATATGGTCACACTTCCTGGTTCTAGTAAGAACTCGAGCTGCTGCGTTTTGGACCAGCTGGAGTTTATTTATTAAGCTAGCAGGGAAACCACCCAGTAGAGCATTACAATAATCTAGCCTTGAGGTCATGAACGCATGAACTACCCAGCAAACAATTTGACGTTGTGACGACGTCACGTGCTGGTCGTTTTTAGTCACGCTTACGTTAGCATATGACGTCACCACAACCGTCAAAGTGAAACACCAAAAGAGGTCGCTACGACGTCGATAACGTCCCCAGTACGTTGAGGTAACGTTATTTAATTTTGGTCGTCGATTCGTCTTTTGGATGACGTTGCTGTAACGTGGCCAGTACGTTGCTGTGACGTGGCCAGTACGTTGCTTCAACGTATCGTTGGTTGCTGATTGGTCATTTGATGACTTTTGACAGTTTTTCATATATTCATTCTGCAGTGGATTTATTGACAGTTGTTCATTCAGTTTATTTACCTGCCACTGTCACAGCAACATCTATAATTGTGGTTCTTGTTCAGAACATCAGAATTTAAGTTTGTTTCAACTAGTACTGTTCAAATCTTGACATTTTACTCAAACAATTGGTAAAAACATGTTTAAACATTCACTAATGTTTGTAACATTGTAGAATAATTGAAAGAACTGAAAAGTGTTTTTGCAGATTTTATTTAACAATTTAACAGACACTTTAATAAATGGGTGATAACATTAACACAACTATATACATTAAAGCAAAAAATGAAAAAAATATAATTTAAAAAAGGTCTTAATCTTCTGAATCTCAATCTGTGTCACTGAATTCCTGGTTGATCTCTTGTGGGACCGGCACCTCTGGGATTGACAGCACCTAGACAAACAATTTAAATAAATTCAGTGAACAGACCTTCAACTTTTAATGTCAAACAAGTAAGTAAGTGTTAACCATTTTAAGTAACTAGGGATTGGCTGATACCAGACTTTCTCTTTCATGGTATGAAATGTGATCGAGCGACTTGTGGAGAGTGCGTCTGGTAGCTCGCCAGGACTGTAAATAGATTCTCCGACTTGGCTTCATCCTAAAATTTTAAACTACATTTGAAACAGAGATCTTGGTTATAATGTAAAATTCTGAAAATACTTTAGAGAACGCGGGTTGTATTTACACTTACCTGTTTCGTCGTGAAGGAATGGTGTTATTTCTTCTTTCTTCGATTCTAGATAAGTTAAACTACTGCTGTAACGTTAGGTAACTCTAAAAACTGAAAAGATAAGAAAGTGTGTAAAATAAACAACTAAGACGGTCAAAGATACGACAGTTACACCCACGCACGTTCTATGACCAGCAGCGGAAGCTCTTCTTTTGTGCATATGGGGAGCAAGCGTTTGAGAGTTCATACTGCCCCTACTGTACCGAAGTGAAATTGTTGAATTCATGACTGGAATCTACAGGCTGTAACATTTTTAAATAATAGATACATTTTTTATTATTATAATTATTATATGTATAGATATAAATGTATTTTATATATATATATATATATATATATATATATATATATATATATATATATATATATATATATATATATATGTATATACACAATTATAGTTTAACTTTTTGAATGAAATTACTGATATAAATCAACTTTTTGATGATATTCGAATTATATGACCAACACCTGTACATATAAAACATCTGAAAACAAATTCTTCTATCTGCTAAAGTCAAGAAATGACGTGGCTAAGACGTGGTGAGGAGGTCAAAATAATTGGTCATCAGCTGGTCTTTAGACAACGTTGTGGGGAGGTAAGGAAGCGACCAAGCGCTGCAGTCGAGATCGCAACTTCTGTTCTTCGTTGCCACAACGTCGTGGTATAGTCTTTTGGTGACGTGACGAACCCACGACCAATACTGACGTCACTTTTGGTCGCCGTTACGTCACGTGTTTGCTGGGTAACTGTTCAGCATTTTGCATTGAGAGCATGTGCCGTAATTTAGATATATTTTTAAGATGGTAGAATGCAGTTTTACAGATGCTAGAAACGTGGCTTTCAAACGAAAGATTGGTATCAAAGAACACACCCAGGTTCCTCACTGACGACGAGGACTTGACAGAACAGCCATCAAGTGTTAGACAGTATTCTAGGTTACTACTTGTGGAGCTTTTTTGTCCAATAATTCAAAATTGTACAGGGTGAAGAGCAGCGGTCCTAGCACTGAGCCTTGCGGTACTCCATACTGAACTTGTGATCGGTGTGACATCTCTTCATTTACTGCTACAAACTGATAACGGTCACATAGGTATGATTTAAATCATCCATCCATCCATCCATCTTCTTTCGCTTATCCGGGGCCGGGTCGCGGGGGCAGCAGTCTAAGCAGAGATGCCCAGACTTCCCTCTCCCTAGACACTTCCTCCAGCTCTTCCGGAGGGACACCGAGGCGTTCCAAGGCCAGCCGGGAGACATAGTCCCTCCAGCGTGTCCTTGGTCTTCCCCGGGGCCTCCTCCCGGTTGGACATGCCCGAAACACCTTCCCGGGAAGGCGTTCAGGAGGCATCCGGAACAGATGCCCGAGCCACCTCAGCTGTCCCCTCTCGATGTGGAGGAGCAGCGGCTCTACTCCGAGTTCCTCCCGAGTGACTGAGCTTCTCACCCTATCTCTAAGGGAGCGCCCAGCCACCCTGCGGAGAAAGCTCATTTCGGCTGCCTGTATCCGGGATCTTGTCCTTTCGGTCATGACCCAAAGCTCATGACCATAGGTGAGAGTAGGAACGTAGATTGACCGGTAAATCGAGAGCTTCGCCTTACGGCTTAGCTCTTTCTTCACCACGACAGACCGGTACATCGACCGCATTACTGCAGAAGCTGCACCGATCCGTCTGTCAATCTCCCGTTCCATCCTCCCCTCACTCGTGAACAAGACCCCTAGATACTTGAACTCCTCCACTTGGGGCAGGAACTCTCCACCAACCTGAAGTGGGCAAGCCACCCTTTTCCGACTGAGGACCATGGCCTCGGATTTGGAGGTGCTGATCCCCATCCCAGCCGCTTCACACTCGGCTGCAAACCGTCCCAGTGCATGCTGAAGGTCCTGGTTAGAAGGGGCCAACACGACAACATCATCCGCAAAGAGCAGAGACGAAACCGTGTGGTCCCCAAACCTGACACCCTCCGGCCCTTGGCTGCGCCTAGAAATTCTGTCCATAAAAATTATGAACAGAACCGGCGACAAAGGGCAGCCCTGCCGGAGTCCAACATGCACCGGGAACAAGTCTGACTTACTGCCGGCAATGCGGACCAAACTCCTGCTTCGGTCATACAGGGACCGGACAGCCCTCAGCAAAGGACCTCGGACCCCATATTCCCCCAGCACCCTCCACAGGACGCCGCGAGGGACACAGTCGAATGCCTTCTCCAAATCCACAAAACAAATGTGGACTGGTTGGGCAAACTCCCATGAACCCTCTAGCACCCTGTAGAGGGTATAGAGCTGGTCCAGTGTTCCACGACCAGGATGAAAACCACACTGTTCCTCCTGAATCCGAGGTTCCACTATCGGCCGAATTCTCCTCTCCAGTACCCTGGCATAGACTTTCCCGGGGAGGCTGAGAAGTGTGATCCCCCTATAGTTGGAACACACCCTCCGGTCCCCCTTTTTAAAAAGAGGAACCACCACCCCGGTCTGCCATCCCAGAGGCACTGTCCCCGACCGCCACGCGATGCTGCAGAGGCGTGTCAGCCAAGACAGCCCCACAACATCCAGAGATTTGAGGTACTCAGGGCGGATCTCATCCACCCCCGGTGCCTTGCCACCGAGGAGTTTCTTGACCACCTCGGTGACTTCAGCTTGGGTGATGGACGAGTCCTCCTCTGAGCCCCCAGCCTCTGCTTCCTCAATGGAAGACGTGACGGCGGGATTGAGGAGATCCTCGAAGTATTCCTTCCACCGTCCGACAACATCCCCAGTTGAGGTCAACAGCCGCCCATCGCCACTGTAAACAGCGTTGGTAGGGCACTGCTTCCCCCTCCTGAGGCGCCGGACGGTTTGCCAGAATCTCTTCGAGGCCAGCCGATAGTCCTTTTCCATGGCCTCACCAAACTCCTCCCAGGCCCGAGTTTTTGCCTCCACAACCACCCGGGCTGCAGTCCGTTTAGCCTGCCGATACCTGTCAGCTGCCTCAGGAGTCCCACAAGCCAGCCAGGCCCGATAGGACTCCTTCTTCAGCTGGACGGCATCCCTTACTTCCGGTGTCCACCACCGGGTTCGGGGATTGCCGCCTCGACAGGCACCGGAGACCTTGTGTCCACAGCTCCGAGCAGCCGCTTTGACAATGGAGGTGGAGAACATGGTCCACTCGGACTCAATATCTCCAGCCTCCCTCTGGATCCGGTTGAAGCTCTGCCGGAGGCAGGAGTTGAAGATCTCTCTGACAGGAGACTCGGCCAAACGTTCCCAGCAGACCCTCACAGTACGTTTGGGTCTACCGAGTCTATCCAGCTTCCTCCCCCACCATCGGATCCAACTCACCACCAGGTGGTGATCAGTTGACAGCTCCGCCCCTCTCTTCACCCGAGTGTCCAAGACATACGGCCGCAGGTCAGATGAAACGACCACGAAGTCGATCATTGACCTACGACCTAGGGTGTCCTGGTGCCATGTGCACTGATGGACACCCTTATGCTTGAACATGGTGTTCGTTATGGACAAACTGTAACTAGCACAGAAGTCCAATAACTGAACACCACTCGGGTTCAGATCAGGGGGGCCGTTCCTCCCAATCACGCCCCTCCAGGTTTCACTGTCATTGCCCACGTGGGCATTGAAGTCCCCCAGTAGAACGACGGAGTCCCCAGTCGGAGCACTCTCCAGCACCCCTCCCAGGGACACCAAGAAGGTCGGGTACTCTGCACTGCTGTTTGGCCCGTAGGCACACACAACAGTGAGAGACCTATCCCCGAGCCGAAGCCGCAGGGAAACGACCCTCTCGTTCACCGGGGTAAACTCCAACACATGGCGGCAGAGCTGGGGGGCTATAAGCAAACCCACACCAGCCCGCCGCGTCTCACCATGGGCAACTCCAGAGTGGTGAAGAGTCCATCCCCTCTCGAGAAGTGTGGTTCCAGAGCCCAAGCCGTGCGTGGAGGTGATTCCGACTATCTCTAGTCGGAAACCTCTCAACCTCACGCACAAGCTCAGGCTCTTTCCCCGCCAGTGAGGTGACATTCCATGTCCCAAGAGCTAGTTTCCGTGTCCAGGGATCGGGTCGTCTAGGCCCCCGCCTTTGACTGCCGCCCGATTCGCTTTGCACCGGCCCCTTACGGTCCCTCCCGTGAGTGGTGGGCCCACGGGAAGGTGTCCCCACGTCGCTCCTTTGGGCTGAGCCCGGCCGGACCCCATGGGGGAAGGCCCGGCCACCAGGCGCTCGCATACGAGCCCCAACCCCAGGCCTGGCTCCAGGGTGGGGCCCCGGCTGCGCCATACCGGGCGAAGTCACGGTCCTCCTTTTCTTTGGCATCATAAGGGTTTTTGATTTGGATTTAAACCATGACAAGGCAATTCCACTAATACCTACATAATTTTCGAGTCTATTCAAAAGAATGTTGTGGTCGATAGTATCGAATGCAGCGCTAAGATCGAGTAACACTAATAGAGAGATACAGCCACGATCGGATGATAAGAGTAAATCATTTGTAACTCTGATGAGAGCAGTCTCAGTGCTATGATATGGTCCAAATCCTGACTGGAAATCCTCACAGATACCATTTTTTTCTAAAAAGAAACATAATTGTGAAAAACACTGCCTTTTCAAGTATTTTTGACAGAAAGGGTAGATTTGAGATTGGTCTATAATTGACTAATTCTGTAGGATCAAGTTGCGTTTTTTTTAATAAATTACTGTTTGTCTTATATTAGATGAGCTATAAGGAATGATGTCCCTGGATCAACACAATATATTTCATTATTATTATTATTATTATTATTATTATTATTATTATTATTTAAAACCAGTGATTAATTACTGTTTGTCTTATATTAGATGAGCTATAAGGAATGAAGTCCCTGGATCAACATAAGAATATGATGTCCCTGGGTCAACAGAATATATTTCATTATTATTAGTATATTATTAATTTTATTATATTATTCTTATTATATTAGTAGCAGTAGTATTATATATTATTATTATTATTATTATTATTATTATTATTATTATTATATTATAATAGTATTATTATTATTAGTATTATTATTTAAATATATATATATATATATATATATATATATATATATATATATATACATATATATATATATATATATATATATATATATACATATATATAATATATATATATATATATAAACTATATATATATATAAATTACCGTTTGTATATTAGATTTTGTATTATTAATATTTAAATAAAGTGACTGATTTCTGTTAGTTTTAAATGAGATATTGTATTATTATAATTATTTAAATACAGTGATTAAAGATTATTGTTTGTCTTGTGTTATATGACCTTTAATAAATGTGTCAATATAATATATTTTATTATTATATTATTTTTATTATTGAAGTACAGTGATTGATTAATGTGTTTTATATTGGATGATGTCTCCGGGTCAACATAATAATTCCTTGTTGCTGATGGATGGCAAATCCCGCATAATTGGTCCCAATCCATCCAGGAAAGCGTTTAGCTTCTCTTTTACAAAAGGATTATTATAAGGTCTGCTAAACGAATACATTAAAAAGGTGGTCTAAATAATCGGAAAAGAGTCGATGATGCGATCACGGGGGAAACACCAGATCAGGGCGAAATGATCGCGGGTGCCTTCCTTTCCGATAGGAGAGGGGTTCCGCGATCTGCACCTTACATGAGCAGTTTATCTAATGTTCACGTAGCACATGAATCCATCGTGAAATTGAAAATAATACATTATGCTGAGCAGGGACGGAGACCTTTGAAATGGTATATTTTAAATAAAATGCACTTACCTCTGTGAAATGAAGGAGACGTCAAAGGGGTAAATTCAAAAAGTGGCGCGCAAGCGGGCAGATGTCACGTGAGTAATCTGATTGGTTGATAAATTTTACCTTAAGCACCTCCCTTGTTGGCCCAGGAACGCGTCTAACTCGGCAGAATCAGGTCGTGCCAAACTGCACATCTAAATCTAGAGCTTCTGTAGGTGCCTGGTTCTGTATCTGGTTAGTAGGGGGGGTTATTCCAACAAAAATTCAATATCTGCCCAACGTTGGAGCTTGGCGTCAAACAAACGTTGGATTTAGATGTCAAACCAATTTTCATTTTCAACCAAAATCCAACGTCTGACTGACGTCTGATTCGCATTATATTTATGCGAATTTGCGCCTGACGCCAGAGTTGAAAATGTTGAAATTTGGCGTCAATTCGCGCCACGTTAACCAATCAGGAGCCTGCTTGCTGCTGTCACGTGGTAAAGTGACGTGTTGAGAAACCCTGCATAATTTAAAAATACTACTGTGTCACAAAATGAGGTTTTAAGACTTTTTCAGGTGAGAGTGTAGTTGTTTAAAGCTCAAATCTGTGGTTTATTTATAAAGAGAGTGCCTATTTAAAAAAAATAATCTTGTGTTTTTGGAGTTGTGAGATCTAGGCGATCACCGGGCACTCAGCGCTCATTAACCCTGGCGAGAGCAGCCTTTCCTCGGCTAGTCCTTCTGACGTTTGCCGCTGGCTCTGATGTCCTGTAGTGGTTCGTCTTGTGTGGGTCTAACGGGTGATCTTTGGTGTCATTAATCTATAATTTGTTGTCTGCCAAATTGTTTTGACTGAGGGCAAAGATTTTTTTTTTAAATATTTTTTTAAGATATTTTTTATGGATATTTAAATATACATGCAGTGAAGATAATTTAGGAGTTGCCTGGACCACATTTGTGTGGCTGATGGTGTGTTATGAAAGATTTTTACAGTGTGGATTTTTGTTGAACCAACAAAACAAAATCAGTCTTTTCAACTTTTTTCAATTTGTCAAGTCAAGTCAAGTCAACTTTATTTATATAGCGCTTTTAACAATGTAGATTGTTTCAAAGCAGCTTTACAGTGTTAAACAGCAAAATAATGCAGCCTAATTTTATTCAGCTGTATAGCCATTTGATGTCATCAGTTCATTTCAATTTCCATACGGTGACAGTGTGGGCTTTAGATCAATAATTAGATCAGTAATTTAGTTTACATGGTTAAATTAGTTTATTAATTAGATTTATTTCGATGTTTAGTTGAAAAATATAGTGTCCCCAACTGAGCACGCCAAGCCAGAGGCAACAGTGGCAAGGAAACCAAAACCCCATTAGGTGACCTAATGGAGAAAAATAAACCTTGGGAGAAACCAGGCTCAGTCGGGGTGCCAGTTCTCCTCTGGCCAATTTACAAACAACGTATTATTATTATTATTCTGGCTGCTTTACAGGTCAGAGGTCATAATAGATCGGAATATTCAAAGGACCGGAGGCAACACGCTGGAGACGGGTTTATTGAGGATGATGTGTTGATTAAATAATTATTAAAGTGCAATATTCGAATGATCGGAGGCAACACGCTGGAGACGGGTTTATTGCGGATGACATATCAATTTAAGTATTATTTAATGGTAATATTCGAACAATCGGAGTCATCACACTGGTGACGGGTTTATTTAGATGCCGTGTCGATGAGGCAGTTGCAGGGGGAGGATAATTGACACGGTCTCTGCAGACACTTCGGGGTCCTGTGTTGGTCTTCTCTGGTCCACAATCTGATTAGGATACGGCCCGGATCTGGCTGACTGCAGTAAACCTCAGGATAAAACAGAGAGAATATCATTAGCGTAGATGCCATTCTTCTGATGATGTAACGAGTACATCAGGTGTTATGGGAAGTGTTCCCGGTTCCGGCTGACCTAGTTAATGCAGCCTAACAATCAATTAATTGATAAAGTGTTTTATGTGTATGCCACAGTAAAGAGATGTGTTTTTAGTCTAGATTTAAACTGACAGAGTGTGTCTGCTTCCCGAACAGTGCTAGGAAGACTGTTCCAGAGTTTAGGAGCTAAATAGGAAAAGGATCGACCGCCTGCAGTTGATTTGGATATTCTCGGTATTAACAACTGGCCAGAATTTAGAGATCGCAGTAGACGTGATGGAGTATAATATGTTAAGAGCTCGCTCAAGTATTGGGGAGCTAAACCATTTAGTGCTTTGTAAGTAATAAGCAAGATTTTAAAATGTATGCGATGTTTAATAGGTAGCCAGTGCAATGTTGACAGAACTGGGCTAATATGGTCATACTTCCTGGTTCTAGTAAGTACTCGAGCTGCTGCGTTTTGGACCAGCTGGAGTTTATTTATTAAGCGAGCAGGGCAACCACCCAATAGAGCATTACAATAATCTAGCCTTGAGGTCATGAACGCATGAACTAACTGTTCAGCATTTTGCATTGAGAGCATGTGCCGTAATTTTGATATATTTTTAAGATGGTAGAAAGCAGTTTTACAGATGCTAGAAACGTGGCTTTCAAACGAAAGATTGGTATCAAAGAGCACACCCAGGTTCCTCACTGACGACGAAGACTTGACAGAGCAGCCATCAAGTGTTAGACAGTATTCTAGGTTACTACTTGTGGAGCTTTTTTGTCCAATAATTAAAAATTCAGTTTTTTCTGAATTGAGTTGCAGGAAATTACCAGTCATCCAATGTTTTATGGCGGCTATGCATTCCGTTAATATGCATTTGTGTTCCCTTTCGTTCAGTCACTACGATGTAGCGATTATGGTCGCAGACTTTATAGATGAATGAATCTTCCAAATGATTCATTTAATGAACATTCCTTTCACAAAGCCCTAATTCAGCTCCAGACCCCAGGAAATCGATCATTTATCACGAGGCTCCATTCTGCCTCGGGCTACCACTTCTATATTACAATTACGTGATTTCCTATGGACTTTTGACCAAAACTTCACAAAGAGGACAAAAGACTCATTGTGATCGCAAGACAAAGAAACAAACAGATCTCTGTCTTTTCAATGGCCGTTAAATTAACTCCAAGTGACACAGTTTAAAACTCCAAGCAAACTCCCAGAAAATGTTACATACTAGAATGTATAAGATTACGGATTATTGGACTTTCATTCAAATAGCCTTCGACATAATTTGTTAGCGTGTTACAATTGATACATGTGACTATTATGCATGTATATCACTCTCAAATTCATGCAATTATGTAACTATTGAATGAGTGAATCAAAAGACACCGTGTTTGATACCTTGGTGCTCGTATCGACATGACCAAACAGATGAGCTGAATGAGATCTTTATATAATTAATCATGTCCTCATAGTAAGAAATTAGGTCTAACTTTACTCTCTGCTTAAGAGCGGGAAATTAAATGACTATAGATAACCCAATTTTATGGGAGGGGTGGAGACACAGTCGCTCCTGAACCCTAATTGGCCAGAACCCATCCAGGGGATGGGCAAATTTTTTAGTTTAACCTCAGATCACAGACGAAGAGTGGTGTTCGCGCGGTGTTCACGTTGGTGTTCACGGAGTGTTCACGTTCTGTTCATTGTTCAGTCAAGAGCTGTTCGCAGCGCGGTTCCAGAATCCGCCAAGGCGACGATCAGACGATCGTGGCAGACCCTCAAAGAAAATGGGTTAACAGATTTCATTCAGGCCATCTGCTCTTCTCTCACTTTCCTTTCTTTTACTTAAAGTTTATTTTCTTTCCGTTAAGTCTCGGGTTCTGTTAAGTTTCGCCGCAAAGTTACTCAAGGAGTCTCTAACAGCGTGCTTCAATTTCAACCAACGCCCACAAGACTTCCCTCCAGCCGCCGACACGCCACGTGATTGGCTTCCCAAGATGTCGATCAAAGACACGACCAGACCTTCAGCGAATCAAAGACCCGAGGGAACCCCTCTCCAGCCAGGAGGAAAAGGGAATCCCCTTTGTCAAAGACGACACACGTGAGACAAACACAAATAATACCTCTAGATTTCAAGCTGAAATGGTGCATTAGATCAAATGTAATAACCCCGCCTAAGAAACGATAGGAGGATAAATTACTGATCAATGGTTTCTTCAGGTCATGTGTCATAAATGTATATTGCTTGGGATTTCATAATTTCTCTCTCTTAAACTTATTCTTTCCTCACTTTCTTCCTTTCTGCAACGTATGAATGTGCGAGTGCGTGTGTTTATGTTAGATATTAGTTTGATGTGTTAGAGTAATCAATAAAGTTTCGTTTGTAGTCAAAGATAACTGTTCTTGTGTTATGTGCTTATGAATTTAATGTCTTGAACTGCCCATCTAAGTTACCTGGCTGTTAAATAGTGTTTCACTATTGTACGGATATTAATATCCGCTGCAGAGTTGATATTTGCGGCCCGTTCAAATGAACGTTGGAAGAGTCATTTGCTCGGCTGTAAATTAGACTCACAAAATTCCCTATGAATTCATTAATTCATACATTTGAGCTACATAGACTTGTTTCCCTTTAACAGACTCCCCTTTAAGTTCTTACACATCGGTGGACGAATAAGTTAAGGTGTAAACATTAATTCTGAATTATTTATAAATTATAGCGTAATTCGAGTCTCTTTTATTTTAATTCAAATTCCCCGTTGAGTTATTATTTTATCTGACTCATTGTCGCTACAACGACGTACGTTAGTGACTAACGAATGGGGGTTTCGCTTAGAAGCCTATCATCTTCGAGCATATAGAAAACGCCCAATGGCGTGCCAATGCCATGGGGCATGAGGAATTTGCATACGTAACTCCGCCTCACATTATGTCTCACCATATCGCATTATGTTTCGGAGCCAAGAGTACCTCTCTTCACTCCTCAACAGCCTTCTGAGACTCTGTCAGCTTCTTCGAGACGAGCAGCTTTCCAGTCGGTGTTGGTGTGATGGCGCATTCCAGTGATCACATACTTCCTGCCTGCTGATCTGCGCAGTGGTCCGTCTGACAGCTGGTGTGTGTTTCCCTGGGCGCTTCGGCATCGACTGCGAAGCTTCCTCTCCTAAAAGAGCTTGCACGTGACGCATCCTTTTCAGGATGTCTCATCCGTGCACTTCTGGGTGCGGTGGATTTCTTTCGTCCTCTGATGGGCACGAGGATGTGGATGACTCATGTTCCCACTGCGGGAACATGACCATCTCGGTGTTATGGTCGAGACTCTGTGAGCTTCGTGCTGATGCCGGAGCGAGAGTCCCCTCTGCTACACCCCAATCTGCGGTCTCCAAGCGAGGCTGCACTTTGGCTGGTGGCCAGGGTGACCTGAGGGTGATGGTGTGGAATGATGCGCCGACACCCATGCCTCGGCCCACACTCCCCTCTCAAGCACCTGACCCACCTCGTGTTCAGGCGTCTACATCGGGGCTGGCTCATGCTGTCCTGACTGTGGCGTTTGGCGCGGCGTAGGACGAGGAAATGTCCATCGCCGCATCACAAGGTGGGCTGGAGTCATCCGAGGATGAGGATTCGGCTGTGCTGCCGCCTTCGGGCGTAGTGGCATTGCCCGAGTCGGACCCGGAATTGACAGCCATGCTATCTCGGGCCGCCACTGCGCTTGGGTTGGAGTGGAACCCTCCGCCCCGACCTGAGCATTCGCGGTTGGATGATTGGTTTTTGGGGGAGCGTCCGGACAACCGTCCGGCCACTCCTCCAATTCCTTTCTTCCCCGAGGTGCATGAAGAGATTGCGCGGTCCTGGAAGAACCCATTGTCTTCCCGCGACCGTTTGGCGAGCTCTTCCGCCTTCTCCACCCTTGATGGAGCAGTGGCTAATGGGTACACTGGGGTCCCCCCCGGTTGAACGCTCTGTTGCGATGCAACTGTGTCCGCAGAGTGCTTCGACTTGGCGCGGTGATCCTAAGCACCCCTTCAAGGCCTGTATGTTTTCGTCGTCCCTGGTGGCGAAGACCTATAGAGCTGCGGGGCAGGCCGCCGCTTCGCTGCATGCCATGGAGACTCTCCAGGCCTACCAGGCCAAGTTGCTGTGCGACATGCACGAGGGAGGAGCTGACCCAGGACTCAGCAATGAGTTGCGTGCCACCACCGACCTCGCTCTCCGGGCGACGAAGGTGACCGCATGCTCCCTGGGTCAGGTGATGTCCACAAATGTGGTCCAGGAGCGACACCTGGCCCTGGCCCTCACCCTGGCCGATATGCGGGACACCGAGCGAACACGTTTCCTCGACCCCCCCATATCCCAGGGTGGGCTATTCAGCGGGGCGGTCGAGAACTTTGCCCAACAGTTCTCGGCCTCTCAGAAGCAGACTGAGGCAATAAAACACATACTGCCCCGGCGGTCCGCTGCTGCCTCCACCCAGCCGCCCGCGCTGTTGCCCCAGCCTGCTCGCCGCCGAGGACGCCCTCCTGCGGTTCCCTCAACCTCTGCGCCACCCAAGCAGCAGCCTCCACCCGGGCCGCACAGAGGTAGCCGCAGGAAGGCGTCCCAGTCCGCTCCAGACCCGCAGCCCGCAAAGAAACGCCAGGCTAAGTGGCGCTCCTGACGCGGACAGCTCAGGGATGGCCAGTTCTTTCCAGGAGACGGCAGCTCCTTCCCCCGGTGGAGGGCCGGGGGAGAATCTTTGGTTCAGCTGCTGGCCCCCGGGTCAGCAGCACCCTAATGTGGTTAAAGAAAGAACTGACAATCCCATCCCTGAGCACCCAGAGACCGGTGATGACGGTGCGCGCCACCCTCGGGTCCCGCCACTTGCATCCCTCTCTGTCGCCAGCCTCCCCTCAGAGCAGTGAAGGGTCAAGCCAAACATCACTTGTCTCTTCATCAGACACATATCCTTCAAGAATGATTTTATGTTCAATATTAAAATAAGAATCAATGATAATCAAGTTATAACTATTTTTCTACATTGGATAAATCAGTTAATCTTTAACCTCTCTATATTTTAATGAGTGATATTAGTATTATATTTGCTGTGTGCTTTTGTATCCACATTCTACAGTTACTTCTCTGATGTCTGTGTCAAGGCGTGCTGACAGGCAACTGTCCTTGGGGTGTAAAACACTCTAGGAGCAAAGAGAACCCCTCTCTGCATGTGTTGAGCTATATGTCATCCTAAAGTGACCTTAGTCCACATAGGTTACAGGTCTACGTGACTTTTTGGGGACTCAGAGAAATGTACCTCTCTTATGTGCCTTTCTTATTAAAAGAATAATTTCACTTCAGTACTAAAACGTGATATCAGGATGTTTTGGAAGTGCTTGTTGATAGTTAGTTAAGATGTTCTCAACCTTGAGGAAGTTGTATTCTGTGGAGTTTTGTGTGTATGTGCGTTGCATGATCTGTGCAAATTCAGTATTGGAGATGGGGTTTCTGCAGACGATACGAGACGTGGAGACGCCATTCTGCGACCTCCGAGGTCATGACGATCTAAATCTTGGCCTGGGTGACAACTAGTCTACGCACTTTTAGTGATATGTGCTCCTATCTGTTTACGTGTGGAAAGTTGCTTACGTGCATGTTGCTAGAACCAATCAGAATCATTCCACATGACAGTAATGACGTGGTTGGACCTTGAAAACAGTATAACTGTTCAGAAATTGTATGTATGTTAGGCGGAGGTGGGGAGACTGTTAGAGGGAGCGCAGCCTACGAACTCCTTGAGAGACTTGAAGCTGGCTTCTGCTGATGAAACTGCAAACTATTCTTCAGTAAATTTTTCTTTAATTAATCTAACTCCTGACTCTTGGTCTTCATTTCTCACTACTGGTCCTGGGTCCAAAACTGTTACCCCAACAGCAGACCCCAGTGGAACGTGCGTCCTTCCCTGGTCTCCTCTGTCTGGACGCAGCAGTTAACCATGCCCCCACACCGGGACGCCCAACAGCCTCCCTTGTCCGGGCCGGTAACGCTGCCTCGCTGCCCCACCTTGGGTACGTCTGTGCTCCGCATGACCCCGTTGGTGCAGTTTTTGGAAGCCTGGCTTCAGCTTCCGGGACTGTCGCGCGAACCATCAGGCTCGGTTACGCGATTCAGTTCGCACAGGCTCCTCCCCATTTCAGGGGAGTCCGCTATACCGAGATCGGGGCCAACGCCCCCGTCATGCGTGTGGAGATTGCCACCCTGCTGGCGAAGGGTGCGATCGAGCCTGTCCCTCCAGCCGCAATGAAGTCGGGGTTCTACAGCCCCTACTTCATTGTACCCAAGAAAACCGGTGGGTTACCGCCAATCCTGGACCTTCGCATCTTGAACCGAACCCTACACAGGCTTCCGTTCAAGATGTTGACTGTGAAACGCCTTTTCGAATGCGTTCGTCCGGACGATTGGTTTGCAGTGAATGACCTGAAGGTCGCCTACTTCCATGTCTCCATCCTTCCTCGACACAGACCGTTCCTACGGTTTGCTTTCGAGGGGCGGGCATATCAGTATTCGGGCTATTCCATTCGGGCTGTCTCTGTCCCCTTGCGTCTTTAAGAAGATTGCCGAGGCAGCCCTTGCGCCCCATCGGCAGCACGGGGTCCGCATCCTGAATTACCTCGACGACTGGCTCATACTGGGCCACTCTCGGGAGAAGGTTTGTGGACACAGAGATCGGGTGCTCCATCACCTAGCCCGTCTGGGCCTTCGGGTCAACTGGGAGAAGAGCAAACTCTGCCCAGCGCAGAGGATCTCTTTTCTCGGTATGGACATCGACTCGGTCGCCATGTGCGCGCAGCTTTCGAGCGAGCACGCGCAGTCTCTGCTGACTTGCCACCGTCAAATTGAGAGCAAGAGTGCGGTTCCACTGAAACTATTTCAGAGGCTCCTGGGGCATATGGCATCTGCAGCCGCGGTGACGCCGCTCGGATTGCTACATATGAGACTGCTTCAGCACTGGCTTCGCGATCGAGTCCCGAGGTGGGCATGGCAGTCTGGCACTTACTCCTTACGACAGCCCCTCCCTGGCCAATTCCTCTGAGACCGGACCTCCTCACTCAGAGATGGGGCACCCTTTGGCACCCACGTCCCGATCTTTGGAACCTCCACGTGTGGCTCCTGGATGGGACGCGGCATGTTTGAGTGGCCTGCCACCTCCGGTGGTCGCCACCATCACTTCCGCTAGGGCAGAGTCCACTTGGCATGCCTATGTGTTGAAGTGAAACCTCTTCGTCACCTGGTGCTTTTCTCGCCAAGAAGAACCCTGGAAATGCCCGATCGGGTCCGTGCTATCGTTCCTCCAAGAGGGGTTGGAGCGAAGGCTGTCTCCCTCCACCCTTAAAGTTTATGTGGCCGCAATATATGCCTACCACGATCTCTTGGGGGACAAAAAGGTAAGTCAGCACGACCTGATCATCAGGTTCCTGAGGGGGGCGAGGAGACTGAATCCTCCTGGCTCTCCTCTCGTACCCTCTTGGGACCTCGCAGTAGTTCTAAGTGCCTTTGCAGTCGGTTGATATTAAGTTTCTGTCAATGAAGACGGCTCTGCTGACCGCATTGGCCTCGATTAAGAGGGTCGGGGACCTGCAGGCATTTTCGGTTGACGAAGCGTGCCTGGAGTTCGGGCCGGCTAACTCTCACGTGATCCTGAGACCCCGGCCTGGATATGTGCCCAAGGTTCCCACCACTCCGTTCAAAGACCAGGTGGTGAACCTGCAAGCGCTGCCTTTGGAGGAGGCAGACCCAGCCTTGGCATTTCTCTTTCCAGTACGCGCCGTCCGCGCTTACGTAGACAGCACGCAGTGTTTCAGGACCTCAGACCAGCTCTTTGTCTGTTATGGTGGAGAGCGGAAGGGAAGAGCTCTCTCAAAGCAAAGGCTGTCTCACTGGATAGTGGACACCATTGTTTTGGCTTACCAGCAGCAAGGTCGACCATGTCCCCTTGGGGTCAGGGCACACTCCACTCCACGGACTGGATACGTGCAATATTTTTCCTC
The DNA here is from genome assembly GCA_023566225.1 of Romanogobio albipinnatus. Classification (NCBI taxonomy): domain Eukaryota; kingdom Metazoa; phylum Chordata; class Actinopteri; order Cypriniformes; family Gobionidae; genus Romanogobio; species Romanogobio albipinnatus. Next base: position 56,042,741 of record CM042239.1, read on the forward strand.
AGGTGAGTTTCCCCGAGAGCCCTGAGTTCCTCCAGCACCACTTACGCCGATACCTGTGTGTCTGCCCTCCCACGAGCCCAGACCCTCGTGTCCGGCCAGGTGCCCCGTGTGCATGGTTCCCCTCCGGCGACCCCCACACGAGTATTTCCACCGTCAGCCTCCCTTGCGAGCAGGTGTCTTTCCCTTGGCAAGCCCCTGCCACCCCTAGGGTTAAAAATTCCACCTGCGGCTGGTACCCTAGAGTTTTTCCATATGCAGCCCTTAGCGGGTCATATGTGTACTCTTAAGTCTTCCCTACGAGCAGGCATCTTTGCATTCCTTCACTGGGATATGCTTCCCAGTGTACTTTGGGGGCACTATCTTTTTCAACTAAACATCGAAATAAATCTAATTAATAAACTAATTTAACCATATAAACTAAATTACTGATCTAATTATTGATCTAAAGCCCACACTGTCACCGTATGGAAATTGAAATGAACTGATGACATCAAATGGCTATACAGCTTAATAAAATTATGCTGCATTATTTTGCTGTTTAACACTGTAAAGCTGCTTTGAAACAATCTACATTGTTAAAAGCGCTATATAAATAAATTTTACTTGACTTGGTAATCCTGTGTTAAGCTTACTTACGCAGGGCACTGGAAGATAGCTGAGTGGCGGGATTATATTGAAACCCCCATTCATTAGTCACTAACGTACGACATAGTGACTGAACGAAAGGGAACGTCTCGGTTACGGCTGTAACCTTCGTTCCCTGAGGAGGGAACGGAGACGTACGTTCCGTTGCCACATCAGCTGTGCTACCTGGAACGCAGGAGTTCAGTCTTGGCTCCTCAAGCAGGTAACATAATGTGATATTGCCACGTACTTCCTTATATACTCACGCGGTGAGGCGGAGTTACGTATGCAAATTCCGCATGCCCCATGGCATTGGCACGCCATTGGGCGTTTTCTATATGCTCGAAGATGATAGGCTTCTAAGCGAAACCCCCATTCGTTAGTCACTAACGTACTATGGGGGTAGATTTGTTGCGTTTTTCCAAACAAATAGATTATTATCCACAAATAAATGTAAAGAGATTCACAAAAATGTTATAAATTCACAAATAAATAGAATGAGATCCACAAATATATGCAGGAGTTTCACAAAAATGAATTAGATTCACAAATAAATACAATGACATTTGTGAATAAAAAAATATCCACACATATGTTTTTATGTCACAAACACAACTCTGCCTTGCATTCATTTGTCAATCGCTTCCTGTGCATTTGTGAATCGCTTCCTCTGCATTGGTGGATCTCTTCTTGCACATTTGTAAATCGCAGCACAGCGCATGGATTTTGAAACATTTCTAGCTTCTACCCTCACACAAATCCACAAATAGGTGGACTCCACCCACCGTCTACTTAAGCCAATCAGATAACGGCCATATTGTGCTGACCAATCGTAGCACATTCTCGCTCCAACCGATCACGTTTTGGCCAGAGCCGTTGAAAAACCACTCCCATAGACTTAATGCGTAAGTAAAGCGTGTCATGGAGTGACCAATAATAGTTCCAGCATTGAACCCCATTCATTTCATTGTAGGCTATCTCAAGCACACTCCTGGCAAATTAACGAAATTACTGCATATTTTGAGATTTTATGGCATTAGTTGACCTCTTAGGAATATTGATAGAAGATGTATTTTATGTAGCACGTTAGAATTAATGTTTAGTGTTATATAATATATCGTTAGACTCTGCTGCAACAGCTATATATCCAGATGCTATCTGTCATTTCAACACTCAACACGAGCGCTCCCTGAACCACGTGACCGCACGCACAGTCGGGAGACGCCTCTGGCTTTAACTGTTACACATTAGTGCCACAACGCTATTTATTGTTTGAATTTCGTATTAAAACTTGAAAAAATGTAAACGCTTAGACTTTGTTTCATATCAAAAGCAGGTTTGGTAATTTGAGAGCGAGAGACACACATGAGTGACAGAGAGACGGAGGGAGAGCAGGGAAAGGAAATGCAGCTGAACGTTTTAAATAGCATAAAAAAATGTGTCTATGTGTGGGGACCACTGTGATTGATTGGTTATTATTTTCAACAGAAATGCCCGTGATTGACTACAATAGGCTACTCAACGCTGTAAAATCATGTTGTACTGTCGTGTGACCCAAATAAAATGACCAGATCACTCAAAAAAAAAAAGTATTTTCTTTATCTCTCCCCAGAATAAAATGCAATAAAATGGGTGGAGTCCACCTATTTGTGGATTTGTGTGAGGGTAGAAGCTAGAAATGTTTCAAAATCCACGCGCTGTGCTGCGATTTACAAATGTGCAAGAAGAGATCCACCAATGCAGAGGAAGCGATTCACAAATGCACAGGAAGCAATTGACAAATGAATGCAAGGCAGAGTTGTGTTTGTGACATAAAAACATATGTGTGGATATTTTTTTTATTCACAAATGTCATTGCATTTATTTGTGAATCTAATTCATTTTTGTGAAACTCCTCCATATATTTGTGGATCTCATTCTATTTATTTGTGAATTTATTTAATTTTTGTGAATCTCTTTACATTTATTTGTGGATAATAATCTATTTGTTTGGAATAACGCAACAAATCTACCCCCATAACGTACGTCTCCGTTCCCTCCTCAGGGAACGAGGGTTACATCCGTAACCGAGACGTTTTTTACAGCGTGTGAATTTTTGCTGAACCAACACAACAAAGTCAGTAATTTCAACTGTTTTCAAGTTGTGTTTTTTACAGTGCATATTTCTCCTGGAGCGCCTTGAAGGCGCGTCTATTTCGTTTCAAATGCTCGATTTATACACGCGTCCAATTCGCTGTGGATGCGCAAATGAATTCAAAATGTTCAAGCGTCCAACTAGATGCGGTAGACGCGATTTTGACGCTCTATTTGTGCTTGGTGTGAACGCAGCATTACTCGACGGGAGTGCAGTAACAGTGATTGCTCATTTAGCCCGGCTTCCAGAGATGAAATATGGAATTGTCTTTCATGTTATTTCTTTATTTTGTTTAATTTTATATTTGCTTTTACTGAAACCCTAAGGAATTAAATGAATATTGCCTGTACTGTCTGTACCTCTCACTGAGAGAAAGCACATGTTATGTCTATGTTTTGGGAAACTTTTTCCCTTGTCAGAACCAGAGCTCACCAACTCCAACCTTGGAGGCACCGTGTATCTGTGTATGTGCGCAGTATTCTGTGTTAAAGATCAGTATTGGAGGTGAATTATGGGCATCTTAAGAGATGAGTGGACAAGTTGTTTTGGGCTAGCTGGCACCTGCTTCCGAATCTGGAAGGTCACAATGTCTCATTCCGGGGTGAAAACGTCAACAAGTGCACGTGAATCTGATTAACTGACAATGTGTGGAAATTTACTTAGGCTGTCCATTTTCTCTGAGCCAATCAGAATCATCCACCTGGCAGTAATGACTTGGTTAGACCTTGAAAACAGTATAACTGTTGATAAATTGTATGTACGATAGGCTGGTAGAGGGAGCGCGACCTATGAACTCCTTGTGAGACCTGAAGCTGCCTTCTGCTGATGAAACTGCAAACTATTCTTCAGTAATATTTTCTTTAATTAATTGCACTCCTGACTCTTGGTCTTCATTCTTCATTACTGGTCCTTGGTCTTAAACTGTTACCCCAACAGTAATGTTCGTTTTAATTTTTTAACAAAAGAAAATCTGTTTTTATGTTTTGTCCCTTATCTTAAGAATCAGTGATATCTGAGCTTCAAACCAATGACAGACAAGCTATGAGAAGATTTCTTAAAATCATCAAGTTCTGTCTCTTTTTGTCAGCTGAATCAAGAGAAATTGTGTAATTCACAAACTTTGCAATGATGTTTTGCAGACGAATTACTTTATTCTGTTCACATTGCATGAGTTCAGTGTGATAATCTTTTAAAGGATTGCAAAACGGACTCAGTATTGAATAGTTATTTCTGCATTATTGAAACTGAGATTTAGATTCAAACATGCATTGAAAAAATTTGAGCAATAGACTTCTAGATTTGTATAATTTAATGCACATTTAAATGCAGAATTATTCACAGTTGGTTTGTCTCAGCGAAATAAATGTTTAATCACACAGTATTGATGTAGTTTTAATTAAACCCCCTCATATTGCAGGACAGTTTTCTCCAGAGGGCTTTTGACAGAAGAGTAGATTTCATCCAAACTTCCTCAACAGCGTATTAATGGTGAGAGTAACGAACGAGTGTCTGTGAGGAAGCTGGAGGCCGAAAGCACAGACACAAAGGACTGACATCACAGGAAGTCACAGAGAAACTTGCTCCAGCACTTCCTGTTTTCTGTCCTACATCTGTCAAAGTGCAAGCAATTGAAAGCAATCTAACCTCATTTCCAAACCACACAGGCCCAAAATACGCTTTTTTATTTGTGTCCTTTTTGTTCTTTTATGAGAAGTTTTGCTGCATGTTCTTTTTATGCAGAGACTCTTTCATTGTGGAAAACAAGACGGAAATTGTGTGGGACTGAATAGAGATGCTCGTTTATTTATTTATTTATTTATTTATTTATTTATTTATTTATTTATTTATCAGCAGGATCAGACGATGATGGCAGGTATTAACGAGTCAAAAGTGAGACACACGTCTGACACAACCAGCAGTTTGAGAAGCACTGCAAATGCGTTTGCGAAGACCAGTGAACACACAAGATAAGAAATAATAATAATTACATACAAACCCTTTAACTAAACATACTAATCCAGCTCAAGTCTCTGGGTTTCTGTCAATTAATAATACCTCAAACTCTATGAAAAGCCTCCAACATTAAACAAATGACCTGCGGGAAGCTCATTTCTCCTGAGACGAGAGATGATGCTGCAAGAAAACTTTGCTCTTTTTTTGCTGACATGTTTTCTAAAGGTACAGCAAGTTAATAATAGTGCGTGTCCTGAGCTCGGTTGGATCAAGATGTTCTTTGCTGCATTCCTTGAATAGATTTTCCCATTTGATTCATCCTGGAGTGGAAGTGAATAACTTTGGTTATGCAGCTCTAGTTTTCAGGTGCATTTGTTCCCTGGCAGACGCCGTCGCAATTATGGCGAATTACACATCAGGCCAGTAAACCATGTGTTGAGACATCACTGCATGCTGTGTGTGATTTATAAGCACTACATTGAGCTGAATAATTACTCTATTGTCTTTTTAGAGCTGCTTTTACAGCTGAAATGTATATCTCACATTTGATGAAGTTTGCATCACTGATTCTGTTATTTTCCAGTTTATTACTGTGAAGCCGCTTTGAAAAAATCTGTAGGCCTACTATATAAAGCGCTGATAAAGGTGACTGATTGGTTAAGTTTACCAACTAAACCAACCTGTCAGAATCACACTGGAATGAGCGTGTTTACATATGAGGAATCTTAATCTGTCAAAAACTGTTCTTAACCCCTTTACATACAAGATTGCAGACAGCCCCAGATTATTGTTGTTCAACATTCACTGCACGTTAAAAACACAACTTGAAAAAAGTTGAAATGACTGACTTTGTTGTGTTGGTTCAGCAAAAATTCACACACTGTAATAAACACAAATTGAAAAAAGTTGAAAAGACTAATTTTGTTTTGTTTGTTCAGCAAAAATCCACACTGTAAAAATCTTGTACAAAATAAAATCTTAGTATAATTTCCACTAGCTTTTTTCTTGTTGACTCAACTTTTGTAAATAACAGTTATATGAACTGAAAATAAGTTGTCTGTGACACAAATTTTTTTTTTTAGTTGACTCAACTTGACATTATTTTAGAGAGAGATGCAACTATTCTGTAACAATTTTTTTGTATTTGAGCCAATTCAACAATTTGTGTCCATTGGAAACATAAGTTCTTATTAAGAATTAAGAGGTTCAGATGTAGAATTTTTTATTGAAAATGTTTGTTCACAATTTTGGTGAGGAGTGTTTCCTTTAGTTGGGCAGTGTGACTCTTGGTGGTTTGTGTGAGTTTGTGGTTTTTGTAACAGTTTTTAACAAAGCATTTAATTTGTTGCAAAGAAAGCCCTAACCAATTATCAGGTGATCTAGATAATAGCATTATAAAGTGGAGTAGTTTACTACTTTATACATTATAAATAATATATAAATATACAATATATTTACCAACAAAAGTTTTATGCAGTCATTCTGAAATTCAATTCTGATTTTAGACAAAAACAGACATCAAGAATCAGCATATGAATATCAACAATGGTGACATGTTTCATGCCACAATGCATGCTGGGAGCCATAATATTAATACTTTGTTGGCTCCCAGCATGCATTGCAGCATGAAGCATGTCACTATTGTTGAGATTCATATGCTGATTCTTGATGTCTGTGTGTGGCAAAATACTTTTTCCCCCGTATTGTATTTTAAATTCAGAATCTCTGAACTGCAGCAATAAAGTTTTGCTGGTAAAATAATATTGTAAAATATTGGTCAGAACTAAAATTATTGCTTTATTAGAGATAATGAGGCTGAAAACTTCATCATCTTGTTTTTTTTTTCTTAGCAACAAATTATGTGTTTTGCTAAACACTGTTGCAAAGGCCACACACTTATACAAAGAGGCTAACTGCCCAACCAAAGAAAACACTCATCATCAAAATGGTGATGACCAAATTATTTTCAATAAAAAATTCAACATCTAAACCTGTTAATTCTTAAAGGAACAGGCCAACTTTTGGGGACTTTGGCTTATTAACTGTATTCCCCAGAGTTAGATAAGTCCATACATACCATTCTCATCTCCGTACATGCCATAACTCTGTCTGACGCACCCCCACCTCTAGCCTAGCTTAGCACAAAGACTGGAGGTACATGGCTCCAGCTAGCCTACTGTTGTAATGAATTGTAATGAATTGCAAGTGCATTTCTGTTTCACAGTGGTAGAGCTATATTTTCACAAATGTTGAATGACTTTAAATCATGAGTAGCTTAACAAACCACAGATTTCCAGCACTGGTGACGTAACATATTTCTCTCAAATATTCAAGACTTGACAAAGATATCCAGTGTCAATTTGTTTTGGTATTTGAGTCAAAGATTCTCAGACTCATGCGAGAGGTAATTATGAGCCAGAAACAAGTTGGATTCAATCTGACATTTAAGCACAAGAGAACATGAGGATTTGGATTCATGGCATGGAGCTGGTCGTATTGCAGGTGCCATCGTGACACAGGGGCGTTGGAGGCGGCAGAGTAATCAAAGCTGCTGTCCATCCAAGAGATACACATGCACACAACTCATCTGGCGGAGACGCTGACTGATAACCATCCACCCGTCGATCTGTCACAGGGCCACAGCTGCCGGCCTCTTCAGACCCTCAGAACGGCCACTGACGCTGCCGATAAGCAAACACGCCATTAATTGCACCTAACGTGTGTTGACAGTTGATCTGTCGTGCTTTTCTGCCAAGATAAAAACCAGCAAATAAGGCTGAATGTGCTTAACAAATCGTAGCTGCTGTTTTTTCTCTTCGTCCAGTTAGCAAATGACAAATATCCCTCTTTACCTCCGACTCCATCTTTACCAGCACCGCAAATGTCAGCGGCACTTAAATCTGCGGCAGCATTTATTAAAGTGTTAATTAAACGGGTTGGCAGGGATAAAGAAGGACGGACCGTCTACGGTCATTTGTCAGGATGCCTGTCTTCACCTGGATCAGAATTAATGCTTCAGAGCACCGACAAAACCGTGTATCATTGCTGTCTGACATTTCTAAATAACGCTCTATTGCTTAAATTGAGCTTGAATGCTCTAATAAATTTTCTTGCAAGTCATTAAGGCTCAAAGCTGTTGCTTTCAGGGGCCTGCGCTGCTAGAAACTGCAATAATAAATGTTGGTAAAACAACAGTGAGGCTTCATAAAATGTTCAGATCTGATCTCATCTGTGAAGGAGTTTCCATAATCACACACCTCAAGGGCTTTAGAAATCAAAATAATTATTCTCAATTATCACCAAGACAAAGCGACTTTACAAAGAGGCAAGTGAATATATTTTGTGGTCCTGGTTGTTAAAACAAAGACGCACTGAGATTTTGGGGATAAACGAGGTGCAAGTGATTTTGTGCGTCTCTCTCATTTCTTCATTAGCACAGATCGCATGTTTCACACCAGTCAGGAAGAAAGCCACACTAACATTTATTATTATTAGACGTGAGAATCCGTGCAACACAGCATCCACTTCGTCAGCTGACAACACCCCCATCCTACAAATGCTAATCAATGCTTCTGTCACACGCTCATGTTTTTTTATAAGCAAACCTCCCTTTGTTTAGTAGAGAAGTTTCTCACTGGATTCATTGCTGCGTGTACAACAATGAGCATCTCTGCTTGTTCTGTCTAAAATAGATTTGTTTTGAGAGGAAGAATTTTAGGTAAGTTTGTCTGCATTTAGTGTCTGTTGTTCTGTATTTCGCCATCAGGAGGCGCAAGAGACAGACAGACTGACCAATGTAGTGAAGACTGTCCACAAATAGTGTAAAATGTGTTCATAAAGCTCAGTTGGTGCAACGTCAAGATCATAAGTTTTCATTCCCATGATATGTTGATGAGCTGTTTTATTTTGCATTCATTTCATATATGCAATTATGGAAATGAATATAAAACAAACAAACAAACAAATTACCTATAGAACTACACCAAAAGTACATATTTTTAAATTAAGTTGAAAGTACATCAGGGGCCCGTTCTTCGTACCTCGCTTAATACATCTGAGATGATTTGACAGATCCCAGATCTTCTAATCGTGATAATTGATCTCTGGCTAATTTGGTTCTTCAAACGAATTTGCGGATTGGATTTAAATATCTGGATTAAATGATCTAAGATCACTGCGCGTTCTTGTTTTCCCTGAAGAGGGCAGATGCATCGATACTCGAAACCATGATCAGCAATGCAGCGATTGGCTGGCGTCAAGACAGCAACGTAATGACATCATTAAAAAAGCCACCTGGCAAAAAACTTGGCAAATTACACAAAAAAACCCCCACGAATATCTGGACCTTTATAAGGAAACAGCTAAACGACCAAACCAACATAAAAGGTATAATAGATCAATGATAAATGTTTTTTTTTTTTTTTACATGATTACCAATTATTTATATTCACGATTTTATACATTATTTGTACACCCTTTACATTTTTATTTCAATGTTGTAATTCAATTTTTAATTCAATTTGAAGCAGATTTGTAACGTGACAGTATTAAAGTTTCTTAAGGGTCAAGATCAAATTCTCTGCATCTCCTGCGCTGCATCAAGCCATCCCATAATATCCGTCATCACTTAAATTAATGCACGGCTCAGATTAACTGTACAACATGTGTGCAAACTTCCAATAAAATTATAAAGTAATTATTCCATCACAAATAAATCGCTCAATCAAGTGGCTGTGTCTATAGTATTATACACAACATTATAATATTATATACATTCTCATATACATATACAATTTAAAATGTGTATATTATTATTATTTAAATTGATTATTGACCCTGGTTCAGTAATGAACTCTTGTAATAAAGTAGCAGTGGCTGGGACAGATTTTAAGTATCACCTCAAGATGCAATCTAATCCTGTTTACATGAAATAAGCCTGCTCGCGAGCAGGTTTAAGCTTACGGACTTGTTGCTATGACAACAAGTCCAGGATGAGCGTCGAAGAACCAAACAATCCAAGATCATGCCAAATCGTCAACAATCAAATCCAGCTAACTGAGTTAGCGAGGTACGAAGAACGGGCCCCTGGGCTGCATTTCCCGATAACGTTGTCTCTTAGCGCGCTACGAAGACTCTAAAGGTATAACTTAACTAAAGGTATACCATTTCTAGGTGTGTTCCTCGAACTATACCTTAGGAGGTTACTTAAGGTAAACCTTCTTACGTTGCGACGTTAGCAGGTGCTGTCCGTGGCGGCGGTGCTGAAGTGGTTTATATCGATGGCTCAAGAATCGATTATTTACTCTATGCAGGGGCTGTTTCACTGCTTTATGCAATTTTTTTTTTTTTTTTTATAAAAGAAGCACTTCAGAAATAGTTGAACTTGCAAACTAAATTTTATATAATTCTGACATGAGTACGCGAACCAGCAATTTCATGCTCAACCGCATCATGCGTCAACCCGCTACACTAACTGGCAGTATGCCTTCACTGAGATGAGATTCAAGTTTATTGTCATTACACATGTACAAGTACAATGCAACGAAATGAAGTTTGGAGCAAGCCTCCGAGCCGCAGCTATTTAAAGCGCCGCCACACGCTCTCCGGAAATAAAGAAATGCAGATTGCTAAGCATACATGCAAACATTACATACATAGTACACACAGTACACGTGGTCACGTGATGGGATTTTTTGTTGGGAATAGTAAGGGAGATAGGAAGGAGGAAAGGGGGAGGCAGACGGTTGGATGGGGGCAGGGATGGGGTGAGGTGTGTGTGATGCGAGTAAGAGTCTTGAAGCTTCCTGTGTTGTGTGAGAATGTTAGCCATAACTTAAGATGTTTTCAGAGTTCAGTTCTGTGGCTTGTCCTTGAAAGGAGATATGGCCGTGCACAGGGAACGAAAGCAAGATAGCAGGACCCAGCTGTCAAGCTGACCTCCCAACCGAGAGATAGGGACAAGCTGGACGTTGGGATGAGGGAAAATATCTTAATCCATTTAGCTGATCTTCGGTAATTTCCAGACCATAATCAATCAATCCGTTCTGATCCTCAGCGTCAGTGGCGAGCGTCCGGTTCATGAATGGACCTGGACATTTCATCCAATTTCACGGTCAGACCAGACATACTGCGTAGCAGTTCACTAGCCTGACCCCCGATGGAGCCCACTCTTCCCTGCGTCTCCGCAGTCCGGGCTGAGATGTTACGATACAGTTCCTCAATCAATGTCATTCTTTGATCTAATACCTTCAGTCGGTCACACACATCCCCGAAGCACTCTTTAATTTCCACAGACAGCGGCTGGGTGAATTTACTGGCAGCTGTCTTACCAATTTTACGATAGGTCAGGGCAATCCCAAGGCCGAGAAATAGGAACCCCACTATCATAATGCCAATTATGAATAAATCCTCAATATCCTCCACGGACAGGACTTCCAGGCACAGGCCTTGCCAGTTGTTCCAGGCGTCCCGCGTGTAGCCCGCGGGGAAGGTCCCGTCCGGGCAGGTGGGTTCTCCCGGAGCACCTTTCCTCAGTGAGAAAATCTTGTCAATCGCGCTGAGAGACCAGTTAATTAATTCCATTTCGAGTTTTCAGGAGTCCAGCAAGCAGGGAGTCAAGAAAAAAAGACAAAAAGATCAGCGCCAAAGCAGAGCGGGGAGCAGATAGAAGGCACGTCTGCTCTGTTTGAGATCAGGAAGTGGAATTTGAAAGGCATTTGAAAGAGTCATTTATATTATTACAATATATTTTCCATAGTGTGTTAATTTACTCCACAATCAGGGATGATTGTCCAGCAGCTGCATTACATTATTATGTAAATAACTAATTTCTGTTACTGAATGAACGCACCGCCACCCCGAGGTGTTACTCAGCCCATATTCATCCCCAACCACCTCCAGAAAACTCCCCACGGCATAAAAACGGAGAGCCGCCAGCAGATGGATTTCAGGGCTGAGAGGGTAGCTCCGTCCAGTTTGTCTCGAAGATCTAAAAGCTGCTCAATTTGCTGTCGTGGCAGGCGAAATTTATTTTGAATAGCGGCTTCTGACATGGTAGCCAGGGGACTAAAGTTTTCACGTATGAAATAGTGCACATACACTAAATGGCTCCGCGGACGGCGCCGTCTTTGATTTAGCACAACTATTCGCTGTCTCGCTGCCATAGTTTGACCAAACTCCCCTCCACAATCATTCCCTTTAAATAGGCTCCTAAGCTTTTCCTGTCTAATGGTTTGCCAGCTGATGTACCTTTGGATAATATAATTAAAAATCTAACAACCATTAGTGTAATGACAATTGTAATCCTTTCATTAAAAAAAATTAGCCTGATTGAACATTGGGTGTATATTACAACTTCAGAATTATATTCGTATAGACTGACATGTAAAGACGCTTTTTGCACAGTGGTGGCCACTAGTGGAATGAACTGTCAATAGTGATAAGGTATGGCTAAGAGCGGTCCAGACCAACCTTACGAAAGTAATACTTACAGAAGGTATTCTTAACTAAGATAGTTTCGGGAAACACGTATTAACGTTAAGGTACACCTTAAGGTATAACTTAAGAACGACGTAGTGTTAAGAAGGTTTCGGGAAATGCAGCCCTGTTCTCTTTAGCCTAGAACTTGTGGTTTCTTCCTGTTATTTGTTATCTTTGTCTTGCATCATTTTCTTTATCTGTTTTTTATTGTATCTGTTACTTATTTGAGTCATATTGAGTAGCATATTGTTAAACTTTTGTTGTTTATAATTGTGCCTTATAAAAAGCATAGATAGGCTAAACAGACCGTCTGCTGTCTCACGTCACAGAAGTCACATTTGAAGCAAAAACGTTAAAACAACACATTAAAACATTGAATTGTATAGAGACAATGTCATGTTTTGTTCTATTATAGCGCCACCAAGAGGCACAATCCTACAATTTTTTTAATGTGTCATCGGAGTGAGCCCATACATATGTGTGTCAATTTTGGTGAAAATATCTCATTTCGTTTTGGAGTTATAGACATTTATATGAAAAAACATGTAAAAAATGACTGACACCTGACTTTGATTGGATTTTACTACCCCTTACTATCAATATTTTGACATTAGGGCATGAACATATGGCTATCGACCTATGTTTTCGATTTTCTGGTGCTGGTTTCGTCTCGATTGGACTAGCGGTTTCGAAGATATCAGCTGATTGAGTTAGAGACTCCAAAATTGATGTGGTTACCATTGGTAATGACCTCTATCAGTGTACCAAATTTCATAATTTTCCCGCGAACGGTTCTATGGGCTGCCATAGACTTCCATGGCGGAATAATAATAATAATAAGAAACCTAACGATTTCAAGAGGGGCTCCGCACCTTCGGTGCTTGGCCCCTAATTAAAGCTGCTAGCAGCGATGAAAGGGCCCTCGCACATGCACCGCCACCCGGTGGCCTCAGGAAAACAGTGAATAGTGGGTGACATGCATTTAAGCGAGTAAATATAGGAGAAATATGGCAAACTCACTTCAATGTGCCACACTTCCTTCTGCCAGCAGGTGGCGCTTTGACTATAACTGAATATTGCCATGTAGATGTCTTCAGGTCAGGACTATTATCAAGCATTTGAGGCAGTTTGAGGCAGATCGGACATTGTATGCCTGAGTTACAACAATTTCCTGTTTTATGACAAAACAACGAAATTTGTGAGGCCGCCACGGACACTTCCTTCAGTGAAAAAAGATCTTTGCAATTTAACGTCACAAAGGCCTTTAGATTAGACTGACCAAATATGATGTTGATCTGATTAAATCTCTAGGCGGAGTTGATTAAAGTACAACGTCTCGAAATGGCAAAATTTGCAAAGAAAAATCAAAATATCTGACTTCCTGTTGGTTTTCAGATTTTGCACTAAAATACTTTTTTGTAGGTATTGGGCTGTTACATGTGTCTACCGAATTTCATAGCTGTACGTGAAACGTAGCGGGAGGGGCACTTCTTTTAAATTTTGTAGGTGGCGCTGTCGAGCCATTTTGCCACGCCTAATTCTGAATACCATAACAGATGTACATTTTCACCACTTCTGATGCGTGTGCAAAGTTTCGTGAGTTGTGAAGTTTGAGGCAGATCGAGCATTGTATGCCTGAGTTACAACAACTTCCTGTTTAATGGTGTAAATCACATACATTAGCACGTAGCCACGTGTTGCAAGATTTATTGTGTTTCTAGTATGTTTGGGATTTCATGGCATATTTAAAAGTGTTTCTGGGAGTCAATTATAGTATAAAGCATGCCATTTCCTGTTGCCAGCAGGTGGCGCTATGACTAACTGAATATTGGCATGTAGATGTGTTTAGGTCCGCACTCTTATCAAACATGTGAAGTTTGGGGAAGATCGGACATTGTATGCCTGACTACAACAGCTTCCTGTTTCATGGCGAAACATCAGACTTTGTCAGGCCGCCACGGACACGCCCTTCAGGGAAAACTCAAGATCTTCACAATATAACATCACCAAAGCCTTTAGATTAGACTGACCAAATATGATGTTGATCTGAGACGCGCACCTGCTTGTGCAACGTTGCTCGTTATCGCTTGCTCGTGTTGTAAACTATCCACAGTGCCTCGTAAATGATTCGCATGACACCGATTACCGTTAACGATTGTATTTTGTTTAGAAAAGCTGAAACAGAACAGCTGGCACAGCATAGCCTCTATCATTCTCCCCACGAATGCAAGGATACCAACATGGGTTTTAAAGCGACATGCACCCAGTTCATGGGTTTCATCGGGGCTTCATGATTAACAGAAGTTAAGCTGAAATCGAGAATGGGTTCAGTGTTATCTGATCGCTAAAGTTGAATTAACTATGCTAATTTGCTCAGCATAGATTTTAAAGTACAGCACTGACATCAGTGCTTGATCCGTTCTCATTCATTCGTGCTATTCATCTTGCAAGCACTGTGAGTTCGTCACATACAAAATGCAATTGAAACTGACACAATAGTTTCAAGCTTAGAAGTGTTGGGCCAGAAGAGTACATATTTTGCTCAAACATACGGGGCACCCAGTGTTGAAATGGCTTCCTTGTGTGATTCGACATGGCTTTCTTTACTATGAGGAAGAACCGCGTTCTGTGCTCATATAAAGGTGCCGTTGCTTATTGCTTTATAAATATGCGCTACATATTAATAAATTAGTTAATAAAAACAAACATGTATAGTAATTGTGCTTTTGTCTTTGCATTACTCCAGTTAATTTGACTCTATTCGTGTTTTATTCCGCTACTGATATCTGGATGCCTCTGTCTTTTTTTAGGAACTTTAGAATTTAGTGTTACGTCTCATTTGGTCCTTCTGTACTACGACGCCATGGCTACAATTATAAATGAAACAAATGTGTATCTCGCTAGTACTCAAAACACCATATGTCGAGTAAGGTTTGTATACAAAACAAGGTTTAACTGGATATTCGATAGCAGCAATAATTTAATTCTGTACTCAATCCAACCCATTTTACATAAAGATTGCATCCTGTACAGCAACTAAATCGCAGCACGGGAATACAATTATTCAAATCTTTTATGCATGAAACCGTCAAATGCTTCAGTTCAACTAAACTCCAACACTAGTGGAAACCGTTTCGGTCAATCTGACTACACCAAATCATGACTCTATAGCATGTTTTACTCTTTGTTGGTCAAACGTATGCATTAGAAGGCAGAATTAGTCAGTGAACAAGCGCTGAACCATTAAATCCTGATTGTGTATATTCCGTGTTATGTTAACTCCTCCAATTAGTCATTGCATTCAAGCGCTCCACAGACATTTACATTTACGCATTTGGCAGACGCTTTTGTCCAGGGTGGCTTGCATCATATTCAAGGTGCACATTGGGTATTTTGTTGGGTATTATCTTGCTTTCCCTGGGAATCGAGCCCATGGCTTGGCGTTGCTAGCGCTGCGCTCTACTGTTTGAGCTACAGGAGAGACGTGTCTGTGATTAGCTACGCTCG
Source organism: Romanogobio albipinnatus (assembly GCA_023566225.1). NCBI lineage: Eukaryota > Metazoa > Chordata > Actinopteri > Cypriniformes > Gobionidae > Romanogobio > Romanogobio albipinnatus. The sequence goes on from CM042239.1 coordinate 56,058,438, forward strand.
CATTGTAAACGCCACATTCGTCAGTCTATCGAGACTAACACAATATACAGGGGAGTAAATATAGTGTGACTGTTTGACAAAGTCTGCACATGCGTACTGATTCCCGCAAATGACGAGCTCTCTCGCAGTGAGTTTTTTTTTTCTTCTCTTCACCAAAGCTGGCACACACACTTATAATCATTGTGATTCGTTGCTTTTCAGACTGTGATCCTGATGTCACACTGTGGGAACTCCGCTGCATTAATGTCAGACTGTATGATAATCAAACGCACAAGAATTTGTCTGAAGGTTACATCAACCCTCTCACATTTGTTTAATTTACTTCAGGTTACAATTTTATCATGGCTGTTGGTAAGTATGTCAAACATGCTATCAAAGACAAAAGATTTTAGCCTAGGGTCAAAAGAATTTAGGATTACGATATTTGTCTCAAACTGCCAAACGTGGCCAAAAATCATACAGTATGAACTTGGCTTAGGTTCTCAAACAATGACTCTGTTTTTCATTGGTTAGGTTGCTTTGCAGGGTTCTATAGCCAGCTATGGTTATTAGCTAGTAAAGCGTCTTCTAAAACATTCTTATCCTTCCGCAAGGGCATTGTTTGAGGTTTTCAATTGTCGGTTATGTATTTGTCATGCTGTTCTGGTTTATTTTCTTCTGGGGGTTCTCTCAACAGGTTCTGACGGTTAAATGGTGTTTTATCTAGCTGTGAGCTGGAGTCACGCCCAATGGTTTCGAATCCTCCAACTGCAAATGCTAAGAACTGTGGTTCCCCAACTCAACTATGCCTAGGTCATTCTTCGGATTGGGGCTGCTACGAACGCAGCTCAATGTGTGGAGTCCGCATACTCTATCAAGCTGCTGTGTACATGGTCACCCTCAGCATTATAGTACAAGCAAGACCTGACTCAAACACTCAGCAACTTCAAGTAATAATTTTCATGCAAATACTGGCGGTGGCATGTTTTCTCCTTTATTACTACTCATCAATCCTGTTTTCGTCAGTCTCTATAAGCCTTTCATGTATTTCTCTGTGGCCTAACGTGATCTCTGTCCAGGTGGCCTATTGTAGCCTTCATCTCTGTGGCCTACTGCGGCTTCATCAGCGTGGCCTTCATCATATCTCTAAGCACATCCCTGCACCCCTAATCATTCTGCAATTTTTATATTCCCCAACGGGTCTCCCATATCAAGAAAGTGGTTAACTCACCTAGAGACAGACCTACAGAACTGCAGACCATCTCATCAGTATACCGGACATTCATTCAGGGTTATGTGCTGCTACAACAGCAACTGAATGCAGGATTGTATGATGGTCAAGATGGTTGTTAGCATTCTAATATTATAGAATGCTCAAATATTCAGGTAATCCTAAGATTACCTATGCGTCTTAACAAGCATCAGGTAAGTTACAGTTTATCATTTAACTCCTAATACTTTTTCATGGGGTCTATCGAGACCAACTCATGTACCCACACTGTCTTCTCCTCACTATGGGCTATCGCAGCCTTCTCTGTACACTGGCTTATCATTCTCAGTCGCTGCGTCTTTCTTGTACCCTCTCCTATCAAGGCTGTATACACGGCCTAACCTGGCAGTCATACAGCCTATGTGTTTTTTTTTCGCACCCCGGCCTATTGAGGCAGTATACACGGCCTAACGTGGCAGTCCATACAGCCTATACGGCTTTTCGTACCCCGGCCTCTTGTGGCAGTATATACGACCTAACATGGCAGTCATACAGCCTACGCAGCTCTCCGTACCATGGCCTATTGAAGCATTGAATATATGGCCAACGTGGCAGTCCATACAGCCTACGCGACTTTTGCAGTAGCATAACAATTCCCTCTGTTTATTGGTTTAACACCTATGTCAATATCCATATCTAGTGCATGTTCAATGTCCATATTCTAAGTAATCCTCATGCAAATACTGGTGGTGGTGTCACAGCATCACATTCTCAGATTATTACTCATCCCGTTCGTCAGTCTCTATAGCTCTTATTCTTCGTCAATTGCCTAACGTGGCCTTCGTCTCCAGGTGGCCTTCGTCTCCAGGTGGCCTAACGTGGCCTTCGTCTCCAGGTGGCCTTCGTCTCCAGGTGGCCTAACGTGGCCTTCGTCTCCAGGTGGCCTAACGTGGCCTTTGTCTCCAGGTGGCCCTCGTCTCCACGTGGCCTAACGTGGCCTTCGTCTCCAGGTGGCCTTCGTCTCCAGGTGGCCTTCATCTCCAGGTGGCCTAACGTGGCCTTCGTCTCCAGGTGGCCTTCATCTCCAGGTGGCCTAAGGTGGCCTTCGTCTCCAGGTGGCCTAACGTGGCCTTCGTCTCCAGTTGACCTTCGTCTCCAGGTGGCCTTCGTTTCCAGGTGGCCTAACGTGGCCTTCATCTCCAGGTGGCCTAACGTGGCCTTTGTCTCCAGGTGGCCTTCGTCTCCAGGTGGCCTAACATGGCCTTCGTCTCCAGGTGGCCCTCGTCTCCAGGTGGCATTCGTCTCCAGGTGGCCTAACGTGGCCTTCGTCTCCAGGTGGCCCTCTAGTCAGTGGCCAATCAACTCCTTTCATGGTTTCATTTTATCATGCTCAATTTATTGCTAAATAACATCTGTCTTTTCCATGTTTCAGGTATTTTAGCATTTCCGACGGGCGAGTATACAATTCTTTCACAATTTTTGGGGGTGAGTAGGTCCCGTCCTGGAGGAACTAATTTCCTCTACCTTCATCTTCAGGCAGGAAATGCAGAGTCCGTTACCCTCGTGACGAGCGCTACGGACAGGGCCTACGCCAAAGAACCTCTAATTTAATACTTGCTGGTCTGCTAATAAACTTGTGGTGTTATCATACTTCATCTGGTCTCCCGAGTCTTCCTGGTAGAAATGCACTATCCAACTTTAAATGGCTGTAATTCAAGCATGCTTTGGAATATAGACGTAAGGTTGGTCTTGTTTTAAAGAAGACACGTGGCAGATTATTGTAGATGTCAAATAAATTATGAAAGTAAAATAGAAAAAAAGTTATAAAAGTGTAAATTTATGAAAATGTAAAATTATATATTTTATAATAATATGAATTTTACAAAAAAAAAAAATTACTCTAAAACTACAAGACAATCACAGCCAGAAATATGAACAAGTTGTGGTCAAAGTTTTAGGTTGATATATTAAAAAAATTAGCTTTCAGTAAGATTTTGTTTGGGCGCAGTACCAGACTTTTCCTCTAGATGACATCCAAGCTCTATTGCTAACCATATAAGGGTGCCTCCATTTCCATATGGTTTGAGTGATCTGAACCATATATTTCCATAATTTTCATACATTTATTAAGTAGACATCCTATTCAGAAGTAGTATAGGCAGTTTAGCAGTATTTGATTTGAATTCAACTTCTAATAAATATTAAAGAACATGTGCAAGCTCACTGCTGCATCTCAAATGACAAATATATATTTTTTCCCTTTATATTTAAAACATTTCCAACACTTTTTATCAAAAAAAATCACTGGATGTTATATGTTGAACTCTTGGCATGAAAACAAATTGGTTGTCTACAAATCTTTATTTTTTTTTCTGTGTTCAACCCTATTTCCAACCCAGTCTCATATAAATATAAAACTCATATAAAAACGTACCCTGACTACATTGGTCCAAAGTGCAAAACGTAGAGGGGTTACAATAAAGGCCCTAGAATTGTATGACTGTTACAATTTTTTTTTTTGCCTATTCTTTTCCTCTTGTTTTTGCTTCCAAATCGATTAATTGCGATTAATCGCATCCAAAATAAACGTTTTTTATATTAATGTGTATAATTATATATATATATTTAAATACACACTCATGCATGTATACATTTAAGAAATATTTGCGCATTATATATATACATACAGTATATATATATATATATATATTGTAACATTTATCCACTGGAGGCAAGTTGAAGGACCCATGTGCAGTTTTATTTCAAACATAATCCAAACATAAAACAAAGACTTGACTATAACGAAACTCACCAACAGCGGGTTACAACATTCAATACTTGACCAAGACACATGGCAAACATGAGGGTTTAAATACACACACAGACTAATGACAAGACAAGTGACACCTGTGAACAGTGATGAGACAATGAACCAATGACAGGACAAGACACAAGATCACATGAGGGCATGGGATTCACATGACACTGAAACATGACAAAACCAGGAAGTGCATGACAAGACTGTGAACAAGACACTAAAACAAAGCAAGAACATGATAAACTAAAACATGAACAAGGAACAATGAACATGAACCAACACCAAAACACCCTGTGACAGATCCCCCCCTCTATGGGCGGCCCCTGACGCCCAAACAATACCATAACACATCAATAGCCTAACAAAGAGTCTACAAAAAGTCTTGGGGGGCGGTCTTGGGGGAGGGATGGTGGGCCAGGCCCGTGCAGGGGCACCGGACCCAGACATGACCTGGACGGGCCTGGGAGCGTGGGCGGACCGGGACCCTGAGGCGTGGGCGGACCGGGACCCTGTGGCGTGGGCGGACCTGGACCCTGTGGTGTGGAAGGACCTGGACCCTCAGGCGTGGAAGGACCTGGACCCTCAGGCGTGGAAGGACCTGGACCCTCAGGCGTGGAAGGACCTGGACCCTCAGGCGTGGAAGGACCTGGACCCTCAGGCGTGGAAGGACCTGGACCCTCAGGCGTGGGAGGACCTGGACCTGGACCCTGTGGCGTGGGAGGACCTGGACCCTCAGGCGTGGGAGGACCTGGACCCTCAGGCGTGGGAGGCCATGGCGGCAACGGCAGTTCACCAGGCCATGGCGGTAATGGCGGTTCAGGGGGCCACAGAGGCGTGGCCTTCATGGCCTCCATGTACCCCCTGCCCCCCCCCCCCCCCCCCCATGTTCCCCCCCGTGGTCTCCTTCCTCACTCTCACAGCCACGATCACTTGAAGTTGAAGGGGTGGAAGGTGGTGTTTTTGGACCTGGACCCTCAGGCGTGGAAGGACCTGGACCCTCAGGCGTGGAAGGACCTGGACCCTCAGGCGTGGGAGGACCTGGACCTGGACCCTGTGGCGTGGGAGGACCTGGACCCTCAGGCGTGGGAGGACCTGGACCCTCAGGCGTGGGAGGCCATGGCGGCAACGGCAGTTCACCAGGCCATGGCGGTAATGGCGGTTCAGGGGGCCACAGAGGCGTGGCCTTCATGGCCTCCATGTACCCCCTGCCCCCCCCCCCCCCCCCCCCATGTTCCCCCCCGTGGTCTCCTTCCTCACTCTCACAGCCACGATCACTTGAAGTTGAAGGGGTGGAAGGTGGTGTTTTTGGTTCGTCCATCTTAAGCTGATCAAAAGGCAGAACGGGAGCACGCTCAGTCTTCTTAATCTCTTGATTCGCTCAAGGATGTGCCAGCTTCATCAATGCCATCTACCGTTCTGGCAGTGGTAATGTGGGTTTGGAATGGAATGATTCGTAACATTTTTATAATTGTAACGAGTAACGATGCAGCACATAAAAAACAAATATCGGAGTAAAAGTATTAAACTCATCAAAAATATGTACTGAAGTAAAAGTGGAAGTTGGAGAAAAAAATAATACTCTAGTAAAGTACAGATACCGCCTTTTAGTACTTAAATACAGTAGTGAAGTATTTCTACTTTGTTACTATACATCTCTGGTAGTTTTAATGTGGTTTGTTGTAAATAGACAGTAAACACAACACTTACCATGCTTTAAATGCCTTTTAATGTTAAATCCAAATATTGTAATGTAATAGTACTTTTTACTGTATATAATGTATGTATTATATATTTAGGGTCCAAGCCCTGAAAGGGCGCAGAGCCCTATTGTTCCTCTAAAGATTATTAGGGCCCAAGCCCTGAAAGGGCACACTTTTGGGGCCCTTACCATGCCCAAAAACTCTTGAAACTTTGCACACACATCGGAATCTGCAGCCATCAGGGCCGGACCAAAGCTGGTACCGGGGCGTTGCAGGGGGGCTCGACAGCGCCCCCTTAAGTGGGGTCTGAATACTTGGTCCATATATCAAACACACTTGCACGTACATGTATGAAACTTGGTACACATATGGAGCTCATCTGGCTGAACAACTTTTGTGCTCTATGTTATACGTCAGCCCAACAGGAAGTGAGCTATTATGGGTTGTTCGGAAAACTCATACTCTGGAATTTGATATACTCCTCCTAGAAGATTCACCCAATCAGTGACAAACTTGGTCAGCATGAAGTGAACATATTGAGGATGCTAAATTACGAGCAAATTTTTGATATCTCGAACAGTTTGGCTGTGGCGAGCAGACAAATTTATGGCGAGAAAAGTGAAACAGGAAGTGTGTTATAAATTCTGCAAACATTGACTGATTTGGATGAAACTTCAGCTCTGTGTTCGTTTTAAGAGGCCGATTACATGGGTCTCACTATTGTGAGTCAAATTTATAGTGCCACCAACTGGCAGCAGGAAGTGTGTCATTTTCAAAATGCTTTATAATCATCTTCTAATTTTTACCCGATTTACTTCAAACTTCATCAGTATGATGTCAAAACATAGCAAATGTAAACCTGGTAAGCACTTCTTGATAATCTAAATATTGTTGCCATGGCAACATATCAAACTATAATTTTCTCTTTCGATGCTTTTGAGACTCTTACAATGCTTCAAATTACATGAAACTCGACACACACATCAGACATGCTATCCAGTAGATATGGGTAAAGACTTAAAAACGGGCGTGGTTCAGGGGCTCAGCTGCGCCATCTTTTGACAAACGTAGCGCCATCTTTTGACAAAAGTGGGGGGGGGGAGGGTAGTTTTATCTACAGTCACCAAACTGTATATATATTGTTCTCTTTGAGCTGGACAACTTTCTAATTTACAGTCATTAGCTCCGAACAACAGGAAATCAGATATTTAGGGCATGAGGTGTGAGGACCGTATTGTTATTGCTCAGCCCATCATTCTTCTTATCCCAAGTGAATTGCATTTTTGAGGGCCTAAACATACTGGAAAACTCATGAAACTTTGCACACACATCAGAAGTGGTGAAAATTTACATCTGATATGGGTTTCAGAATTACAACCCCAAATCAGAAAAAGTTGGGACAGTATGGAAAACGCAAATAAAAAACAAAAGAAGTGATTTCTAAATTTACTTTGACTTGTATTTCATTGCAGACAATATGAACACAAAATATTTCATGTTTTGTCTGGTCAACTTCATGTCACTTGTAAATATGCATCCTTTCCTGTCATTCAGACCTGCAACACATTTAAAAAAAAGTTGGGACAGTAAAGCATTTACCACTTTGTAATGTTGCCATTCCTTTTCACAACACTTAAAAGACGTTTAGGGACTGAAGACACCAAGTGATGAAGTGTTTCAGGTGTAATTTTGTCCCATTCTTCCTGCAAACAAGTCTTAAGGTGGGCAACAGTGCGCGGTCTTCGTTGTCGCATTTTGCGCTTCAAAATGCGCCACACATTCTCTATTGGAGACAGGTCGGGACTGCAGGCAGGCCAGTCAAGTACCCGTACCCTCTTCCTCCGCAGCCAGGACTTTGTAATGTGTGCAGAATGTGGTTTTGCATTGTCTTGTTGAAATATGCATGGACGTCCCTGGAAAAGATGTCTTCTTGAAGGCAGCATATTATGCTCCAAAATCTTTTCAGCATTAATGGTGCCTTCACAGAAGTGCAAGTTACCTTTGCCAAGGGCACTGACACAACCCCATACCATGACAGACCCTGGCTTTTGGACTTGTTGCTGGTAACAGTCTGGATGATACTTTTCTTCTTTGGTCCGGAGCACACGGCGTCCATTCCTCCCAAAAAATACCTGAAATACTGATTCATCTGACCACAGTACACATTTCCACTGTGTGATGGTCCATCCCAGATGCCTCCGAGCCCAGAGAAGTCGACGGCGCTTCTGGACACTGTTAACATAGGGCTTCCTTTTGGCACAGTACAGTTTTAACTGGCATTTGTGGATGTAACTACGTATTGTGGTACTTGACAAAGGTTTGCCAAAGTAGTCCTGAGCCCATGTGGCGATATCGCTTATAGATGAATGACGATTCTTGATGCAGTGCCGCCTGAGGGATCGGAGATCACGGTTGTTCAGCTTAGGCTTGCGCCCTTGTCCTTTACGCACTGAAATTCCTCCAGATTCCTTGAATCTTTTAATTATGTTATGCACTGTTGAATGTGAAATATCCAAATCTCTTCCTATCTTTCTTTGAGGAACATTGTTTTTACACATTTCAATAATTTTCTCACGTATTTGTTGGCAAACTGGCGATCCTCAGCCCATCTTTGCTCCTAAAGGATTAGACCTTTCTTGGATGCTGCTTTTGTACAAAATCATAATTACAATCACCTGTTGACATCACATGTTTCAAATCACATCATTATTTAACCATTTTACCTCATTACTAGCCCTAAATTGCTCCTGTCCCAACTTTTTTTTAAACGTGTTGCAGGTCTGAATGATAGGAAAGGATGCATATTTACAAATTACATGAAGTTGACCAGACAAAACATGAAATATTTTGTGTTCATATTGTCTGCAATGAAATACAAGTCAAAGTAAATTTAGAAATACCATCTTTTTTTTAAATTTGCATTTTCCATACTGTCCCAACTTTTTCTGATTTGGGGTTGTAGGTGTGGCAAAAAGGCTCTATAGCGCCACCTACAAAATTTCAACTAAGCGCCATTCATGCTACGTTTCATATATAAGTATGAAAATTCGATAGACGCATTCAACAGCCCAATACCTACAAAAAAGTCCTGGCTGTCAAATCTGAAAAACCAACAAGAAGTGAGATATTTTTAATTTTCTTTCCTAAATTGGTTGAGTTTTTTACCATTGTCAGACGTTGTACTTAAACAAATTCCTCCTAGAGATTTAATCAGATCAACATCACATTTGCACTGTCTATTCTAAAGGCCTTTGCGAAGTTAAATTGCGAAGATCTTGGGTTTTCGCTGAAGGGCGTGTCCGTGGCGGCCTCACAAATTTTGATGTTTCGCCATGACACAGGAAGTTGTTGTAACTCGGGCATACAATGTCCGATCTGCCCCAAACTTCACATGTTTGATAAGAGTGTATGAAAGGCCAGGTGATTTTGATTTGTTGGTGATAAAACAGAATCAGGCCCTGATATTTTTCTGTTGACTGTTATAATATAGTTTCAGTTGTGATGAACTTTTTTTTTTTTTTTTATGCCATGCTTTCATATCAGAGAACAGATGAGGTGAAGCTGCTTAAAGACAGGGAGGGTGAGACAGGGAGAAGTAGCTCAGAGTTGCAGGTATGTGCTGTGTAAAGGGTCAGGTAATTCATTTTAATTATGTCATGTCAGAAACAGGCTAGCACATTTTCATATTTCATAGGTGAGACAGGGAACAGGCGCAAGCGAATAATCTTGTGTACCTGCGGTTTGGTGGATGTGTCTCTGACAAATGTCAGATTTAACAGTTAGTTTGAAATAAAAGTTTGTTTAACAGTGGAAATTGTGTTTCACATTATTTAAATTATATTCACACACAAAACGTGAACATTTTTAGTGAAAGTTTTTGACTTTATAAAATTATTCTCTCAAGTCTTGGATATTCAACAATAAATAAAGTAAGACATCTTTTTCTTATACATAGTAGCCTATTATTCTTTTTGGCAAAATGTATCATTATAAACAACTTAATTATTTCCTGGATTTTGTATCACCATAGTCCCTAACTGTATGTAAATGGAGGAAATGGGATTCAAATCGAAAAATTTTTTCCCAATTTTGTGCCCCCCACACTTCTCAAACCAAAGTTACACCCTTGATTATATATATATATTTGAATGTAAAAGGAGTTCTGTGTCCTCAAACATTTGTTACTTTCCTAGACAGGAGATGAAGAGACCACAGAACAGTGAGTGTTAGGGCCAAGTGAGAAACAGGTAATGGGAATATGACAGAATGCTCATTTGTGTAGAATAACAGAATACATTGGTACTGTGTCCACTGTCCAGCTAATTTAACTAGTTCTTATGATTATATATATTTGAATGTAAAATGAGTTTATCGCTGAAGCTTTATAATGATAAGCTACATAGGGCCCTTTGAAATCCTTTTTTATTTTTCAAAATTCCAATTTTAGCAGATTCTGCGATTATTAAACATTTAATATTCCACACTCTGGTCCTCTTCGGTCAAAAATGACCGAAAACTTGTACGTTTTGAAATTTTTAAAACATCGGAATGGGATGAAACTTGGTGACTTTTGTTGTATTGCACATCCTGGAATTGTTCACCATCATCCTCACTCACAGAGGAACTGTCACAAGAAGTCTCGGAGTCAAATGCAAGTTCACAATGTTTATTTAGAAGGAATAAAGAGAGGGTCAGATGAAGCACAAAAGTCACAGTCCACGGAACAGAGACCACACGCGGCGTCCCACGAAGTAATCCACTCTGGTCAGTGACCGGGAAGAAATCCTCACACGACAGATGACAGACGACAGACGACAGACGAGATAGTCTGAACACTGGACAGAAGGCAAAACAACGCCCGACAGAAAAGGCAGCTCACCGGAACCTGGATGATACTGGATCTCGCCTGAAGACAAAGCGCACCAGTAATACCAGAAACACAGAGCACAGTTCACTCGAAGTCAAGTTCACATTCATCCACAGATGCCTGCGACCGAACCTGAAGAACTGAAGAGGAACAGAAAGATCTACCGACTGGACTTGGACAGCGTGACTGAGACCAACCAAGACAATGAGCACAGGACGAGAGACAGGACAACGTGCTCTAAAAAGAAAATAGCTGATGAGACACGACAGGTGAACAATTACCAAAACGAGTGGGAGGAGCTAGTGAACCCGTGAGGAACCGCCACCAACAGGTAAGAAAATACATACACACACTATATCACCCAGGAGTCCTGACAGAAAACCACTGGAGCTCTGAGCATCTATGTGAACACTCAAAAAAATCAAGGAGATGAAAAAGATATTAATTCTAATGTAAAAATAGCTCATAAAAATTATATAATTATTGCATAGTAACATAAAAAACTTTAAAAATTCTAAATAATAATCAAAAAATATTATTGAACAAAAATATATTACATTAGTTTTCCTGAAAAAAAAAAATTACATTTTAAGGCTTCGGTCACTTATGACTGGGAAGAAGCCAAGTGTGACCCCTAAACGAAGAGGACCAGAGGGTTTTAACAGCTGATTCCATTTGTATTATTTCCACCTTACTGCATTGCATTTACGGCATTGCGGAAATCAAAGGGCCCTACATGCAAAGATTACCTTTCTAAGTAAAGTGGCTTTTTATGATAACAATTTATAGAGTTTGATTTGTGTTATTTCGTGTACGTTCTATAGAGCAGCCAGAATTGGAGAGAGGCCAGGGTTTCAGAGTAGGTTAGCCAGACAGAGTATCAAAGGCCATATCAACCTGAGACAGGATGTATCATTCAGCAGCAGCTTGCAAACAAGACACTTAGTTTCCAGGATAGATGGTACAAGAACCACACATGGCTACACTACTGTCCTGATGTGAGAGGTATACTCTGTTTCTATTGCATGAAAGCATTTAAAAATCAGACAAGTCCCCTTGCTAAAAGTGTAGATCAGTCATTTGTATCTACAGGATTCCAAAACTGGAAAAAAGCAATAGAAAATTTTAAATCACATGAAATGTCTCAAGCACACAAAGTGGCCATAACAACGCATACACATCAGGCAAAATCAATAGACACACAGTTATAGTTATCATCAGCAAAAGCCCTCAAATTCCAAATGAGATTTTGCAGATCCTGTCTTTAAACATTGTGCGAGAGATAGCATCTGCTGTGCAGAACTTGCCGACACTCCAATACTCCATCATCATGGATGGCACCCAAGATGTTGCAGGGGTAGAGCAGAAGTCAATCTGCATCCGGTATGTGGACCATGATCTAATACCTCATGAAGAGTTTTTCGGTCTTTATGAAGTGTCTTCAACCACAGGGGAAAATCTGGCTAGGGTTGCCATTGATGTCCTCCAGAGAATGAATTTACCGCTATCTGGTCTCCGTGGGCAAATGTACGATGGAGCTGCAAACATGTCTGGCAAGACTGGTGGAGTGCAGGCCAAAATCAAGGAGATTCAGCCTCTTGCCCTCTTTGTCCATTGTGGCCCACATTGCGTCAATCTTGTAACACAGGCTGCCTGCAGTTCAGCCTGTGTGGTTATGGATGCACTGTCATTGGTCCACAAACTTGGAACCCTCTTCAACCAGTCAGGCAAGTTTAAAACAGTCTTTAAAGATATTGCCAAATCAGAACATGGGAACATCAAAACACTGAAGCCCTTATGCCCTACCAGATGGGTTGTCAGGATGATGGCTATTCGAGCTGTTCTTAGGCAGTATGAGGCAGTGCTGCTCAGTCTGGAGGAGATGGCTTCATCTGGTTACTCTGAAACAACAATCACAGCTAGGGAGCTTTTGGAGCGATTTCAAAAGGGGACCACGGTGCTTGGGCTTCTTCTTGCTTGTGAAGTGATTGGAGAACTAGAGTGTCTGAATTAATGTTCAAGCTTCAGTTCGACTATAGTACCACTCTTGAGGCTACCAACATACTAAAAAATCTGCTGCCAGAGGTCCGCAGTCTCTTCAGCCAGATAGAGACATTGGTGAGGCTGCTTCTTCCTCTGGAAGCAGAAAGAAGTTTCAGTTCCCTAAGAAGACTAAAGACCTGGCTAAGGAGCACAATGTCACAGACCCATCTAAACAGCACTGCAATTTGTCACATCCATCAGAACAAGTTGGATCGTCTAGATAGAGCAAGAATTTGCGAGCAGTTCAAACGATCATAGAACGCATGTTTTTGGGACCTTCAATTAAGTCAACACGCTCTTTCTGTCCATCACCTGGCTCTGCCTCAGTCTCTCTCCATCACTGTCTCAGCCTCCATGCAACCCTTAGGCTCTGCCTCAGTCTCTCTCCATCACCTGGCTCTGTCTCAGCCTCTCTCCATCACTGCCTCAACCTCCATGCATCCCCATGCTCTGCCTCAGTCTCTCTCCATCACTGCCTCAACCTCCATGCATCCCCATGCTCTGCCTCAGTCTCTCTCCATCACTATCTCAACCTCCATGCATCCCCATGCTCTGTCTCAGCCTCTCTCCATCACTGCCTCATCCTCCATGCATCCCCATGCTCTGCCTCAGTCTCTCTCCATCACTGCCTCAACCTCCATGCATCCACAGGCTCTGTCTCAGCCTCTCTCCATCACTGCCTCAACCTCCATGCATCCCCAGGCTCTGTCTCAGCCTCTCTCCATCACTGCCTCAACCTCCATGCATCACCATGCTCTGTCTCAGCCTCTCTCCATCACTGCCTCAACCTCCATGCATCCCCATGCTCTGTCTCAGTCTCTCTCCATCACTGCCTCAACCTCCATGCATCCCCATGCTCTGTCTCAGCCTCTCTCCATCACTGCCTCAACCTCCATGCATCCCCTGGCTCTGCCTCAGTCTCTCTCCATCACCTGGCTCTGTCTCAGTCTCTCTCAAATCACTGCCTCAACCTCCATGCATCCCCATGCTCTGCCTCAGTCTCTCTCCATCACTGCCTCAACCTCCATGCATCCCCATGCTCTGTCTCAGCCTCTCTCCATCACTGCCTCAACCTCCATGCATCCCCATGCTCTGCCTCAACCTCCATGCATCCCCATGCTCTGCCTCAGTCTATCTCCATCACCTGGCTCTGCCTCAGTCTCTCTCCATCACCTGGCTCTGCCTCCATGCATCCCCATGCTCTGCCTCAGTCTCTCTCCATCACTGCCTCAACCTCCATGCATCCCCATGCTCTGCCTCAGTCTATCTCCATCACCTGGCTCTGCCTCAGTCTCTCTCCATCACCTGGCTCTGCCTCCATGCATCCCCATGCTCTGCCTCAGTCTCTCTCCATCACTGCCTCAACCTCAATGCATCCCCATGCTCTGTCTCAGCCTCTCTCCATCACTGCCTCAACCTCCATGCATCCCCATGCTCTGTCTCAGTCTCTCTCCATCACCTGGCTCTGCCTCAGTCTATCTCCATCACCTGGCTCTGCCTCAGCCTCTCTCCATCACCTGGCTCTGCCTCAGTCTCTCTCCATCACCTGGCTCTGCCTCCATGCATCCCCATGCTCTGTCTCAGTCTCTCTCCATCACCTGGCTCTGCCTCAGCCGCTCTCCATCACCTGGCTCTGCCTCAGTCTCTCTCCATCAGTCTGCCTCAGTCTCTCTCCATCAGTCTGCATCAGCCTCTCTCCATCACCTGGCTCTGCCTCGGTCTCTCTCCATCACCTGGCTCTGCCTTAGCCTCTCTCCATCACCTGGCTCTGCCTCAGCCTCTCTCCATCACCTGGCTCTGCCTCAGTCTATCTCCATCACCTGGCTCTGCCTCAGCCTCTCTCCATCACCTGGCTCTGCCTCAGTCTCTCTCCATCACCTGGCTCTGCCTCAGCCTCAGCCTCTCTCCATCACCTGGCTCTGCCTCAGTCTCTCTCCATCACCTGGCTCTGCCTCAGCCTCTCTCCATCACTGCCTCAGCCTCTCTCAATCACTGCCTCAGTCTCTCTCCATCACTGCCTCAGCCTCTCTCCATCAGTCTGCCTCGACCTCCATGCATCCCCAGGCTCTGCCTCAGTCTCTCTCCATCAACAGGCTCTGCCTTAGTCTCTCTCCATCAACAGGCTCTGCCTCAGTCTCTCTCCATCAACAGGCTCTGCCTCAGTCTCTCTCCATTGCTAGGCTCTGCCCCAACCTTTTTATCACCAGGCTCTGTCCCAGCCCAGGTCATCTTCTAAATTGTGTGTTTTCATTTATTTGTTCTTTATTAAATACAGTATGTTTTTGTACAGTTCATGGTATGTAGTAATTTGGTTGTAGTTATATTAGATTGCTTCTCTCTGTTTTTATTATCTACCCAGTCTGTCACTGCATATACCCTCTTACAACCAAACTAAGTAGTACAGTCTGTTCCCAAAAGTCATTAATGAGCATTTAAGTGCTTTATATATTAAAATAATAATTAAAAATTGGGGGAATTTCTCCCAAACCCCCCTAGCACTGGAGCACCGAGATTATGGTGCCAGGCGTGTCTCCCCAGGCCTACACAAACATGCACATGAACTTTACAGACACACACACTATGCACACACCATTCTCTCACCTTCGCCGCTTTGTACCCCCAGTCTGACAAGCGGGTCTGTGACCAGCGCCTGAAATGGCTGCAGGACCGGGACGCCTGGCTGTGCTGGGACACCTCAACCCCCCACTCCTCTCCCCTGTTGCAAGTCTTGTTTTCATGTTGTAATGTGTGCTCATGTTGCTGAGATGTTTTTTTACTGTTCTCAAACTGTGCTCCCGTAGGAGCACAGTCTGGGGGTTGTTTTTTTTTAATCATCTCCTCACCCCTCCCTACCTATCCTCATGTTATGCTGTATTTTCTGTCCAACTCAAGAAGGCGCCGCAGAATGGCGACTCGGTGTGACTCGCACAACACCAAAACAAATTCTGTGTATGTGTAAAAATGTACTTGGCAATAAAAATTCCTTGATTCCTTGATTCCTAGCATTTACTGTCCCCCCCAGGTTCAAAATTGCTCCTACGCCCCTGACTCAGTATCATCCTTGCATAATTTTCATGAAGCTTAATTGATCTAAATCGTTGTTAGCATAGGATAGCATATGGGTTTGAAATTGCATTTTTGTTTAATTGTTCCTTCACATCCTTCTGTAATGGTGTATTCACAGTTTCAGATGAATATATGAAACCTGTCGTATAAATATATATATGACCCTTGGCGTCTCTGAGAAGGTTCATTTAAAGAACTTAAATGGATAGTTCACCCAAAACTTTAATTTCTGTCATCATTTACTCACCCTCAAGTTGTTCCAAACCTGTATGAGTTTATTTGTTCTGCTGAACACAAAAGAAGATATTTTGAAGAATTTTTGTAACAAAGCAGATAGAGCAACCATTGACTAACATGGTAGAGAAAAAAAGTACTATGGCAGTCAATGGTTGCTCTATCTACTTTGTTACAAACATTCTTCAAAATATCTTCTTTTGTGTTCAGCAACTTGAGGGTGAGTAAATGATGACAGAATTTTCATTTTTGGGTGAACTATCCCTTTAGGAACTTTTTTTGGTGGAGCTTCACTGGGGTCAAACGAAAACCCTGTTCAATTGCAAATGTGAGGGCCGGTTAGTTTTCTCCTTTAAACAATGCATACACAGTAAAAGTAGTGTGACGAGCAGGTGCAAAGCGACGTGTGAACAGACCAGCAGCCTGTGATGTCAGTGTCCGCATGACTCATAAACTACTGCCATCCACAAATAACTGTATTTGCGCTCTCTGCATTTTTACCTTTTTTTCCATAGGGTAGTGTCCTCCAAGAAAGCCCCCCCCCCTCCCTCCCCCCCTTTACTTTCATCCAATTCGTTTACAGATAATTAGGCCCGTGAGAGCACGAGAGGACAGAACGGTCGAGAAAAGAGATAAAGAAAGAGCTGGTGTGAACTCGCAGCCAACACACACACACACACACACACACACACACACACACACACACACACACACACACACACACACACAGAAAAGTTAAATAAATATATGAATAGACAAACATGTGGCATATGCACAAACACATGCGTGTGCACATCTACTGCACATAGGTATTGCACGTTTATACTTTTACGTTGTGCTCATTTACCATGGTAAGGGTAACCTCGTTTCATATATATGTAGAGGCAGCAATTTGTGCCCACTCTGTCACTGTCTCATTATTTTGGTTCTTAAGAATAACTTGACAATGATTAATTCCTAAAGACCAATAAACAAAGGCTGGCAGTCGCAGGCAAAAAAAGAGCGCCTCTGTGTTTTTCTTCTCTCTGGAGGCGAAGGGCAGCGCTGCAGAACTGGTAATTATACCCAGAGAAAAATGACGCAGGCTTTCGAGACGCAAAAACGTTTCTACTCGCAGTGACATAATGTGAACCCAGCTAGTAGTCCTACGCAACATGCACGAGATATGATGCATGGTTGACTCGTTCTCAATGTTCAAACGAATGTCAGTATTATTTGATGTGTTATTTAAAATGCAGCAGGACAGAAACACACACGCAAACGTAGAGATCTCTCGGACTCGGTCTCTCTGCCGTTCGCGGCGGTTGTTACAGCCCATCCTGGATTTGATCAATAGTATCCGCTAAGCCCGTGTCAGCACTGGGGAGAGTTTATTTCCCACGGGAACGACACGCGTGCCTCCAACTGAAACTCGCGCTCGGGCTCGCGCCGCGGCAGCAGAATCATTTACTAAAAATAACTCGGTAAGAAGTGAAACTATGGCTAGAGGAAGCGGCGAGCGCGGGACTGAAGCAGCGCGTTCACGCGGGACTCCCGCTCGTCCCGTCACGCTGAAGGTGCAGTGACTCTGACAGACATTCAGTATGAATCAAACACAGAAATATCCCTGTCGAGAAAGGCATCATATCAAAATAGCCGATGTATAGGCTATTTTATGTATAGGCTATAAGAAAGGTGATTTCTGAAATGCAAACCGAGAACATTTCCTATTTGAGTGGTAAAAATAACTAGAATTTGTTATCTTTTAATTAAAAAACAGGAACAATACATTTTTAAAATGTTTTGTTGTTGTTGTTGGCTCCCTATATTATTATTAACATTATTAATTATTATGATTTAGTTTGATTATAATTTTTGGTCTGGACTCGCACCTTGCACTTGCAACAAACATGTGCAGAATACACATACTATCTGCTTAAAATAAGCCTAAAATGAAAAATAACAAGACCAATTAAGGATAATACGAGTTATTTTCAAGCATAATTGTAACAAACATTTGAAGTAAAAAAAAAAAAGTAATTTATATAGTACAGGAATACATTTTAAAATATATTACAACATTTACAATGCAACAACCCGCAGCAAAAAGCAACAACAACAAAACAAACAATGAAAACAGTTAATAGTAACCATTGTAAATAACAAGCAGTTTAAAACAATATTATAACATGACTTAACAAAAACACATTACAAAAATAAAACAACATAAATATGATAAATAAAAGAATTTAACATTTAACATTTTCACAAATTTATACTATATAATTTTTTTTTTTAACTTAAATAATTTTGTTACGTTTCTGCTTGAAAATAACTCCTACTATTTGGTCAAATTTTTCTACTAAATTGGTCTTGTTATTTTTCATTTTAGGCTTATTTTAAGCAGAAAGTATGTGTATTCTGCACATGTATTTATTGCAAGTGTAATTGTTTAGGTTTTTTTAATAGTTAAGCAACCTAGTCTCATATAAAAACGTACCCTGTCTACATTGGTCCAAAGTGCAAAACGTAGAGGGGTTACAATAATGGCCCTTGAATTGTATGACTGTTAATTTTTTTTTGCCTATTCTTTTCCTCTTGTTTTGCGTCCAAGTCATGTGACTTTTAAGATTCCGGCCGTGAGAACAAAAAACATGGCGGACATTTCTGGCATTTTTAGTGGGGAAACAAATCTGTATTTTGAGTTAGTTTCTCTATAAAAATAAGTTTTGATTACATTTCTAGCGAGAAATATATATTTTATTTTCATAATATTCACTCAGTGAATGTACATAATTATTCGCTTGCTCGTTGTTGCGAAGATTTTTCAGATCTCTCCAGAAAAATGTGAAACTAACGTTTTGGCTTCTATCAACACATGTGAATGTTATGATGATGAAATTATATATTGGGTTATCATTTTTCCATTATGACATGTTGGAGTATGATTCTCAATTTAATCAGCCAGCATAGTTTTATTTACATTTATTATTTTTATTTACGCTATTCAGACACAAAAACA